>JAJGOT010000332.1:195000-510000 GCA_022457155.1 Cladopsammia gracilis | reverse complement strand
CAAATATAACTGTAAAATCATCCCTTTAATATTAAAACATAATAAATACAAACAAGAACACACTTGTAAGGCGAGAAAAAGCAAAAAAAGGCGATAAAACTATAATTTTGAAATTATTGTCCGCCATCTTGGATCCGCCATCTTGGATCCGCCATCTTGGATTTCCTTTTTTTTTGTTTAAATTAAAATTTAAAAAATATCTAAAAGAGAAAAGGATCAGAATGTATAAAACACGTATCAAACTAATGTCTATTATCCAAACAATGAACTTAGAAGCGTTATTTAATAAATAGTACAATTTTTTTGTCTATACGTAAAAGAGAGCAAAAATTTACCTACCCCTCCCCCCCAAATATTTGATGTTAAAAATTTTTGATGTCTTTCAAGAACTAGTCCCAAGAAGAAACTATTCTAACAAGAAAATGCATTATAAGTCAAAGAACAAGATCTTAAAATAAAAAATTCACCATATTTTAATATTTTGAAAACCTATGTGTCAAAAATCGGTTGCCATGGCAACATGGTTAATCACACTGACATGTTATGGATACCAAAATGTCTCTAGATAAATTTTAGGAAAAGTCAGAAAATTTCAGCCTCATAGCTATTTCGGTGTAAGAGTAATCACAATTTTACTGGAGGGGGGGTTCGAAAAGCCCCCCCCAGTCTGAATAGGGTTAAGTGATAGATTTTTTTGTTTAATTAATTTTTTTTTGCCTGCGTGCAGAATCGTAACATGCGTAGCTGCGGCATTTTGCTCGCTCATCCTCGAGATCAAGCAGAAGGTGAAGTATTCATTTCCTTGTACGTCCAAATTTAAAAACATATCTCAGTGATGAATAATCTATTTTTTCAAGTTAGAAGGTACATAGTATATTGATATCTACTTTACAGTGAAAAGAATTGTTTGCGCGGAATTAACAATTATTTTTGGTAATATTGATAACTGTGATTATCTAATACAATACAATAATAAAAATTAATTATACAATATAAAAACTATATATAAGTGATGAAATTTTATTACTAAAAGCTTAATTCAATATATCCGTCTTATTTATTATTTTGTGTTATAATTCAAGTACAAAATGAAGAAAGCAAGGCCGAGAGGTTATATCATTGTAGAAACCAAGTTTTGGTTTATTAAGGTTACAGTGTACCTTCGGGGGTGTCTCCAGTATAACAGCTCTAGCGTCTTAAGATTGCACTTAATATACCTAACCCCAGATATCAAATTAAAGCTTATAGAGCTGGCTATCTAAATATGGAAGCCATTTCGTAATAAAATGAATTGTCGAATTTTTTACGACGTCTAAATTCGAACGTCCGAATCAGCTTTAAAACGCTATAACTCAAAGCGATTATTATATTTTGCTGATTTGATTTGTTCTTGGGGTTCCGGACACGAAGCGCTAAAAAAACGTGTCGGCGATTTTCCATATTCAATTGCAGTGAAAAGTTACAGGATATTTTCGAAAAGGGGAGAAAAAAAATTGGAATGATCGCACGGAAATGCCTGTTGACGAAAAAGTTTTCGGAATTAAGAAATTCGCCGAACGTTTTTGTTGATTATATGTTAGCCTAGCTTCTGTCCAAATTTAAGGAAAATCGAACAAATTCCCTTTGAGTTGTAGCTCTTTAAAGTGTCCCCAACAAGCGAAAAATTAACTTTGAGAAAACGGCGCTTAAAAAAACATATCGCTTAATAAACAAACTCCGCCCACAAAAGTTATACCGTCATTTCTCCGTCAATTTTCACTATTTTTCGATACTTTTTTTTTGGATGAAAGTTCATTCTGTAAACTTTATTTTAACGCCAAAAAAATTTTTCAATACATTTTCGATCTGAAGGTACACTGTAACCTTAAAAGATAACTGATATTGAAACTTACAATATTTCGGCTCTATTACAGAGTCATGTAAAGGTATTTTACAAGAAGGCAACTTAAATATCATAGGTAATTAGGCGTGTCATTCAAGTAATTCAGACCCCGGTTGTTCAAAAGTTGGATAGCGCTATCCACCGGATAAATCACTATCCAGTGGATAACACAAACAATTTTGTTAATACCAATCCACTGGATAGTGATTTATCCGGTGGATAGCGCTATCCACCTTTTGAACAACACGGGCCAGATCTTTTTAGTAACTCTGTCGCTCGTTGCAGCGAAGTGGGCGCGTACACGCGAAAGGTTCCGGGTTCGAATGTAGGTAGTTAACTGTACTTTCCGTGCCCCCCCCCCCCCCCCCGTGGGGGGGGGGGAGGGGGGCGTCAAAGCGCGTTGAAAGAGAGCAGTGAGGTGAGGTACTATTTTCACACCTTCCGTCGGTCTATCGGCTGTTAACATTGAGCCCGCGCTATGTACTGGTCAGTTGCCTTACCCAACCGAAACACCTGGGTACTTGGTGTATCCCTGATCATAACGTATGGTACTTCATGTATCCCTTATTGTAATGTATTTAGATATATTGCAGTGTAATTTAGGGTCGGATTACAGTATCTAGGGTTAAGCACTGATTCCAGTATTTCCAGTGTATCGAAAGGGTTAGTTCTTATATATGGTCTGGGCTAGCAGCATATTGTCTTATATCCCTTAAAAATTACAATTTTCGGCAGCTAGGCCTCGGTGGTGTAGTGGATAATGTGCATGGAGTAGATCATACGGCCCGGGTTGGATTCCCCATTCTGCTGTTTTTATATTCTTTTTCCACTGAAATAAAAACTAAGTGTTTAAATACAAAATAATAAGGGATGCACCAAGTACATACCCGGAAACGAGGGTTCTGGCGACGAAAATGAGTAACGCCAGGTTGATTTTAATTTTCACGAATCGGCGGTGAATCGAACGCCACAATACACGAACACTTGGTGCTCCGATGGTGTCTCGCCGACAAATTACATTGCGCGTGCGTAAACCGGTCTTCAGCTTCAAACTAACGAGCAATGAATGTGGCAAATGAAGGGAGTATCTTTAAAGTGCTACTACGATCAAATTTTTTATTTTCATTTTTTTACATTTTCGTGTACTATTAGACTTCCTTACTCATCTTGCCAAATTTCAATTCATTACGAACATCAGAAGTCATTTAATTTTAACATTTATTTCCGAGAAGTTACGGCCGCCATTAAAAAACCTTGTTCCAAGGCTTGGTTGCGAATGGGAGAAAGTGACGTAAAAGACTCAAACATACTTCACGGGTTGAAATTATAATAACAATCAGCATAGAAAATTGCACGAAGAACGAGTCTAAAGTTTTTGTTGCTTTTCGCGTGATTTTCAACACTTATTGTTATTATAATTTCAACCCGTGAGGTATGTTTGAGTCTTTTACGTCACTTTCTCCCATTCGCAACCAAGCCTTGGAACAAGGTTTTTTAATGGCGGCCGTAAATTCTCGGAAATAAATGTTAAAATTAAATGACTTCTGATGTTCGTAATGAATTGAAATTTGGCAAGATGAGTAAGGAAGTCTAATAGTACACGAAAATGTAAAAAAATGAAAATCAAAAATTTGATCGTAGTAGCCCTTTAATGACGGAACGCATTCACAACACGCCTCTTAGAATACTCCATAGTTTATTGATCCACTGTCAGGGATTGAATAACAAATAAGTTTTATCTATTTTTAGTATGTACACGATATCAAATAAAATAAATAATCACAAAAAATGACATGAAAAAGTGTCCGAAATTATGTTACATAGTCACCAATAAACTTAATGATATCATCTAGGTCCACAATAGGTAGAGTGGTTTTACTTCACCCGTGAAATAGATGGTAATACGCCGTAGTACTTCGTATCAGTTTCTATTATTCTCAAATATTAGAGCGATTTCAGTTAACCCGTGAAATAGTTAGTAGAATAGTACGCACTATTAGTTATTGTTTTCTTTTGTTTAATTTGGACTATCACACACTAATTGTTAGATTGTGTTTCACGGGTTAACTGTAATCACTCTATCAAGGTCTAGCGCTAGTGTAATAGATAGTGATAGATAGTGTTACACACTAACTAATAGTTTCTGTTTCACAGTTGAAGTAAAATCAATCTACTAGTTTCTAGCTACTTTGCCCTCCTAGAGTGCCGAGTTAAAATTTGAGAAATATTCTAAAATTTTCAGTTGAGATAAAAGAAAAAAAACTACCAGAGGAAACTACTATTCAACAGCTTTCATTCATTATGCTTAGTTTTTATCCACAAACCTGTGAACTAACTCCCTTAGTGGTAGAGTGATTTTACTTCATCTGTGAAATAGTAGAATAGTACGCACTATTAGACTATAATTCCATTGTTTCCTTTTGTTTAATTTGGACTATCACACACTAATTGTTAGATAGTGTTTCACAGATGAAGTAAAATCACTCTAATATACGGCTAAAGTGCTACTAACATCAAATAATCAGGCGAATACCTTTAATTTTCGGCAAATCGTTAAGTGATAAAAGAAAGTGGGAGTTTTGTTTTTTCGATTGAATACTCTACTTCGACCGCAATTGAACGCCACTCGTCGTACGGAATGAGTTATTAGGGAACTTTGCATCGCACTACGAGTACGAGATTGAGAAGGAGTAACATATCACACCAATTTTATACTTAGTCTCCTTATCTTCTGTTCAGCAACTGGAAGAACCGACAGCTCTGGGGATGTGACTGGCTTTAAATTCAAGTCGTACTGGTACTCAGATCTAAAGCTCCCTATTCTTTTCTTCCATTTCCTCCTACATCGTGATCGGTCAATCCGCACAAGCTCTCCTGATCGCTGTCCAAGAAACACCCGCAGAGCATTTTTGAATCTTTGTTTTTGGAAAGCGTGTTTTGCAGTAAGAAAATGACGTCACGGCAATAAACAACTACTTTTCTTGGCTTGATGTTTTCCTTTCCGGAGCCTAAGCTTCATTTCAGTGGCCTAGATAGGTATATACACTCTGAATTTGTTCCCATAGAAAATGTTAAATTTGGATCGTAGTAGCACTTAAGACTAAGAAGCAGAGCAAAGAAGGAGACCCTACATTCCCCTCTCCCCCCCCCCCCCCCCCCCCCCGCCATCCCACTAAAGCAACCACTATGTGGTTTGACTCCAGGAGAGCGGCGAAGAAAATGATTAAAAATTCTGGAAACACAAACTTGAATACTTAATATCAAAAATATAACCCAAGATTCAAGTATTCATTCGTATTCTGAATGGCTGAACTGGAAATTGATCACAGAGGTCAGAATCATTTGAATTTGAAATGACACAAAACTGTCATAATGCATCAGTCCATTCCAATAGCGCCAATGTCCCCTCCTGGACATAAGCATTTTGTGAAAAAAAAAAAAAAAAAACTTGCAAATGTCCCATGGCGGGGACAAAATAGCCGTGCAAATGTCTCGGGGTATAGTAAAAAAAATAACTTGAAAATTATTCGAATTTAGACTCATCGAAACGTTGTTTGGCGGCGGAAAGTAAGTCAACAGAGAAGTGTTTTCTATCAATGATCCTCAAGTGACCGATTAGAACAACTTCACAACAAAGTTCTTGTCAGAAATGGAGCCAGGATTCTTTGAGGTCGAAAACTCGACCTCAGTGTCAAATGCCGGGATTCGAACGCGAGAAAATGCCAAACTAATGCCCCCCCCCCCCGGGGGGGGAGGGTGGTCACTGCTGGAATTAACTGATGCATAATTGAACGTTTGCTTTAGTCCTAATTTCATTGCGCCAGCATTCTTTTTGTTCATGCACATAACACTGACAGTCAACTAAATGAAAGAAAAAAAGCAAAACCGAAAGCATTCTGCAATACAGTATTATTCGGTTCAAGCGAAATACTGTATATCGCTTTCACCCCTGTCCCCCCCCCCCCCCCCCACCACCCCTCACCTGTGCCAGCCCAACATAGGAGAGCTGGCTCGTAAGTTCATCAAATTTCTAATTCTATTATCATTTTCCTTATCTTTTCCGTGATAAGCAATTCTACGTTTCAATTTATTCACGCATTCTTATAATTAATATTTACAATTTTCTACTGTTTCAACTTTCACTTTCTCAAAATATTTAAAAGCACCATTCTATGCACTTAAAATTGCTCTGCTAGAGTGCTCTAAGAGTAAAGATGCGTGTCTTGGGCTGCAGATGGCCAGGATGGAAATGGATTAAAACGCCCATTTTTTTGTGTGTCCGACCTATTTTGATTGGACAATAAATAATCGGAGAAAATCGGTCATGACTTCGAGGATTTGTTGCATGGAAAACACCGTAAAATGTAAAAGCGCGCACAAATAAAAGCCTTACCTTGGTAAGTCGCTTCCCTTTAATCCCTTCTTTAACACATGCATTATGAAGCTCTTCCTGTGAAAGAATAAATGTTATTTTCTTTTAGGTTGTAATAGCGCGGTTTTCAAACGAGTGCTGTAAACCAATTCCAAAGTAAAAGAATTTGACACAGACAATCCAATGATCCAAAGTAAATACATGTAGCCAGCGCCAAGCGCGCAAAAACGCGTGTGAGCAAATCACGACTGCTTTTGTTCTTATTTCTGATTGGTTTAAAAAGCGGAGCTAGTTTACAAAGTGCAGGCCCCGGTAGTTCAAAAGGTGGAAAGAACTCGACCAATATTTTCCCAATACGGACCTCACGCTCGTTCAATAACATCTATGAAGTAATAAAATATAATCTAACTTACATGCCATTCGAGGCCAGCTCTCTCGCATTGAACAAGCTACAACAATAAGACGCAAAACAGACGATCAATGTGCGAAAAGATCCAACAAAATTCTGACTGCAAATCTACGAAGCGCAAATAATAACAGACATCCTACTCTCCTTACCCTTTCATGAACTGAGTCACAAGTTTCTATCAATGCTTTGGAATCTTGAACAATCTGGAAAAGAACATAACACATTTTCAATGCCTATCTTTACTTCAGAAATGTCATTGTTAGGTGGATTGTACTAAACACTTAATGACTGGTCCTGAGGGAAACAGTGAATCTCCATGTTTGTCGAAGGAAACATCGAGATTCGAGGGAAACAAAATTCACCCTTTCCCGAGGTATCAGTTATTTAGTGATTTGTTATAAAGCAACACAAGGCAGTTTAAAAAACGCGCCGCGCACTCGAGGTAAACATCAATCGCATCATGATCAATAATTACGATGACTTTATTGATACATTAAATACTTAAATTAATATTATTAGCTCGTGACGAAATACTTTTTATCTTAATTTATGTAATTTAAATCTTATTTTTCTATGCACTCAGTTTTCCTTTTGGGTCATTCACTCGATTAGCTCTTGCTATTTGGATGCTCCAAACTCACAAATTCTACCAGTTAATTTTTTTCTTTGGTTTTTCTTTTCTATATCTATAATTTAGTTTTTATTTTTAATTATTTTCTTTTTTCCTTTTTTGTAAAGATCTTGTGTAAGTTGAAATAAAATATTGTTATTGTTATTGTCATAATCACGCCACCTTTTGTCAAGGTCTGATCACGTGCGCTAGCGGGCAACAGTGCACTGTTTTCTCTCTGACGTCAAAAATGTTGCCCGCTCATGGACGTTTGGCGTGAAACAGTTTGTTTGTTAGATGTCATGTGACCATAAATCAACCAATGAACGCGCTCGTTGTATCGAGGAAAACTAAAGCCATATTTAACAATTAGATTATGAGCTCGAGATTTCTATCAAGAGCGAATAATCTAATTGTATTAGTATAAATCTACTAGTGCTGTGTTCACACTAGGGCGAAACATGTTTAGACTGACTCATGCTGTGTTCACACTAGGGCGAAACATGTTTAGTCTGACCTATGCTGTGTTCACCCTAGGGCGAAACATGTTTAGTCTGACTTATGCTGAGTTCACACTAGGGTGAAACATGTTTAGTCTGACTTATGCTGAGTTCACACTAGGGTGAAACATGTTTAGTCTGGCTTATGCTGAGTTCACACTAGGGTGAAACATGTTTAGTCTGATCACGAATGAAACATGTTTCACTAGAAAATTCGTTCATATCAGGCGGCACATTGCGCGTATCATGATCGAAATATGTTTATTCTGAGCATGATTAAAACTACTTCACGAGGTAGTTTTGATCTAAGCCAGACAAAACACGTTATCGCAAATGTCGTCTCCTTGTTGAACGCTGCAATGCCCTTCGTTCTCGAAGGGCTTGAAAAGTGAAATTTAACGACAATTCATGCAACAGCGAGTTTAAGCTCTATTTTATTTCGGTTCATGTGTAATTATAAAGATTTTAAAACAGTATAAATTATAGAAGCTGGCGTAAAACGTGTTTTGAAATTAACAGCTGATGTGAACAATGAAATTGCAAACATATTTACGGGAAACGTGTTTCGTTCAAATTAACAGCTAATGTGAACACAGCTGATGTGAACACAGCACTACACGTTCAAAACTTAACAGACACTTCGAAAACGCGAAGAAGCGGCCGTCATTAGGCTACTCACTCCACTCACTTTCTGTTTATTATCTTACCTGCTCTATAGCCGCTAAGGCTTTTTTAAGCATCTCGGGTAAACTTCCATGTGCCTCAAAATATGGATACTGTGACAACAAAACAGGCTTGTTAACAATACATCAAAACAGGCTTGTTGACAATACATCAAAACAGGCTTGTTGGCAATACATCAAAACAGGCTTGTTGACAATACATCAAAACAGGCTTGTTCACAATACAAACTATGCAGTGTTCAGAGCGATCGAATGTTGAAAATAGACTAATTTCGTGATTGCTTTGGTCTTGCATTGCTATACGCTTTGTGATTGGCTAAAAAATCTCGTGTCGCTTTCTCAACCAATCAGAAGTTAAACAAAAGCCAATCGTGACTTGTTTGCATGCGTTTTCCCGCGCTTGGCGCCGGCTACATGTATTTGTTTTGAGTTTTGATTGGTTCATTGGATTGTCTGCGTCTGTTGTGATTGGCCAGAGTGACTTCTTTGGTTTTATGACACTCCAATGACAAACGCTCTAAAAATGATATGTAGTTATTGAGAAAGTGGGAGGGCTGGATGGCAAAATATTTGGCTCGTACGGACCGAGCGCAGTGAGGTCCGTGCGCCAAGACCGAGAGCGAAATATTTTACGCTAATACTTAGGTCGTCATACGGGTATTTTGTAAATAGTTTTGAAAAGAACGCGCGCTGGGGACCGTACAGGCCATATGATAATCGCCAGTATGGACCTCGTGCTTGGTTAATAATTAAGATACATACAAAGATGAGATCTCTTGTACCTCATCTTTCATGACAAGGTTCAAAGCGATGAACTCTGACGCGGCGTCCAGTCTGGAAGCCAGAAGCCTGATGCACTGTTTAAGGTTTGACCGGGGGGCCACGCCACAGATCTCCTGCAACAAAAAACACAACCTGTTACACTAGGCAATATTTCGTGCAACTTGTCTCGCAACAACTAAAAACCGTGCGTTGCGATGTTGCGAGACAAGTTGGCTGGAGGGTGTTACACTAGGCAATGTTTCTTGCAATTTTTTTTCTTGTGTGTTTATTGCAATTTGTCTCGCCCGACGGTGAAAGGAGCAATTTCATTGGCTAAAGTCACAAAACGTTGCGACACAAGTTGCAGGAAACATGTTACACTACGCAACGCTTGAAAAATTCGTTGCGGCGTGGCGAGAATCGTTGCGAAAAGTAGAACCGACTTCTACTTCTCGCAACGATTGCGGCAACAAAAAAAATCGCGAGAAATGTTTGTTGCAGGGTATGTTACACTAGGCAATTTTTCATGCAACTTGTGTCGCAACAAAATTGCGAAACAAGTTGCACGAAACATTGCCTAGTGTAACAGCGCCTTTAGTCAAGGGAGCACATTCAGGCCGTAACTCGTATGGATAAAGGGGTTATGTCCTGAAGAAACTGTAGTACTGCATCGGTGAAGAAGTAAAACACAACTGTTAGGTACCAACACAGGGAGCCCAGGCTCACAACAGGGCTCCCTGTGGTACCCTTCGATTCGCTCTGACAAAGAACTAGCGCTCAAAACTTCAGCTTCTGAATCTCTTTACGGCGGCTAATTCACTTTCTCAACTCAGGTCTGGCGTACGTTTCTCAAAACTCCCGAAAACGTTTCGGGCCCGAAAGCGATTTTTGAAATTCAATCTCTTTCAAGTGGCGGTGAAGTTATTAACGCGGAAATCAGTGCAAAGTGGCTTGTCGACTTAAGATTTTATTGCTTAGCTTTCAAAACGAACGAAATTGAGTCTCCGTTGGTAAAACGCCTGTACATAAAATAACTTTTCGGACCCGAAACGTCTTCGGGAGTTATGAGAAACGCACGCTTGGTCTGGTCTGGTCTAGTCTAGTATGGCCTGTTTACTTTTCTAAGTCACCCTGGCCTTTGCATGCTTGGTCTGGTCTAGTCTAGTATGGTCTGTGTACTTTTCTAAGTCACCCTGGCCTTTGCAGGCCTGTTTAAGAGATCAGATGTTATTGAAAAACTGTTACCCTAAAATTTCCAAGAGATGTTTGGACGTTTTCTCTAAGATCCGTGCCATCTCTGAGAGGTTGAATAGCCACCTAATCAGAGAGAAACAACAAGCAACAGTAAGATCTCGACATCTCTGAGAGGGTGAATAGTTCATTTAATTAGAGAGAAACAACACGCAACAGTAAGATTAGATCTCGACATTTCTGAGAGGTTGAATAGCCATATAATTAGAAAGAGACAACAAGCAACAGTAAGATCTCGACATCTCCGAGAGGTTGAATAGCCATATAATTAGAGAGAGACAACAAGCAACAGTTGGATCTCGACAACGGTATACACGGTAATAGTTTCATGAAACGCAGTCACCAAATGCTAATGAGGTGTTGTGACATATAAATGCATAAAACCCTTCCAAATTCTAACGCAATTCATCGTCTAGTGTTTGAACTTAAATTTAAGAAGTAGCACCACAAATAGTGACTCGGCAATTCCACAACGGAGGAAAACGATATTACTTTTAGAATGAAACATTAAAGTTAGTGGTTTGCGAATGGGAGTCACGCTTTTCTGAAAGAGAAAAAGCAACGAACGCTGTCAGAGTTGACCGAATAATATTAGTTTAGTTTCTGTATGTATCAAGAAGTGTCTACACGCACCTTAAACGTATCATCCACCGCTTTAACTCCCACGGTCTTCATACTCGTGTACTGTAACACACAATGGAAAAGAGGTCGTTAAACACAATAATTTGAAATAAAACCGTGATTTATATAATGTCGTTAAAACAAATCGCATCAAACCACAGATGAAAGTAGCGAAATGACAACTCAGACTTAAAGCAAAACACACACAACCAAGACAAAGCGCGGGAAAACATGCAACTGGTGTTAAACGCGGGAAAACATGCAACTGCTATTAAACGCGGGAAAACATACAACCGGTGTTAAACGCGGGAAAACATACAACCGGTGTTAAACGCGGGAAAACATGCAACCGCTATTAAACGCGGGAAAACAGGATATCGGCGCTAAGCGCGGGAAAACAGCATACCAGTGCAAAGCGCGGAATTGACGATTGCTTCTGATTGGTTAGCGCAGACAAACAACAGTGAGACACAAAAAGTGCCAGTATTTTTGCAAATTGCGAGTTGTTGTTGATTCTTAAAAAAATAGCAAACGAAGTTACCTCGCGTGCCTTTTTCGACTTCCTCAGAGATGTTTTCCTTGGTCTTTGCTAAAACAAGAAAAAGATAGCTCTATTGGTGCCACATGAAACAGATAACCAAATATCTTATCTTTTCACTATTTTAACCCACATACAACGATCTTCACAATTACCCAAATTAAAATATCACTAGACTAAATATCCCATAAAAGTTGGTTAACTGAATGCGCAAAACTGGCCAGGACTATTTCAAAAGATTTTGTTTGTAAACATTTCTCTTCTATTTGGAACAAAGTTCATATCAGGTGCTACAAGGTATATCCTTTACCTCATGTTCAACAGCTCAATAAAACAGTGTTAACAACGCTATGCTTTTCAATTAAAGAGTGGTTGCTTCGCACACGAGCCAGCCCACACTGCGGCCGACGCATAAGCCGGTTTCTGTAATAATGACCATAATAATTTAATATTGTATTTTTATTGCATGATTTTTGCACGGCTCTCTGGAAGAGCATTTTTATGAATGGGATTCCGTGACTAAATAAAGATGATTGATCGATTGATTGATTGATTGATTGATTGATTGATTGATTGATTTGATTGATTGATTGATTGAAGCAACTAGGAGGATTGCTACTTCCCCCACCCCCGGGATAGGATGCTGGTCCATCGCAGGGTTACTCCCATCATTATGTCACCGATACTCATTTATGCACCTATGTGGAGAGAAACAATGTCTACTAGTTTCTTATCTAAAGAAACAAAACGACGGTCGAGACCTGGCCTCGAATTACCGACCTTCACGTTGAATGTCCTAAGTGCTAATCACTAGAGGTGCTTTCATAATGCCGAGCAAAGTTGTTAAACTGGTGTTGTCGTGTTGGCTTGTACGAAACTGAAAGTCGCAAACACACTGCCAGCACGTTGGCAAAATATTTTGAATGCCAGCAAACCGTTTTTGCCACGTTCGCACACAACACTTCGTCTTTGGTAACACAAGTTGACAAACGGGACGGTGCTATACACACTTTACATGTTAACATTTACTGCGCCTTTCAATAACATGCGGAATTTGAAATTCAAATTTCCACCAACAGTTGCGTTTTACACTGCCGTCAATCATCTTAGCTTACCTCTCAGGAAACAGATCTTCACTTCAATGAGGTCAAAAGGTCACGTCCGTGTATTACGATTGGCAGATTTCGATCCATTTTGTTTGTTTCTTTCTTACATGGTCCGTTGGCTTTCGTATTAATTATGATTGACGGCAGGGAATAACGCAACTGTTGGTAGAGATTTGAATTTCAAATTCCGCATGTTATTGAAAGGCGCAGTAACTTGCCCTCAGTATCATTTTATTGTAAAAGCAGACAGGCGACTAGCATTGACGCAGAACCAAATTCTCCGAGATTACATCAAAGAAAATGTATTGCATCATGTAAGGAGAAATGCTATTTTAAACATGGGAATACTTACAGCAACAGCGTCGTTTAGGTTAGTGATGGTCAGATGCACAAACAAAGTCGCGGATTCCAGTGGCTCTCCTTGCGATGACAAAAGTCTCACGTGACGGTACCCTGGGAAGGAAAGTAAGGACCGCTCATTTCAACGAAGTTTAGACGGTGTTTAACAAAACCGCGGTTTTAGCCAATCTCAATCTAGTCAACCCTAATATTTAATCGTTATTAACTGTAAACAATGCCCAGAAGGCATATTATAATAGCACGGACTAGAAAAACATTTGTATCTTCTAAATATGATCCACTTATAAACAGATACAGAGGTCTAAATCGCGGTCTAATTTATACTTCGTTTAGATAACCGGGAATAAGAATTTGATGTGAGTGTTGGGCATTCAGCTAGGGAGCTACAGGTAATTGAAAGAAGGCCACAAAATGCAAAATAAACGAAGTTAACATTGGAAGCGCCATACAAACGTCTGTAAACATATAGCGCTCAAATTTACATGCATTGTCAAGGTAATCCTTCCTAAAGTATCAATTTTTTTCTCTAAAAATGAAGTTCTAATGTTCCCTTGCACCGTCAAATGTTTAGAAAATCAAAAGTTAGAACCATAATTACTCAGTTGAGGTGGTTTGATTCTGGTAAAGAACGATTAAGGTTACAGTGTACCTTCAGATCGAAAATTTATCGAAATTTTTTTTTTGGCGTCAAAATAAAGTTTACAGAATTAACTTTCATTCAAAAAAAAATTATCGAAAAATAGTGAAAATTGACGGAGAAATGACAGTATAACTTTTGTGGGCGGAGTTTGTTTATGAGGCGATATGTTTTTTTAAGCGCTGTTTTCTCAAAGTTAATTTTTCGCTTGTTGAGGACACTTTAAAGAGCTACAACTCAAAGGAAATTTGTTCGATTTTCCTCAAATTTGGACAGAAGTTAGGCTAACATATAATCAACAAAGACGTGTCGGCGAATTTCTTATTTCCGAAAACTTTTTCGTCAAGAGCCATTTCCGTGCGATCATTCCAATTTTTTTTCTCCCTTTTTCGAAAATATTCTGTAACTTTTCATTGCAATTGAATATGGGAAATCGCCGACACGTTTTTTTAGCGCTTCGTGTCCGGAAACCCGAGAACCAATCAAATTAGCAAAATACAATAATCGCTTTGAGTTATAGCGTTTTAAAGCTGATTCGGACGTTCGAATTTAGACGTCGTAAAAAATTCGACAATTCACTTTATTACCAAATGGTTTCCATATTTAGATAGCCAGCTCTATAAGCTTTAATTTGATATCTGGGTTTAGGTATGTTAAGTGTAATCTTAAGACACTAGAGCTGTTATACTGGAGACACCCCCGAAGGTACACTGTAACCTTAAGCAAAGTTGTCGTTTCACGTTGCTGTAGCAGTTAGTTCAAACTCCACAGTACAGCTGTGTGCTTAATTCTCACCTGATTGGATACAGTTGAGCGGAATGGTGTATTGGCCGATAAATCCATCACCGATAAAATCATCATCCTGTACCACAAACCGCACAAGAGCGAGATCAGGAAGATTAATATGAAACTCAAAGGTTTCATCGAAAACGGGGTTAAAACCTGCCGAAAAAAAAAGACAAACCGAAATAGAACATCACATTTACCTCCACCCTATCAGCCTCCTAAAAACTAACTGTTATGTACTAAAATGGCCAACTTTTTTTTCAAGTTGCAATTCTTAGAGACCCAGTCTGTCCACTGGTACTGAACTGATTTTTTATCCCAGAAAATCTGGGAATCCGGTTTTAGTGCGCATGCCTACGCTCAGAAACGGAAGTCAGATTTCCCAGAAAGGCAGACATGGCAGGGAACGGCAGGGAACAAGAAAGCCGGCAAGAAAGCTGAAGTAAATGTTTATGTAGCACAAGGTACTGGAATGTTTCAACAAACATGCCCCTAAAGTAATAAATTTCAGTGGATTTCTGAAAGAAAAAGTGAAAGACGGAGTGTCTGGCCCTTTCGGTAAGTGTTCGTCAGTGGTTCGTCTTTGTAAAATAGCAGAAAATAGCATTCTAGTAAACACTGTTTATTAAAGCAAGCAATTTCTTCGTCGTTGCATGATTTGAGTTACGATCGTTAAAAAAAGAGCAACGTCAAGCCGTATAATTAATTGTCCTGAAACGAAGAGATGTTTTTGCCGTCCTTCCGACTGGTTTCGGGGACTCTTTGATATACCAGGTTCTGCCGGGAGTTTTTGACTTCATGACGGGAAATTGCCAGTTGTGTCTCCATTAAACGCTCTCATGAGAGATCAGATCTGTAAGCTATAAAACGAAAAAGGTCTGACCTACTTCATGGTTCACTAACAGTCTGTGTGGAAGATTCCAGCGGAGGAATCAGAGGAGTATGTGCTGCTCGTGATGAGGTTGCAAATTTCATGACTGGATTGACTATTATAAACAGAGTGATAAGAATGGGGTCATATTTTTCAAATGACCGCCTCATTGGAAATTGAAAATAAGGAAGACCAAGGATGCATAATTGATAAATACGAAGTGAATAAGGTGGGATCACAAAACAGGGTCTATAATATTGGGCACAGAATAAGCTACAATGGGGAAGCAAAAGTTGACCCAAGTTACCCCCCCCCCCCCCCCAAAAAAAAAAAAAAAAAAAAAAAAGGATAACAGTATCCTCCTTTTGAACAACCAAGGCATGAAAAAGCATGACAAGACATTTGAAAAGTTTGCAGTGAATCAATTTATTGTTATATTGTTATTGTACTCAAACATGCTAGGCTTTGCATGATCTCACTAATGCTGCTCGTGTAGGCAGAGTGGTTTTCAATCAAGTGTCATAAAACCAAAAAAAAGTGATCACTCTGTTCATTGGCATCTGAGGTAGACAATCCAATTAACCAATCAGAACTTAAAGGGGAAGTATCACTGTGATTTTGCAGTGCATCCTCCCCCGAGCTTCGCGAGGTTCTGCGAGACACATATTTCTAGTTTACAAAGTAATACTAAACCACCAAGACAAAAAAAAAAACAATCCTTGAAAGTCAGAACAAATTATCGTCTCTTTTAGAGACGAAAATGTTGGAACTTGAAAAAAAAAAAAAGGCTAAGCTTTTTCAAGTTGCACTATTCATTTAAACCCAGTCTGTCTAAAGACTAGATATACTTATTGACAGTTTTGACATTTTGTGGTCCTTTGTTGCAAAACTGGACCATTATTTTTCAATTTCTGTTAATACAAAAGCATTTTTTTATTTTTAACATGACACCAAATCCCTGTGACACTTCCCCTTTAAAGTGTAAATAAATGTCACCAGTAACAAGTAATTTGTAGCCTGTGTAGCAGGCATCTGGTGAGGAGAACTGGGGAGAGAGGGAAGGAGCATCAGCAATAATGACCCCCTTTTGTTTATTTAGACTGCGAATGCTGGTGGCTGTAAAATTCCGATTGTCTAATTTGCACTGGGTGGTTACCATAGTAAATTCTGTGTGAAGTCAGCCATGTGTAAAAGCACGTGCTAGTTTCTGATTGGTGAACATGTAGACAGTTGACATAATTTGATTACCAGGAAATCGGTGGGCATAATACAAATAGCCCGGTTCTTATAGCAGGTGTTCCTTCCCTTCTCCCCTCTCCTTTTTCGTGCCCCCCTCCCTGTTAACACTTGCCATGCAACCTAAGTAATTTGTGGATACTTATGGTAGCAAATCACAATTTGTTTGTCAGATTTCTAATTCTGATTGATTGTGGAAGTGGCAGAAATTTTCATTCTTTTACCGCAATCATAAGGCACCTGTAGAAGTTGTAAAACCATTAACTAAAGGAGAATGCCAATTAAATATCCTTTTGTCACTTAATTTATTGAAAGTGCTTGCTTAATATTAATTTTTAATGTTGATTATTTTGAGAAGGGTACTCTGGTTTAAAGTGACAGGAGTGTATAGTTTTTAGGATTTTTGGGGTATAAAATTCCACCTTGTACTTTTTCAGGTTGTAAGCTTTTGAAAGGAATATACTGCTCTTTCCAGTAATTAAACTGCAACCACAGTGACTGTTGTTGTATAGATTTGAACATATATTCAAATTCTAGATATGTTTATTTTAATATTTCCTTAATATTTATTTTTATTTCTTAATTTTACTTTAATTAATTATTTCAGTGTTAAAGGGTTTCCTGTGGGTACTTGGAGTGCAGCATTGGCTGGTCGTGAAGAGATTTGATTTTGCTGTGGTCTGATGTCTGTGTTGGCAGTGGATAACCTTTGACAAAAATGTTGGTCAAGATTATTTTCGAGAGTCAAAATTGTCAAAGCTAGGTTATCAACAACTCATGCCCTTTCTGGACTTTCTTCCTCATGTGATCCACTAGACCGTCAACTACTAGGTCGTCCAGCATGTTGCAATGTGTAAGGCAAGATTGTGCCAAACCAAGAGAACTGTATCTATCCACAATCAGATGTACTGCTATCAAATGTCTAAACAATAAAAAAATTTATTAACATGTATTAAAATGTATTTAGTTGCACAATAAAACATTATGCTAAATGTGAACTGTTAATTTTGCATCTGAGAGGTCATTGTAACCTAATTTTTACTAATGGGACCTGCAGCTTTAAAAAAAATGAAATGAAAAGAGCATATTATTTAATGTAATTCGTTATTAAAACTGCCCAAGTTTGAGTTTCCTGACTTTTAATTTCTGGTGTTCCTTAAATTTGGAGGGAGTCTATTTAATTCTGGGGCTTGCAAAATACTTTTGCTTGTTTAATTCTACAAAAAAAAAAACAGTTGTCAGGTCGTGACCCACAGCTGCAAAGTGCCTAATATGAAATTGCAGTGTTGGATCTAGGGGGGGCGGGGGGGCACCCAGGCCAGCCCCTGCCCTCCCTATGTTTGGTAAACTTGCTGTGCTTTGCTGGAATTATCTTCACAGAATTTGACATTGACAGTGGAGCCTTCAAGAGCACCACCCTCTCTTAGCTGAAGGTCTGGATCCAAAAATGAATTTGCATAAATATTCAATTATGTATAATGCTATTATTATTGAAATTATATATTTCCTACTAATTTAAAAATGGATACAATATTATATTGGCTTCTGTGCATGTAAAAAAATTTTAGCAGTATATACATAACTGTTTATTGTTAAACAAGACAAAAGACAAAGACAAAGACTAATAATAATTGGTCAACAAAAAAATATTCTTGTTTTCAATATTATTGGTGTCTGGAAGTAATTTACCTTATTAGTGGACTGTGTGTCCAATTGCATAGATGAAAGAAATGACTTTTTGAACAAGACTGATCTCCCTTCATTGGGTATACATTCATTAATTTTAGGCCAATACCAGTGGCAATAAAATCAAGCAAGTCTGGAGCTCTTTCTTTAATCTCTTCAAGTACACTAATCCAAGCAAAGTTCTGACAAGTGGGATGATTTTGTATTTTGTCTGGGGACATACAAAACAGAGGGGCCGTTTTCCATGCTTCCTCGCACACAGGTCACAGCACTCAGTTCATCAATCTCTTCCAGGAAGTCATTGTATTTAATGCATGACTTAACACTAGATAAACAGCATAACTGCTTTAGCAATCTCAGTGGGCATATTTGTCTCTAAGGCACACCAGAGTTTCCAGATTGCTTCCTTCTGCAATGGTCTATTTGTATTTTCTGTTAGCTGGTGGAAAAAAATTCAGTCGTAAATCATCTGACCAACAGAGGAATTTTTTATTAAAAACACTCTTTATAAAATGGGTACCACTGGACACATGCAGTGCTGTAGGGTAACGCCTGTGAATGAACTAGAGCATCCCAGCCCATCCATGCAGAAGTAGTTTGACCATGATTATGCTTTAGAAACTGGGTTAAGCTCCACCCTTGTAGGTCACCATTGGCCCACACTGTGACTTATAAACATTAATTTAGTGAGCATAATTATTGTAAATCTCTAGTTTTTAAAGGTACATGTACAGTACCTGGGACAGAAGTAATTAAGGCGGGGGTCCACATGAATGCCATTTTTCCACCACTTGACATGGCTTTAATGGCAATATCTCATTCACGTTTCAAGCAATCCAAAAACTCTCTGCTCATCTCATGAATCTATGTTATGGGGTGTTTTGTTTTATGGGTGATTTTGGGGTATGTTTGGGAGGAAATAGTTTTTATCAAAGGATTGGTAAAATTAAGAGAAATAAGAAACATTGAAGATTTAGTAAAGTTTTAAAATTAGAATTTGTAGTTAATAATTAATAGACGGACACCAAGTTAGTCCACTAGCAACCGGCAGTGCTCTTGCGTGGGTATCGACTGTCTGTTGGTGTTCCAAAAATCATTTTCTTCTTTCTATCCCTTCTTTAAACCTCTTAAAATTTCATTCAAATTCATGTGTACCCCGCCTTAAAGAATCTGACCCACCCAGTTTGCATTGCGCACCTACGTTGGTTCATCCGCCATTTTCAGGGCCCCCAAAAGTCCATACTGTATTGTAGATGAGAAATTTACTTGTGCAAGAGGTGATATGCTTGACAAAATATAGAATAGAACTGTATCATAACAATAAGAGAAGTGCACAATGCAAACTGGGTGGGTCAGACTCTTTAACCTAGCAAAGGACTTGGAGCAGAATGCATTTGCATGAGAACTTCAAACCTGTCAGACTCTAGATCCACAAAATTAATTCTATAGGAACAATCTAGAATTTTGTCAGTTATTTTTAATTATTTTTTGTTTTACTTTTTTATTTTTTTATATTTTATATGTATTTATTTATTTATTCTATATAATTAGTTATTTCCCTATAGTTTTATACCCTTATGTTTTGCAGTGATGGGTATCCCCCTTTGCAGGACCCCTAATGTAGATGTAGATGTAGATCTCAAGTTTTTGACAGGTTTGTGCAAATTATGCATTCTTCTCTGAGGTCGTGGATTTCACTTACATCTTGCACAGAAGGAGGTGACTGATATGGTAATGACAATTAACCAATTGTTTAATATTTTCAGATTTGTTATCACTGAAAATAAAATATACAGCTTAAATGCAACTTAAATTCTCTCCCCTGGTGCCAAACACCTGAGCGGGATCACACCAACCCTCACCAGCTAATGTTAAACTTGGGTAACCAGCCTTGCTCTATCCCTACCAATTAATTAAAGTATACATGCAAGTCATTTACTTGATATGTTTATTGTTAGGTGTAAAAACACTTACATTGTTTTAATTTGATTTTAGGGATCTATGAGAATTTGGGCAATGAATTCCAAGCACCTGCACCTAATTGGAAACAATTTAGTTTGCTTAAAAGAGGAAAATATGTTGTATAATTTAACAAATTTATTCACCTTGGACTTTCTCCAGGATTTCTTCACGGTTTCTTGGGTTGGCTGATGCTTCCTTAGTACAACTGGCACAAATTTCATTTCTCTTTTGAACAATAGAACATGGCTATATAGAAATGACATATAATAATTAACCAGTGGTTTAGCATTCTCAGATAATTTTTCTAAATAGTTATTTGAAAATAAAGGAGTATTCATGACAGGCCGATGCGGCTTGTCATCGATAAGTATACTTTTAGAAAGTGTAATTTATTTTTAATTACCTCCACGTACAGAGAGATCCTCTGCCAGTGCGTTTACAGGTAATCGTCTGAAACTGTAGGGAGACTCTAGTTCTTGTTCTGTGTGTGCTTTCGAAAAACCTCCCTTTCAAGTCAGGTAATACAGAAGAAGAAACAGCTTAGGTTTGAGAGGGACTTCGATCTGCGATGGATGACTCTTCAACTTTCTTTCGATCGATCCTCGCTATTATGCAAAATAACAGGACCGCGGCATTTTGAGCTCGAAAGAACTCCAATGTCTTCTTTCTGTACGTTAATATTTCCGTACTTTCGAACAGCTTCAGGTATCATTCGCTAGTGGCTTTTTCACAAAACAGCTTAGGATAGAATTTGTCCTTTTTTTCAATCAATTTTCCACAGCAGCGGCCAAAATGATCCATGGAAGAGATGACGAAAAAAATGCCCAATCTTGTTCCGTTTCAGTTTACTGTACTTCCGCTGTTAAACCAGAACCAATCAGAAAAGTAGAAATTTTTCCAAGGCTTCCGGTTCATTCGACTTCCGTACTTTCATTGTTACTGTAAACAGCCAATGAAAAAATTTAAATTTATTCCATTATCCCAGAGTCTCTCCTGGCGACGTCCCCGCTGACCAAGAAGCCTGAGGACTCTGGGTACGAGATTGGCTCGGGGTCCCGCTGGGGCGAAAAACAGACTCCTAAACAAAAGATCGAAGATCGAACGCGTAAAAGGTCAAATTTGGCTCCTCTGCTCCCTGTGATGCCGCTTGGGAGCAGGACACTGCATGAACTGGAATTGTGGTTTTATTTTGATTTCCGTCCTGCTTTTTCTCGTTTTGTAGTTTCTGATTTGCCAGAACGGTGGATCAAACGTTTTCGGTACAGTACAGGCAGCCAAAATCTCGGATTTTTAAACTGACATTTTGGCCAGAGAATATGTTTTTTTTTTTTTATTTACTCAGTTTGATGAACGCTGGCTACGCTTCTAGAAGTTTCTTACACAATATTTATAATTTTGAATTTGTAGGACATTCAGAGGTCTTCGGCAGACCGTTGTTTATTCAGCGGTGGTAATATGTAAATTTCAGTTTAGATTATCGAGAGACCACGAGTACTGTTCATACATTTTCTTCTCTCCCTCCCTACTTCTACTCATAACGAAGCAACGAGCTCAATGTGCAAATTTAGCAAAAGCAAAACATGTTCACCGTCTCGCTAGTGTGCCGTGATCCCAATGCGGCCTTGCGGAATCATGCTCTTTTGCATTTGAATTGAACGGAATGTTACTCTCCGAAAAAGTTTCTTTGTTTCAGAAAACCTCACAAGGTGAAAAGTAAGCATGTTATTGACCTGTCCCTCGGGGATATGTATTCTCCTCGTGGCGTTCCGTCGGGTACGCCACGAGGAGAATATATCACATTTCCCCTCGCTCCAGGTCAATACGGTCCTTACTTAACTTATCATGGCTCTTCCGAGGCTTTTTACATCGCGAAGATTTCAGCGACTTGGAAAGCTTTTGATATTCGCGCTATCAGCCTGTTCAATCTCGTATTTACTATTTACACTTTCAGAAGGACGCGATGAATGGAAGGTTGGCGATGGATCCGGCGATGAAGCTCGTGCTATAAACTCAGGCTCAACACAGCTGTCAACACTCCGCGCCGAGACAAAAACCTATGCACACGAATTGAATGTTCATATCTGGCGATCGATATGTGGCTCAAACGTTTCAAGTGTACGAAAATCATTGTTCTTTCCGCAATACCCCGATGAGAAAAAAGTTATCAGCGATTTTCAGACTGAAGACAACAGCTTGGACTATGGTCAGAAGATTTTTGGCTTTATCCACCCACGACGTAGCGGTTTGTTTCGGTTTGCGATTGCATCTGACGACACTTCAGAGTTATGGCTCAGTACAAACGAAGATCCCGATAAAAAGCAGCTGATTGCTCGTGTGTTTATTGAAGATTCCATAGCTTGGACGCATAAGGACGAGTTGAATAAATATCCTGATCAAATTTCCAAACAGCCAGTGATACTTGAAGCTGGTAGAAAATACTACGTCGAGGTTCTTCACAAACAAGGTGTCGGAAATGGGTTTGTACGAGTTTTTTGGACAAGTTCCGACAACGACAAGGATTTTAAACTTATTACTTCAGAAAACCTATCGTCGTATTTGGACGACACATCGTTTACGGAGGAAAAGGTCGCGCTACACAACGTGCTTTCAGGGCGATATCGTCAAGAGTTACAAAGTAAATCCGACCAAACAAGCAGTGAATTCCTCAAGTTTTATTCTCTGCCTTTGATTTCGAAAGCCAGTTTTCTCCCTTCTTGTGATTACAAGAGTAGTTTTGTGACATCTGACAAAATCTATCGCTATGAAGGCTTAAAAATGGTTTTTGAATCCAACGTTTTCCCTGCGGATGATACACTTATGTCAGCCGACAACGGAATGGTATGGAACCGGCCAAACCGACTTGCTGACAGGGAAGTAATTCAGTCAGTCGTCGGCAAGATAATTGCTTCACTTCGCCTCAAGACCTCTGAGTAAGTTTACGTAAAATTTAATTGTGCATTTTTTGTCGCACTTGTCGAAGCAATTTTTGTCGCGCGCAAGTTGTATCTTCAAATCGCGTGTGTAGACGGGCAGCGATTTGTCGCGCGATGTCGGGTGTGTACAAAACGAAGACCGAAGACCGCAGACCGAAAAACGAAGACCCATCAAGAACTAATGTAAAACGACATAAAACATTCATAAAACAATTCCTCATAGCCAAGAGTCACGTTATCGATAGGGTCTTCGTTTTGTAGAAAAGGCCGGGTCAAACGAAGACCCTTGTATCACTCAGTCCAAACCTGATTTGAGAGTATCCATTCTAGTCACAACCATAAATGTATAGTCTCCCACGCAGCCGTTATTTGTCTCGTCACGCAACGCTCCTCCCCACTAACGGCTGCTCAAACCTGAACCACATTCCTTTGCAGATTTAAGCCAATCACAGTTGCAGTGCCATTTTCGGAACTTCTCTACGCGTGACTCGTCCAATCATAGCCTGCGTTTTATCGTTGACTCAGTTGGATGGCGACGCTGAATAAAGGTTTTCGTGCAGTGTCGTCAATGTTTAAATACCCGATCTAAATGTTCACCAGAAGCAGGCCATTCGTAAAATAATCGTTGACAAGAAAGACTTATTTGTTAACTTGCTGACGGGCTTCGGAAAATCATCAATCTACCAAGCTCTCCCGCTCGTGTTTGACCATGATTCCAAACAGCAGCAAACAGACGGGTCACATCGTTGTCGTGGTCTCACCTTTGGTTCGAAGATCGAGAAAGGCGAATATTCTGTCGTGTATGGATCAACAGAGTCAACAGAAGCGTAGTTGTTATAAAAGGTGACAGACATAGCACAAATCCTGCTTGTCGCTAAAAGCATTTTAGCCCAGCTTTAGAATAAGTCTACCCCAAGTACGTGCCTGATAGATTTTTCCTTTTAGATCAAAATAAAGTTATAACAGGCCTGTTGTTCTAAATTTTTCGAAAATGTTGTCGTTTTTTTGATCTTAGGAAAAAATCTCTAGCTGTGATACTGACAGGAGGAATTTACGCTTTCCAGAGCCGTTTAGATTATTTAGTTATGCAGTCGTTTATTTGCTAGTTCTTGGCATAACAATGGAGTTTTTTTGGCTCACTTTGAAAAAGTTGCAAGATTAGTAGTAGCTGCTTAAGTAGGAATTATTTACTGCTTAGGAGCAGTTCATTACTCATTCCGTGATTTAGTGTGAGCGCAAGTCTGCGGTTAGTGTAACTTGCGATGTCTGGCACACGTAAACCGGAAATCACCGGCTTTTTTTCGCGCGAAAACTGACGTCATTCTCATTTTGCTGATACATGATTGGTTCGCTGAATTTATCGCAAACACAATGGCAAAGGAATGTGGTCCAGGTTTGAGCAGCCGTTAATGGGGAGGAGCGTTGCGTGACGAGACAAATAACGGCTGCGTGGGAGACTAATAAATGTAATACCAACCATAAAGGTAATAAGAATCAACCATAAATGTAATAAATGACTCACCATAAATGTAATACATTTTAACCATAAATGTAGTAAACTGGCTATTACTATCAAATAGAGTTTGAAACTGTTTTAAGTGGTTACTTGATGTCTTGAAATAGAGGCTCCACGTTGTAACGAAAAGTCAACCGCATTTGAATCATTATGTAGCGAGCTTCAAACTGCCAATACCAACTGCAGTCAATTACATGTACGAAAATCCGCTTAACAACTTCATGGTTACTTAACATATTTTTGGTATTGTATGGCATGTCTGAGTGTCACTTCTGGAAAGCCTCAGATAAAGGTAAATGAGAATGTTTTTTTCTTTGTGTAGTTTTCAACAATAAAACAAATGCCGCTTTAGGAGTTTCTTCTCAGCAAGCAAAGCGTCCCACTCTCAACAACCTAGAAGATTTGAAGATATTACTATTCTTATATGTACATAGCAACGAACCGTTTACAAAAAGTGCAATTTACGAAATTTCGATTTTTGTTGACCTTTCAGCACGGAACATTCCGCGTCATGATGATACTTAAGGTAGGAAGACAGTGATACTCACAACCTCAGTGCTTTAAACGGGAACTCGATGATAAGGGAGAGAAACCTTGAAATATTGACATTTGTCAAAAATCATACCCCTCAATATTTGGATATCAGGTGACCTGACATCCCTTGTTAAAAAAAAACTATGTGTCCGAGTTGTGTTTTATTTCGTTTCTGTTTCTCCTAAAGTTACAAAATTTATAGTCGTAAAAATTTCGACAATTTATATTTTGAACAGTTTAATGGCAAAAGCTAACAAAAATTAATAATGGTTGACTCAATTCCGTCTGTCCTTTTTCTGGCTGTTTGCAAAAGTTCTGACCATAAGGACTTGACTTACCCGTTAAGTATAACAACACAACGATAACGCAGTTTCCTGGAAGTTTATGAAACGATGAAATGTTCGTAACCAACAACATTATTGCACCCAACCTCAACAAGACTTGAAAACCTAGTAATAACAACTTTGCACAAAGATAGTCAGTTATGTGATAGCTGCCATCTGTCAGTTTTTCTTCCCTTTTTCCAAACGATCGCTTTCACGTATACCAACGTACCTACTCCAGCAAACATGAGATTGATCCAAGCGTTTATCCAGTTTTTGCTCTTTATGTTCTCTTTTAATGCTAACACAAGTCCACTACTTTTCCCGTAGTTTTTACAATTTCCTCATACTTTGCCAACCAAGACATGTGTCCCTGTTGATGCTTACTCTTGGCAATCTTTTCATATACTTGGAAGCTATTCTTTTTGAATTTTTTGAATGCGTGTTTAGTGTATGAGATGAAACTGTGAAAGTTTGAAAGCGTTTCTCGTTTTAGTTTTGGAGATTCGATTTTCTGCAGGAAACCGTAGTTTTTTGACTGAGTCCTTGATATTGTAGTTTTAGCACTTTTCTACATATTTCAAAAACCGCGAGATAGATTTTTTTTAAACTTTTATGGTCATTTCTTTATAATATGAACAACATTGTCTCAAAGTTTCATCTTGATTGAAACATCGCAAAATGGTCAAATAAAATAATAAACTTCACCTAAAATGTGATTGAGACTTTGTGCTTTGATTGCACGGTTGAAGGCGCACGTCGCAAAGACGCTTTAATTAATTCAGGCGAAGTGTAACGCATTTCTGCGTGTTGAGAATTATGCAAATCGCAGTGACTTCTTTCTTTTCCCTACAATTCAAAATGTCGAGAGAGTCCAGTGCACGTCAAATGCGAATGAAAAAACCTGCTTACAAATAAACGTCCCACTGAAATTCGTGGGAATGATAAAAATAACGTGGAACACAGCCCCTAACGTTACTCCGCAAAACATGATGGTCACGCAGAAATGCGTTGCGCTTCACCTGAATTAATTAATTAAAGCGTCTTTGTGCGCCTTCAACCGTGCAATCAAAGCACAAAGTCTCAATCGCGTTTTGGGTGAACTTTATTATTTTATTTGTCCATGTTGCAATGTTTCAATCAAGATGAAACTTTGAGACAATGTTGTTCATATTATAAAGAAATGACCATAAAAGTTTAAAAAAATCTATCTCACGGTTTTTGAAATATGTAGAAAGGTGCTAAAACTACAATATCAAGGACTCAGTCAAAAAACTACGGTTTCCTACAGAAAATCGAATCTCCAAAACTAAAACGAGAAACGCTTTCAAACTTTCACAGTTTCATCTCATACACTAAACACGCATTTTGGCGTAAATTTGAGATTGAGAAATTAAACTTTTATAAGCTTAATTGAGGAATTTGTAGATGTGCTCATACACATGCAAAATCACAAGTTCGAAATGTTTTTCTGATTTACTCAAAATCGGCTTGACAAAATTTTCTAATTTTTAGATATTTTGTTTGCCATATGTCATAGTTTATCGTAATAGTTTTGATTTTTCTAGATGCCATCGCAATCGCTCGGAATTTAGACTCAAGCGATTTCAATGTTTCTCGTTTATCTCCGCAATTTTAAATCTGATTTTTAAAATTGTTACACTCTTATAAACTTCAAACTTTGTACAATATTTTGTGTAAGTTTCATTCTAATTCAATAAAGGAAAGTTAGTTAAACGGCCGCTCAAAAACGGTCGGTGCGGCTACACGGAAACTGGAGGGAAACACCTTAAAACTTTCATCCAAGTCTAACATCTGGTATCAGATTCAGATTCATTACAGTGCAACAACATGCTTTGTTGCACTAACATGTTATTACCATATTATTGCACGGACCTTTGTATGCTTTGCACCTTTGCACACCTTGTACATATTTAGTGATTGCAAGGCATTAAATATTCAGTTCAGGACATGTAACAGAGACGTTAACATGGTGGCAGCGGTGACTTAACGACTTAAATCTATTGGCAACCATGGCTTTAAACACTCCTTTTCCAGATTTTAAAACAACGGGAGATGATAAACACGACATTGAGGTATACATCGAAGATCTGACGGACTACTGCACCATGCAAAACTGGTTCGATCCGTCGAAGGAGACAGACGCTGCAAAATGGACAAAACCAGAGAAAGCGATGGCATGTCTTCGTGCGTCACTATCCCCTGCGAGCAGAGCGGTCTACAAATACAGTTTAGGGCTTTCAGCAGAAGATCTGGCGAAACCTCACTTGGTTATTAATGCTCTGAGAGAATATTATGGCGCAAGCATTGGGGTGTCCGGTGAAAGACAGAAGTTTCTTCGTCTGATGCAAAATGAAGACGAATCGATCGGTTCTTGGGAAACGCGTATACGAAATTAAGCATCACAGTGCGAATATGAGAATTTCGCTGACGAATTTATGCGAGACCAGTTTATCGCCGGCTTAAAGTCTGAAACCCTGCGCGTAAAACTAATCGGTAAAGGCCACAGACACCGAGATACCGCACAAACCAAGGTCAAGTTGCGAGAAGTTGTTGAAATCGCTAAAAGCTTTGAGGCGACTACTTTTGCGAATCAGTTAATGAGAACCGCCCGAAGCACGCAGCAGGAGCAAGTAAATTTCACGAACAAATCCACACGTGAGAATCAGACTTCTGCCCACCAACGCCACTGTGTTTTTGGTGTCGCGGTAGCCATCCCAGTCCTCGTCAACATTATTGCCCTGCGTTTGGCAAGAGATGCAACAAGTGTGGAATCGTTGGTCATTTCGCTCGTGCATGTAAAGGAGGAACAAGAAACCAAGCAGGCAACAGGCAACAGTCAAATTTCGTTGATGATGATGCAGATGAGGAGGCGTTTGTAGCAGAATGCAAAGCAACACATAGGCCTGCAAAGAAGTTCTTCGCTCATTTACACCTTGTTCACGACGGGAAATTGAAAATTGTGAGAGCACAAATCGACCCAGCTTCAACTTGCAACACCATGCCCAGCAATTTATTAAGCCAGTATTAAGGTAGTAGAAAAGCACACACCAAGGTTCTTCGTGGTCAAAACAGCAATGGGACCAGTTCGCCGTAATCATTGCCAAATCAGGAGAGCGAAAGCAGAGCCAGCTGATGGATACAGCACAGTGATGGACCAGCTTGAAATCGCGCCCACGCACTCAGAGCAAGAACAGGAGAGACAACCACCAAACGTTGACTCAACAGGAGAAACAATGCCTAGCACACCCAGAATCGAATCAGAAGACACGTTACCTGCAACGATAGAATATGGACCCCGCCGATCACAACGTGAGCGCAGACTGCCTTCAAGATTCAGAGACTACGTCATGTATAAAAAACTGTTCTTGTAGAACTCGTTTCAGAGACTACGTCAAGTCGAGACTGTTTTAATAGGACTAGTTTTCTTTGCTTTCTTTTTTTGCTTGTTTTTTGTTTAGTGTTTTTTTTTAAAGAGGAAGCGTGTTACACAACTATGTATCACATGCTTTGTTGCACTAACATGTTATTACCATATTATTGTACGGACCTTTGTATGCTTTACACCTTTGCACACCTTAGCTTGTACATATTTAGTGATTGCAATGCATTAAATATTCAGTTCAGGACATGTAACAGAGACGTTAACAGAGCTAAAGTACCATTATGTATAAGCGCATTGAGAAAGGGAAGTGTGACCCAAAAAAACTACTTGGAGCCAACTTAAAGTGCCAAAACAATAAGAATGTTCAGTCCCAGCGGAGCCTCGGGTCAAATGTTAGACGTTTTAACAAAAACAAAACGCAAACTAAAATGGCCCAAGAAAAAGAATGTTAGACCTTCTTATTAAAAAGAGTGTAACCTGTTGCTCTTTCCTTTCAGCGATTACGTCTTGAACAGAATTCACAAAGTTATACAGAAATCAGATCCGGTCTATGGCGATCGTTATTTGGTTGATCTGGAGCTCGGCTTACGCCACAATAGTGAATTATACCGCTTCTCCGAGCACGTGTATCAGAAAAAGGGAAGTGGGGGTTTGTGTTTACCCGAGGGAATCAAGTGGAACAGCAAGGCCACAGTATACATCATACTCCCAATCAAGGATCAGGGAAGATGGGTTTATCACTTCATCAATGAACTTACTGTTGCTAGTTTATTAACCGGCGACAAGAACTTTCACGTCATTGTTGTTGACTTTGAGAGTCAGGACATCGATTTGACCAAAGCTTTCAACACACCTCTCCTAAAAAGCAGACACACTCTTGTTAACTTGACTGGTAAATTTTACAAGACGCTGGCACTGAACAAGGCTATTGAGCGGGTACCCAGTACGCATGATCTGTTGTTTCTATTCGATCTTCATATCGATGTGCCTATTGATATACTGGACAGCGTTCGAAAGGTAAGTTTATTGTTAGAACTGAATGTACTCTAAAATAACTTAATAATAATAATAATAATAATAATAATAATAATAATCTTTATTTATCCTATAAAATGGATCAGCGGATACCAAAGTAACAACTGGTATAATCCTAGTATGTGTAGCCAAATAAAATCAGTATGCTATAAAAGTGTAACTAAGGATAAAAATATTCAGTCCGCTGCTGCTGCGTATTGAAAAGTGGTCTGACCATTTCACTATCGCACACAGTTGCTGCTGCAAGCATTACAATGCAATATCGGAAATATCACGGCAGCTAAATGTGGACAATGGCATCACTTGATGCAGACATATTTACCACAATGTTTAAATAGAGAAGAAATTGAAGGCTAACTAACGCAGTTAATAGACGTGTAGTTAAATATAACTTTCTCCTTGTTGGGCATTACATGTATAACAACGTTAATGCGCCTTTCGATAACATGGGACTCTGAAATTAAAAATCCAACTCAACATTTGCGTTTACGCTGCCCGTCAATCATCTTAGCTTACCTCTCCGGAAACATATCCTCCCTTTCAATGGGTTCAAAAGGTCACGTCCGTGCATTATGATTGGTAGATTTCGATCCATTTTGTTTGTCTCTTTTTTACATGGTCCGTTGGCTTTCGTATTAATTATGATTGACGGCAGGGAATAACGCAACCGTTGGTGGAGATTTGAATTTCAGATTCCGCATGTTATTGAAAGGCGCAGTAATGTTTGTATTGGCCGTTTTCACACTAGAGACGGACAAATCGTCTTGACGGACAAGTCGTCTCAGAAGGACAAGTCGTCTTAGTGTGAAAACGGGACGAACAAAATTTTGGACGTAAAAGTCGTCTGATTTTGTCCGTCGATTTGGCCGTCTATTAAGACGATTTTCGAGGACGATTTGTTCGTCTAGACGGATAACTCGTCCAAAGTCCGACTTAAATTCACACCAGACGAACAAATGGTTGTATGTCGGTCCGAGTATTCGCTAAGGGGAATGGAACTAGTAAAGGAAGTGATGGTTTATGGGAAAATCAAAATGTCGGATAGAAAGACGTCCGTACAGAGAAAGAGAAAAACGCAAAGCGTAAAACAAGGCCTGGTCCGAGCAGGAATTGCACTCATTTGCCAGTGTTTTGGCCTCAAATGAGAATAGGGATCGACCATGGGCCCTCACTTTGGAAACAATGGCTCTGAAGAAAAGTTCAAACGATAGTGTGTTCAAAAGAGTAGGTACTTTGATGTCAGTGGTCTTTGGAACGAAAAGAAATCTTCGCTGAGTTGACGTTTTCTTCCGTTTAATAAAAGCCTTCTCCATATGTACTTGATGGCAGCCATTTTTTTTTCTTAAAGCAAGGTAACCAAGCCTGTTAGTGCCAGGCCCCTTGCTTTCAAAATCGTCTGTTTGTTCGTTAAGATATGAATTTACGATAACCAACACAAGGTGAGTTGTCCGTCTAGAATTCACATTACACGAACAAATCGTCGGACGACTTGTCCGTCCAGACGATTTGTCCGTCTTCTAGTGTGAAATGGGCGATTGCCGCGCAAGAGAATGTCGTGTTTGCTGTGAAAAAAGTCGTCTGTTAATGCCCTGGAATGTGAGTGTTCATGCAAAACTCGTTAATGAAATTCACATACACTATGTAAGGGTTAGACAATGAACGCGAGTGTTCTATGGGATATAGTGCCTCAAGCATAGATAGAAGTCCACGAGGGCGTAGCCCGAGTGGCACTTCTATCTAATGCGAGAGGCGCTATATCCCATAGGACACGAGCGTTTATTGTCTAACCGTCTTAGAAAATGGTTATATCCGCGAAGAAACCATATTTTATGCAGATTGTATTTATGAGCGTATTTTAATTGTGTCATTCACACTTGAGAATCACGTTGTTATTTTGTTTTGGACGTCGCCATAATGTTGGTATGTCTTAGAATTTTACGAATAACAATGCTTTTCTTTTTTCGGAGCTTTGTTTAGTTCTTTGTTGTTTTGATGGCTCATTTGCTCCGGCTATGAGCCAGTATACAGAGCTCGAGGAACTTGAGGCCGTCCTTGCCACTCAAGAGTTGCTTGCTTTTGAGCGTAGACATATCCGAGTGCTTGGGGGATGAATTCGATAAAAGTGCACGTTTGAACGAAATTGAGCAAAGAGAAAGAGACAGAATTCCAAAGCACGGTGAGACCAGTCTTTCGGTTCTGTCCTGGTGTACCGGTACACAAGGACAAAAACAAAAGACTAAACAATAGACTACACGGACATAATACCCTATAAACAAAGGGAGTACAATGTGAAATCCCTTGACAACCGGCACACGAGGACAGAACCAGTCTTTCGTTTAATTTTTCCTAAAAATTGTTAAGTCGAATTTGGTTTTGTTATTTTGGTGATTAATCTCTTGCTTAATTCACGTAAAGCGATAACTTCAAATAAAATTGTCATTTTTATAACGTAAACTGCAAGTTGTTTTTGAATTAGCAGCCTGTAATTCATTAGTATGCTCTATATACTCATTAGTATGCTCTATTTTCTCATTAGTATGCTCTATATAGAGCATACTAATGAGGCTTTTAGACAAAGGAAAACAAAAGAATTCATTAGTATGTTCTATTTAGAGCTTACTAATGAGTAGTTATTTTGCCCCACAATTTCCCTGGGCTTCAAAGTCCCCGCCTCTTTACATAATTTAAGACAGTTTATGGGATATAGAGCACACAAATACTGGGCACTGATTGGCTGAGTGGGTGTGACCATTTTCTAAAAAAATGATTGTCACTTGGAACAAATGTTTGCACATTGCTGTTATTGAAGTTGATTATTGCGCAAGTAAAAGTACATTTCGAGCTATTAAATGTCAAAGGATGCAAATGTTTGTCTGTTAATATTATTGAATATTATTTCTTATGCTAAAATCGTTAATAAAGTTATTTTCGCGTAAATGAATGATCTTTTGGTGTAAATGAAAATATTTCCACGCTATTGTCTAACTATTCACATAAATGAATTTATATTTTCTGCTAATGAACAGCAAAAGGTGTAGTACGCATTTCTTGTGTATAGGGTTTCCTGTTTCGCCATAAGTATTGACCGCAATGTCTGTTTTTGCAGGCGCTCCGGCAATTCTTGTTGATATTTTCTTTGAGCAGCCCATCCAGCAAATATGCGATCGGCGATCGACCGATCGGCGAGCGAGCGAAAGCAATGCGAACCGAGGAGGCTCTGGGGAAGAGACCAGTTTCCCCTCGGCTCGTTCGCTCGCTCCAGTCTCGCCGAGCTGGTTTTCGTGATCAGCTCGCCCACTCGATTGACTGAAAGGAGACAGCTGCCAGTCTATCCATCCAGATTATACAACCATAGTCTATTATAGGTAAAACGGTTTGTTTGTAGATTACGACAAGAATGTCTTTTGACAGAAAACTGGAAAACCTGTTCTGCATCCTGAGTTTTGGATAACTTACTTATTAGAGGTTTAATCCTAGGAGAGGTGGAGGGTGGTAATCTCATATTTACGTTTACTCCCTACAAATAGCTCTGACTAACTCCTCGGCAATAAAGAGATCGAGCTTTTCATTCAAATGCAGTTTTGCTTGACGTTTTCACTCTTTTTAAACTGCATTTGAATGAAAAGCTCGATCTTTTTTTTTTTGCCAAGGAATTAGTCAGAGCTATTTGCAGCGAGTAATAGTTTTAGTCTGAGGAAACTTTCTGTGGTAATTTAATGATAATTTGTGAGACCTATGGAATGTTTTGACTGCTTATATTTCAAACATGAAAAAACACGTGTTAAAAATGTTTTAGCGAATTATTCAAAATCGAACAGTTTAATTTGTTTAAAATTTTCCCATTTAGTGTGCTACACTGTGTAAAATATAGCGGATTTATTCGCTTGTCGCGGGTAGCCCCAAAATCGAAACACATTTTGGAAAAACTGTTTTTCGCCATATTTGTTTACTGTTGCTATGGAAACGCTGATTAGCATCAAAAGAGCATCATCCAAAACTTTCATCCAAAACTAACATCTGGTATCAAATTCAGATTCATTGAGCTAAAGTTAGATTATGTATAAGCGTATTCAAAAAGGGAAGTGTGACCCAAAAATAACTACTTGAAGCCTCCTTAATGACAGATTCTTCTTGTAGGTTTTTTTGTAGGTAGATGTGTGTTTGTGAAAGCGGTAAATATTAACACTGAGGTGCGAATAAGCTAAACAATTTTGAAAAATTTGTGAAACAATAGCACGAAGGGTTCATTGTTTCAGTGATCCCCCACCCCACTCCCTTCAAGTTAATGAGTAAAGCCTTATTCCCTGTGGAGGATAGCGCCCGTTTATCTTAACCAATGAGACTCCGTTCACCATTATTTAAATAATAATAAGCACAAACGACGGACTACCAATATGACAGATCTAACAAATTTCATCAACTGCAAGTAAATGTCCCAAGAACAATGGCCATTCTGCGATTCCGTGATACCCTTTGTGGCCCCACATGTCTAATTACTATTTAGACATGTGCGGCCACAAAAGTTATTATCGGTTTTAACCTGTGAATACGTGAGAGTAACTAATGTGCGAGCCTGCGAGCCGGAGCCATTTTTTGCGAGCCTCGAGCCTCTTTTTGCGAGCCACTGTTTTTTTGCCATATGTGACCTCTCACGCGAAAACGATACTAACGGCTATCAGTTAGAGCCGTTCAAGCCGTTCGTTTGGCGTTTATCAGCCGTAATTTGGCGAGCGAAACTACAAGGATAACAGGGAATTCTTGGAAGCGCATGGTCTGTATTCAGGTTTCAAATTACCCTTTTGACATATGCAAATTTGGTATCTACAACTAAGTACACTGACAAACTTAACAGGGCTAAATTTGTTTTTCTGCCATATAACTTTCCCAGCAGTCTTTGAATTAGATTATTAACTGGCTCGTCGCTCTGCGATGAGTCAGTTCTTAAAATACCCTCTTTTTTTTTTTCGGCCTGTCGGGTCACCTGCCCCGGGAATCGCTTTTGCTGCGGCCAACACCGTACCTAGTTTACTTCCGGTTTTCAGAAATGGCGTAATCAGTGATGTCGGCAACTATAATTCAAATATTTACCGTTCTGATTTCGACAGAATTGTTAAAAATTAAATCTCTGTGATTTTCGGATGCGATCTATTTCTGGTAAAAGGAAAGCGAGTTGAATTTTTCTAACCAAATCATCCTTGAATAAAACACGTCCCGGCAGGTCACAGAACTGCTGAGTACACAATTCTCAAGCATTACTCCGTGGAGTCACGTTCAAATTCCGCACATCTCGTATTTATGTCACGCTATTTGATCGATCATCACCGATTCTCCAAAATGCCTGTGTTAAAACAATCCTGATTCCTTGTAGTAGGTGATTTCAAAAATTTTAAATCGAAAAAAATAAACAAAGTTCTAAACTTATGTTTTTTTTTTCTATCAGTACCGAGTCGATCAGAGAAAAAAATATAGACCTGAAATTGTAGCCTACTAAAGGTGGACGATGTTATTTTTGTGGGGGGTGGGGGAGGTGGCGGTGTTGGGCAATTTTTCTAATCATGAATTTTTTTCCATCTCGGACGTTGTGCAACAATTTTTTTCGGGATTGTTCCATACCTTTTTTTCCTTTCGCTCTCTTTGCATTATTTTTTTCTTTTTTTTTTTAGTAATTGCCCAACCCCCCCCCCCCCCCCCCTCTTAACAATAAAAATAGTCCGTCCCTAAGGAGTGCTTGAAGCGGGCTGTGGAATGTAAATGTAGATGTGGACTTGACTGGACTGTGCATATTGATAGATACTAGATTGTATATTGTGACATAAAATATCAGCAAGACCACAGCGACAAACCGTTGAGAGGTGCCGGATCTCCCAGTTGTAGACTTGGATCAGTACAATAATTACTTGTAGAAAATCAGAAAACGGCAAACTGATCCTTACGGCAAGGCGATGAAAGAGTAAACAAAATAATAAAACAAAATATATATATATTCAAACAAATATTGTGGATTGCTAATATAAAACTCTAAAATGAAAACCGGGTGAAAACTGGGACCAAACGAGCCAGTTTCGAAGCCCATCGGGCTCGTTCTTATCTTTAGTTTCATTCAAGATTTATTTTAACAATTAGTAAAATAGTTCAGAAAGAATTTTACACATGAAGTTTGCGTGACTAATCACTATAAATGCACTTGGGTCTCGTGGCCGCTTGTTTACATAAAAGAAAGCATGTTCATCATTCTCGACAAACAGGTGGTTTCATCGTCCTTTCAATGTAATAAAGTACTCAGTAAAGGTAAACAATTAGCGTGCAATTTTCTTCATTTAGCGCGTTCACAGCCAGCCGTTCGAAATTTTTCTTCTGCCGTTCAGCCGTTCAGCCGTTCATGGTAACCGTTTTAAAATCCTGGTTTTCATATGTCGGTAAAATGCCAGACTATCGCGGATTTCGCTGTTTTCCGACCATCACAGATTATATTTGGCTGACATATGAAAACACTCAGACATCTATGGTGACCATCTGGGATGGTCGGGGACAAATTTCCCGACGCGTCCCAGATTTCTGCGATGATCCGCGATTTTCCTAACATATCAGCAAAATCTGGGACAATCGCGAACAGCAAAATCCTCGATCGTCTGGGATTTTCCCGACATATGTAAACAACGGCTCGGTCACCCGTTTTTCATCCGTTCAGTAGCTGTGCCGGTTTTGCCGTTCGAACGGGATATCCGTTATATAAGTATCGTTTTCGCGTTAGATTAAGGTCACATATCTTTCCATTTTCTTTCATTTTACATTTTTAAAAAGAAAAATTTCGTGGCTCGCAAGAAGAGGCTCGAGGCTCGCAAAAAATGGCTCGGGCTCGCAGGCTCGCACATTAGCCACCCCCCGTGTTTTAAGGCGTATCCTTGTCAAAATAATTAAATTTAACCGTCAAAAGCAGCTACTCTGCTCAACGGGGAAAGCGTTGCTCTTCCAGTCGAATGAAGTCGATTCGAATCCTGGCGGGGACGTTTTTTTTTCTTTTTTTTTTTCGAACTGGACATTGTGTAAGTGACGTACTGCTTTTTCTTTGCGTTTGAAGTCGGTCAATTGAAAAAAAGTCTATCCAACCGTGTTTATAAAAACATAAGCTACGTAGTATTGCGTTACGCATCAGCTCGCGGTAGAAGATTCAAATGACGCGCTGGAAGTTTTATCCAAATTCTATACACTCGAATTCCGGTATTTAGATAAGCCTGGGAATTTATTATTAATCTTAAATGTTTGCCACAAACTTAATTTGTAATATCGTTCCATCTTTTATAGTAGCAATTATCGCTACAGCAAAGTAAGGATTCTTTTCCCATCTCAGACTCGATACTTTACTCGATAAAATATTTAAAGTGCCCCTGTGATCAAATTTTTGAGTTTCATTTTTTTACATTTTCGTGTACAATTAGACTTTCTTACTCATCTTTCCAAATTTCAATTCATTACGAACATCAGAAGTCATTTTATTTTAACATTTATTTCCAAGAATTTACGGCCGCCATTAAGGTTACAGTGTACCTTCGGGGGTGTCTCCAGTATAACAGCTCTAGCGTCTTAAGATTACACTTAATATACCTAAACCCAGATATCAAATTAAAGCTTATAGAGCTGGCTATCTAAATATGGAAACCATTTGCTAATAAAATGAATTGTCGATTTTTTTACGACGTCTAAATTCGAACGTCCGAATCAGCTTTAAAACGCTATAACTCAAAGCGATTATTATATTTTGCTAATTTGATTTGTTCTCGGGTTTCCGGACACGAAGCGCTAAAAAAACGTGTCGGCGATTTCCCATATTCAATTGCAGTGAAAAGTTACAGAATATTTTCGAAAACGGGAGAAAAAAAATTGGAATGATCGCACGGAAATGGCTCTTGACGAAAAAGTTTTCGGAATTAAGAAATTCGCCGACACATTTTTGTTGATTATATGTTAGCCTAGCTTCTGTCCAAATTTAAGGAAAATCGAACAAATTCCCTTTGAGTTGTAGCTCTTTAAAGTGCCCCCAACAAGCGAAAAATTTAAAACATATCGCTTAATAAACAAACTCCGCCCACAAAAAGTTATACCGTCATTTCTCCATCAATTTTCACTATTTTTCGATAATTTTTTTTGGATGAAAGTTCATTCTGTAAACTTTATTTTAACGCCAAAAAAAAATTTTCAATAAATTTTCGATCTGAAGGTACACTGTAACCTTAAGGTGGCTCCATATTGCTCAGCCCTCTTGTCCTTTGCATTCCATTACAGCTAGCCCAATGGTGTGGCTGAAAATCTTTTACTTGAAACCAGTAAATCTTTTATCGGTCAACAAAGTGGTATCCAAATGACGTCATCATTCGTTGCCATGGCAATGCGAAAAGAGGTAAAAAATACGCTATTTTGGACCATTTGAGGCTAATAACTTATAAACTACACGGTGAAAGTTTTTGTTTTCGATATATTTTTGTTTAATTGGCAAGAGAAACATTTTAACATTTTTTTTAAAAATTCTGTACATAGAGTTCAGAGCTACCTTAAATTTATGTAAAATTGGCATATCTCTGAATCCTATATACAGATTTTTTTCAAAATTGGCAAAAATGTTTGTTATGTTTATCAGACGAAAATACATAAAATTCAAACAATTTCACCGAGCAGTTTTGAAGTTATTAGCCTCAAAAGGTTGAAAATGGGGTCTTTTTGGCCTCTTTTGACGTTGCCATGGTAACAAATTTTGATGTCGTAGCCACCTAAATTTGTTCATTGGTTAAGTGTTCACAAACCTGTACTAAACATTTTCTCTTAACTTTACTGGTGTAGTTGTGATTGAATATCATAGATGTATCATGATGGGAATATTTAAACTATTAGGAGCCACCTTAATCAACCTTGTTCCAAGGCTTGGTTGCGAATGGAAGAAAGTGACGTCAAAGACTCAAACATACCTCACGGGTTGAAATTATAATAACAATAAGTATTGAAAATCACGCGAAAAGCAACAAAAACTTTGGACTTGTTCTTTGTGCAATTTTCTATGCTGATTGTTATTATAATTACATCCCTTGAGGTATGTTTGAGTTTTTGACGTCACTTTCTCCCATTCGCAACCAAGCCTTGGAACAAAGTTGATTAATGGCGGCCGTAAATTCCCGGAAATAAATGTTAAAATAAAATGACTTCTGATGTTCGTAATGATTTGAAATTTGGAAAGATGAGTAAGAAAGTCTATAGTACACGAAAATGTAAAAAAATGAAAATCAAAAATTTGATCACAGGTGCACTTTAACTTGCATTCGCAATCGCGTAACAGAAAATCCTTTGATACTCATTTACGGAACTTATTTTCTATTCACAAAATAAATACCGAAGTACTGCCCTCGAGTCGTACTTATAACCTCTGCACATTTGGTTTTAAATCTTTTATTTAGAGCGTTTTATATTCAAGAGTTGGCTCACTGAGGAGCCTTTGATTGTAAGCAAGGGTCGCTAAAATATGAGCCAGCGATGTGTGGAGCATTTCTTATTCACGGGTTGGCACACAGGAGACTTTGATTTACGTTGTTGTGGTCTGCAACTGGGTTCGGATTTTAAACATTCTGATCTCAACAGCGTTTAGATTTTTGTCATTTCGGCTTAAAAATATCAAAATAAATTCACCACTTAGATCAAAAATTGGGTGCAGAAATTACATATTTTAATCTTAAAGTGCCTATGAAATGAAATTTTCGTCCTGTTTCTTATACTAAAAAATTGAAGTCCATGTTCCACTGGCAGATTCATAATTTTCCAATTTGTTATGGTCAAGCGTGCAATCTATTTTTTTCTTACCTATTTGAGCCAAAAATATGGGACAACCAGCGTTTGTGCAGACCTTCATAATGAACATGGTAATCAAAATTTATCGTCAGAGGACATTTCCAACTGAGTTAAACTGCTAAAAATATAGCTAAAAAAGTGGTTTGTTTACGAGAAATACTGAAGCGTCTGTGTCACGATGTTATTTGCTTCTGCTTCTGTTTTTCTGCCGTAAGGATCAGTTTGCCGTTTCGTTTGTTTCACTTGAAATATTAATACTGATCTAGGTCTGGAAACCCAGTTCCGGCCATTCTCAACGGTTTGTTGCATGCAGTGATCGTGCATTCTATGTTTCTTTTTATACTAGTTTCAGGCCCCAGGACACGAAAAGTTCATTTTTGACCAAATTTGGACGTCTAAAAAATACTTTTCGTTGCTTGACCAAAACTTAAATTGGAAAATTATGAATCAGTGGAACATGGACGTCAATTGTTTAGTATAAGAAACGGGTCGAAAATTTCATTTCATAGGCACTTTAATATTAAGGTGGTTCGATACAGTTTTCTGGAGACCATACCTACATTTTTCAAGTCAGATCAACGTCAAATTTTCACCACTAACTGGTTTTGAATTGAAGTTTGGCAAGATATATTGTCTGGTAAAATCGATATTACCATGACGACGATAAACAAGAAACTTAGAAATCAGTAAAAGTGAAATTTAGCTCGTTTAAGATTTCGCATTGAAAGTTCCACATAGACATCTTAAAATATGGTATATGGCATATATATTTTGCAAGAATAAAAAAATTCTGTATGTTTGATTTCAAATAAATCGCAATAACATTTCAAACCTTACTATTTGTGTACTGGTAATAAATTGATCAAGAGATTAACACTGGTTTTGTGAAATTCCTTAATGATAGTGTCAAAAAGTAGCTTGATGTTATGTTTGTAAACCTTCAAAGTTTTGTTTACTTTCTCTTTTGCGATCTTGAGAACTACCATTTTTCCTAACATCGCTTCATGTGCAATTTTTGGGTAATTTTGGGTAATTTTCGATTTTTATCGCTTTTGCAAAAATCTCAGAGACGGCTCGATGGATTTTTTTAAAACGTTAACCACGCATGCTTACCGATGTGCAAAATATTATCTGAAAGTTTCATTGACATTGATTCACTGGAACGCCTTTAAAATTATAGATGAACCACCTTAAACCAGCAACGGTTTTACATTCCTGCCAAAAATGTTTCCATCTAAAGTCTGGTTTTCACTTGCGACACAATTGCAAGCTTAAGTGCTTAAGCATAAGCGCAAGGATAAGCATGTCATGAATCATTTAAGGTGGTTCGATACAGTTTTCTGAAGACCATACCAACATTTTTCAATCGGCTTTTAAGCGACCTTCTCCAAGTCAGATCAACGTGAAATTTTCACCACTAAATGGTTTTGAGCTAAAGTTTGGCAAGATATATTTTTTGGTAAAATCGATATTACCATGACGACGATAAACAAGAAACTTAGAAATCAGTAAAAGTGAAATTTAGCGCGTTTAAGATTTCGCATTGAAAATCCCACATAGGCATCTTAAAATATGGTATATGGCATATATTTTTTTGCAAGAATAAAAGAATTTTGTATGTTTGAATTAAAATAAATCGCAATAACATTTTAAACCTTACTATTTGTGTACTGGTATTAAATTGAGAAAGTAAACAAAACTTTCAAAGTTTACAAACATAACATCAAGCTACTTTTTGACATCATTAAGTAATTTCACAAAACCAGTGTTAATTTCTCGATCAATTTAATACCAGTACACAAATAGTAAGGTTTAAAATATTATTGCGATTTATTTTAATTCAAACATACAGAATTTTTTTATTCTTGCAAAATATATATGCCATATGCCATATTTTGAGATACCTATGTGTGATTTTCAATGCGAAATCTTAAACGCGCTAAATTTCACTTTTACTGATTTCTAAGTTTCTTGTTTATCGTCGTCATGGTAATATCGATTTTACCAGAAAAAATATTTTGCCAAACTTCAAATCAAAACCAGTTAGTGGTGAAAATTTCACGTTGATCTGACTTGGAGAAGGCCGCTTAAAAGCCGATTGAAAAATGTTGGTATGGTCCTCAGAAAACTGTATCGAACCACCTTAAGCTGTCATGAATCATTTCCTTTCGGGAAAGAACCATGTAAATTTTTAGTTTGTTCATGTTTTTAAACAGAACACAATCGAAGGCAAAATTGCTTACTTTCCTGCGGTGGGTCGTCTTACCTGCGAGAGTACACACGTTAATCATCAAGGCTTTTGGCAGATGGACGGCTTTGGTATTCTTGCTGTGTATAAATCGGACTGGACTCGGTTCGGCGGTAAGTACAGAGCAATACATCACAGTGAACTATCTCTAAGCCGGACACCCTCAAGACCATAGCTGTCTCCCTTACACAGGTGGCCACTTAATATATGGTTAAGTTACAGACGAACAAGTGAAATTCATCCTGAATCAGCCAATAATTGATTACTTCCCCGCTATTACTACTATCTGTAGTTGCAGCGGGACATCCGTAATGTCAGGATATCTGTAGTTATAGCGGGGTGTCCGTAATGTCGGGTTATCTGTAGTTATAGCGGGGTGTCCGTAATAGCGGAAGTGTCCGTAATGTCAGTGTTGTAACTTTGTGTAGTCCCTGTCTCGCTTAGCTGTATGAATTTTTTTCTTTATGATATAAATTTATTTGTAAACACTATACAGTTTTAACTTTTATGTTCTCTAAAATATTAGCTCCTGTAAGCTACTCTAAAATTCGAGTGAATGCATGCATACATGCATATCATGCATATGTTATCTGTAGTTATAGCGGGAGTGTCCGTAATGTCAGGTTATCTGTGGTTATAGCGGGCGTGTCCATGATGTCAGGTTATCTGTAGTTATAGCGGGGTGTCCGTATTGTTAGGTTATCTATGGTTATAGCGGGGTGTCCGAAATGTCAGTTATCTGTAGTTATAACGGTGTGTCCGTAATGTCAGGTTAAACATGTATCAGACCAAAATTAGAAGCAACTAAATGTAGTCTTCACAACAGAGGGTTTGTCCTCTGGAACAAAATCCCTGCAAAAGCAAGAGATCATGCTAGTCTGAATGCTTTTAAGACTAGCCTGTCAAACTGAATGAAATACTTTTTAGTAAACTGATGTAATAGGTAGAGTTAAATAAGATTAATTTTATTATATAAGATTATATTTAGATAAATAATTTTTATTGGATAGTTTGTGATTATAATGTGTAAGGTTGTTTTTAAACGTTTTATAATTTGTATGTAGTAGTCCACGGCTCACTGGAAGAGCATTTTTAAATGAAAGTGATCCCGTGTTTTTAAATAAAGGTGATGATGATGATGATGATCTGTGGTTATAGCGGAAGTGTCCGTAATGTCGGGTTATCTGTAGTTATAGCGGAGTGTTCGTAATGTCGGGTTATCTGTAGTTATAGCGGGCTGTCCGTAATGTCGGGTTATCTGTAGTTATAGCGGGGTGTTCGTAATATCGGGTTATCTGTAGTTATAGCGGGGTGTTCGTAATGTCAGGTTATCTGTAGTTATAGAGTTTAATCAATTTTAGTAGAGTTTAATCAATTTTATGATTACCTGACAGAACACGATCTACTTACAGATTTACAGTCTGGATTTAGACCTTTACATTCCACAATGACAGCATTATTAGATGCCACAAACGAATGGCTTTTAAATATAGATAATAACCTTTTGAATGGTGTTATTTTCCTAGACCTTAAAAAAGCATTCGACACCATGGACCATGAAATAGTATTGGCGAAACTAAGGCTATATGGTGTCAGTGATGCCAGCCTAAAATGGTTTGCCTCCTATCTAATAGATAGAGAACAAATAACAGCTGTGGATAGCGTACTGTCAGATAGTTCTTGTGAAATTAAATGTGGAATACCCCAAGGATCGATACTGGGACCACTGCTTTTCATTGTCCATATTAATGATCTACCTGCTTGTGGTCTAAATTCCAGCGTACGCATGTATGCGGATGATACAAGTTTGACTGTTGCTAATGCAAATAAAAGCGTTCTAGAACAAAAATTAAATCAGGATATGCATGAAGTACATAAATGGTTAAAACCAAATAAGCTTAGCTTAAATGTCGTCAAAACAAAGTACATGATAATAGCCAGTCAAAATAAGATCAGAAACCTGGATTATCCTTTCCAAATTCAAGTAGATAATAAATCACTGAAAAGGGAATTGAAATATAAATATCTCGGAGTAGAGATAGATCAATCCCTTTAATACTTGGGAAGAACATATAGACAAAATCAGTAAAAAGGTTTCGGGAGGAATTGGCGCGCTAAAAAGAGTAAGGCATCTTGTTCCAAATGAAACCTTGACTACAATGTATAATTCCCTTGTGCTGCCATATTTTGATTATTGTAGCGCAATTTGGGGAACATGTGGAAAGAGATTGTCTGATACACTCCAAAGCCTCCAAAACAGAGCTGCTAGAGTGATCACCTTTTCGGTCCTTTTCCAATTATGATAAACGTTCGACTGAATTACTGGATGAACTAGTGTGGGATAATCTTGAAGAAAGAAGATCAAAACAGTTAGCTATACTAATGTATAAAACGCTAAATGGAGGCACTCCAAATTACCTGACAAATTTGTTTGAAAATACAAACATTATCCATTCTTACAACCTGAGAAATTCATCAGAAAATTTGTTTGTGCCTGGACCAAACAGCGAAGCTGGCAAAAACAGCTATCAGTATAGAGGCTCTGTACTTTGGATAAGGAATAGCCTCTCCAGTAATGCTAAAACTCAGCCGAACGTTACAGCTTTTAAAAACATGATTAAATGATACATTTTGAGAATAAATTTTTAGTACAAATAAAATTAACTCAGTGACCTTGTTTTTACATTCTTATCACCTTAGTTAACTTATCAATTTTATTTCGTATTTTCTAATAAATTTAGTAATTTATAGGCACGGCTCTCAGGAAGAGCATGAATGTATGAAAGGAGAAACCGTGGATAAATAAAGATTATGTATGTATGTAAGTGTCCGTAATGTCAGGTTATCTGTAGTTATAGCGGGAGTGTCCGTAATGTCAGGTTATCCGTGTAGTTATAGCGGGAGTGTCCGTAATGTCAGGTTACCTGTAGTTATAGCGGGGTGTTCGTAATGTCAGGTTATCTGTAGTTATAGCGGGGTGTTCGTAATGTCGGGTTATCTGTAGTTATAGCGGGGTGTCCGTAATGTGAGGTTATCTGTAGTTATAGCGGGGTGTTCGTAATGTCGGATTATCTGTAGCTATAGCGGAGTGTCCGTAATGTCAGGTTATCTGTAGTTATAGCGGGGTGTTCGTAATGTCGGGTTATCTGTAGTTATAGCGGAGCTCTCGCGGGCCGAAGTCCTGCTGCGGAGCCCCATGCTCATAGAACCTTTGTCCGTCATTTCTCATGGTCATGGCTAGCGGAATGTTTCGCGAGCGCGCGTCTGTTACTTGTGTGTCCGTGTGTCGGTCGGAGCGTCGCGCAAGGCTAACGCGCGGGTGCGTATGACGTCTCAAAACATGGGTGTATGACGCCACACAACGTCCGGGATCTTAGCAATTTTGAAACCAAAGAGAGGCTTAGGTTATGTCAGTTTAGCGGGTGTCCACAAGGCGGCAGTTGGTTGTATGCTAATTTGGTAATCATTGTGCAAAATTGTAACGACAAATCCAATGAAGTTGTGATTGCTTGTTTTTGAAAGGAATGAATACTGAGGACTACAAATACAACTGGGGCGGGGAGGACTGGGACCTACTGGATCGTGTCCTGAATGCAAAGTTGGAAGTCGAACGAATCAAGTATCCAGGCCTCTATCATCATTATCATAACAAAGAAAAGAATTGGAGTTAACCACGCCTATAGAGATTGGAGAGTATTGTGTTTGCGAGTTCTGACTGCTGTTGACCCTCGAAGCATTGAACAGTGATCGGGGATTCGGGGGATAACAGGGGATATTAACTTAAGCTAAAAGTGCAAGAGAAATATCCTTGTTACAGTTCAGTATAGCTCTTCTCTGAATATTTCATAGGTTGCCTTCCTCATTGAAAGAGCCAGTGTTAATTTTATAAAGAAAACGATCGAAGATCTTATTCAAAAAAGGTTCCGTTGCCAAGTTTAATTTTTATGCAGTAACACAGCTATTACTAGAACGCTAAAATAAGACTAGAATCGCACCCTATTATTTGAAAGCTTGATACAACCGAAAACTTTGCTGAATAATCGAAAAAAAAATCGGAAAATCTCAGCAAAAACTATGAGCAACGATAGAACAAAATGTTTGTGTAAGATTATGCTGAGGGTAGTAAAGGATGGTCGTGGCTGCCAGATCACCCACAGGCTACCAGGCTCCATGGGAGCGATAACTTGTTAAAATTGGCCTCGGATATCAGTAACCCACTTACACAACTGCACATGTAGCCGACTCGCAGATTGAGCTTGGGTGGCCTGTGGATCACCTTTCAAACAAAATGGATCAGTCATTTCAGTTTCAAATCGTTGATTGAAAATCACAGTTAGTGACAATAAAAAGCCATAAACTGCTTTTTTAAACATTTATTGAAAATCAACACGATTATTTAGCAAGGAGAAAACAGAAATTTCACATTTCATGCAAAAAAAAAAAAATGGAGATAGACTAGGTGACTCGTCTTAGTAACTCCACTCCGTTGTCTAATCATAGTTAATAAAGTGCAATGGTTATGAAACTTGAGAAATGTCTTTGTTCGATGTTTCGGCCTTGACCCTGCACAACACAATAGATGTTGAACTTTTGTTCGAGCAACTGACCAATAGAAATGGTGCTATTGAGTGTGATCAAAAAACAAAAGATGTGCAGGGTCAAGTAGGGTTCAACATAAATTGTAGTTCCTTTGTTATCGTCATTGAAGTCTGCAAGGTTTCATTACCAGTCCCTCGATTAACTATGGTCTAATGCAGCATTAATAGGACTACTCCTAAGTCTAAGTATTGTTTCTATTATTTGTACTGTTAGCGTTGAATTGCTAGTATTATTAGTTTTACAAAGTAACGTAAGTCTGTACTGTCAATAACTAACTTTTGTTTTGTTAGTTGTAGTGTAAGTTAGTTTGTACTGTTTGTATCTATAAGGAGTAAATGTAAATAAACATGCATCTACAAAAAAAAAAAAAAAAAAAAAAAAAAAAAAAAAAAAAAAAAAGGACTACTCCGCTGAAATATAAGGGACAGAATGTCTTACTATTTTCACTCCTTCCATCGGCTGTTAACATTGAGCCCGCGATATGTACTGGTCAGTTGCCTTACCCAACGGAAACGAGGGTTCTGGCGACCAAAATAGGTAACGCCAGGTTGATTTTAATTTTCACGAATCGGCGGTGAATCGAACGCCACAATATACGAACAATTCGTGCTCCGATGGTGTCTGGCCGACAAATCACATCGTGCGTAAACCGGTCTTCAGTTTCAAACTAACGAACAATGAAGGTGGCAAATGAAGCATCTTAAAGGGACACTGTCACGAGGGCGCATGCGCGAGTTTTTTGTTCAGCCTGAATTTTTCAAGTTGAACCGTCAATTTCAAAATGGCGTCGACTAGTGGCGGCGGTGGAAGGAAAAGAACCAATTCGGTACGGAAGAGGAAGTTTGAGGATCAAGCAGAATATAAGATAGCGTGGTCTAGAAACCACAAACGAATATATTTGGAAAATCGGATATTTAGGTCGTGGCTTCAGGCTAAATTCGATGCCGGGTATGAAGCTTCCAGTGACAGCGACTTCGTCGCCCATTTGTTGTCGTTGGAATATCGTCGAAGGTATGCTATGTTTTCATGACTTTGGCTTCAGTTTGCCCTCCTCAGGACGAGTGGCTCCTTGACGGAACCAAAAAAAATGAAAAATGGAAGGGAGTAAAGGAAAGAAAAATGATGAGCCTACACGACACGAGGTATTCCCAGGCGGTCACCCATCCAAGTACTGACCTCGCCCGACAGGGCTTAACTTCGGTGATCGGACGAGAACCGGCGCATGTCAACCTGTGACAGTGTCCCTTTAATGACGGAACGCATTCACAACACGCCTCTTATAATACTCCATAGTTTATTGATCCACTGTCAGGGATTAAAATACAAATAAGTTTTATCTATTTTTAGTATGTACACGATATCAAATAAAATAAATAATCACAAAAAATGACAAGAAAAAGTGTCCGAAATTATGTTACACAGTCACCAATAAACTTAATGATAACATCTAGGTCCACCATAGGTACTAGTTTCTTGCTTCTTTGCCCTCCTGGAGTACCGAGTTAAAATTTGACAAATATTCTAAACTTTTCAGTTGGGATAAAAGAAAAAAAAAAAAACTACCAGAGGGAACTACTATTGAACAGCTTTCATTCATGTTTAGTTTTTATCCACAAACCTGTGAACTAACTCCCTTAGTGGTAATATACGGTTAAAGTGCTACTAACATCAAATAATCAGGCGAATACCTTTAATTTTCGGCAAATCGTTAATTTCTCAAGTACTAGAAATACAAAGTGATAAAAGAAAGTGGGATTTTTGTTTTTGCGATTGAATACTCTACTTCGACCGCAATTGAACGCCACTCGTCGTACGGTATGAATTATTAAGGAACTTTACATCGCACTACGAGTACGAGATTGAGAAGGAGTAACATATCACACCAATTTTATACCTAGTCTCCTTATCTTCTGTTCAGCAACTGGAAGAACCGACAGCTCTGGGGTAGCCTGTTCCAGGCTCCGAGATAGTGGGGAACGCGCGAAGTCTCCCCAGTTCCCCCGCGATTTTTTCTATTTTACTTCGCGCGTTACCCACTATCTCGAAGCCTGGAACAGGCTAGCTCTGGGGATGTGACTGGCTTTAAATTCAAAAGTCGTACTCGTACTCAGATCTAAAGCTCCCTATTCTTTTCTTCCATTTCCTCCTACATCGTGATAGGTCAATCCGCACAAGCTCTCCTGATCGCTGTCCAAGAAACACCCGCAGAACTTTTTTGAATCTTTGTTTTTGGAAAGCGTGCTTTGCAGTAAGAAAATGACGTCACGGCAATAAACAATAACTACTTTTCTTGGCTTGATGTTTTCCTTTCCGGAGCCTAAGCTTCATTTCAATGGCCTAGATAGGTATATACACTCTGAATTTGTTCCCATAGAAAATGTTAAATTTGGATCGTAGTAGCACTTAAGACTAAGAAGCAAAGCAAAGAAGGAGAGCCTACATTCCCCTCCCCCCCCCCCCCCCCATCCCACTAAAGCAACCACTATGTGGTTTGACTCCAGGAGAGAAGCGAAGAAAATGATTAAAAATTCTGGAAACACAAACTTGAATACTTAATATCAAAAATATAACCCAAGATTCAAGTATTCATTCGTATTCTGAATGGCTGAACAGGACATTAATCACAGAGGTCAGAATCATTTGAATTTGAAATGACACAAAACTGTCATAATGCATCAGTCCATTCCAATAGCGCCAATGTCCCCCCTGGACATAAGCATTTTGTGAAGAAAAAAAAAACTTGCAAATGTCCCATGGCGGGGACAAAATAGCCGTGCAAATGTCTCGGGGTATAGTAAAAAAAAAATAACTTGAAAATTATTCGAATTTAGACTCATCGAAACTTGTTTGGCGGCGGAAAGTAAGTCAACAGAGAAGTGTCTTCTATCAATGTTCCTCAAGTGACCGATTAGAACAACTTCACAACAAAGTTCTTGTCAGAAATGGAGCCAGGATTCTTTGAGGTCGAAAACACGACCTCAGTGTCAAATGCCGGGATTCGAACGCGAGAAAATGCCAAACTAATACCCAACTAATGCCCCCGCCCCCCCCCCCCCCGCCCCCGGGGGGGGGGGAGGGTGGTCACTGCTGGAATTAACTGATGCATAAGCCCAATTGAACGTTTGCTCTAGTCCTAATTTCATTGCGCCAGCATTCTTTTTGTTCATGCACATAATACTGACAGTTATCTACATGAAAGAAAGAAAAAACAAAACCGAAAGCATTCTGCAATACAGAATTATCATCCGGATCAAGCGAAATATATCGCTTTTACCCCTATCCCCCCCTCCCTTCCCCACCCCTCACCTGTGCCAGCCCTAACATAGGAGAGCTGGCTCGTAAGTTAATCAAATTTCTTATTCTATTATCATTTTTCCTGATCTTTTCCGTGATAAGCAATTCTACGTTTCAATTTATTCACGCATTCCTATAATTAATATTTACAATTTTCTACTGTTTCAACTTTCACTTTCTCAAAATATTTAAAAGCACCATTCTATGTACTTATTGACTAAGTGGGAGGGCCGGATGGGAAAATATTTGGCTCGAGGTCATGGCGTACGTCAATGGTTTTGTAAAGAAAAGGTTCCGCAGGGCCGTACGGGTCATATGATAATTTTAGTTATTTATCTACCCTAGGAGATCTTCACACCGCTTTTCTGTTGCTGGGAAACAACATGATACACTGTACCATTGACAATGTAACACGCAGTCCGAAATATTACAAGGATTCGGTCCGTGTTTGTACAAGATAAGCGTGCAGCGGACAGAAGACCTAGATCAGGAGCCTATGGGCTGCCAAAAAAAATTCTTATAGAGAAGGACTAGGGTGTCTTAAATATGTACACTAACTGTTAAAGTATTTACAGCGTGCATGTGATGATATCCGGACAGAACTTAACGCTGAGTATAAGAAAGGATGAGTCAGAGATTGCAGCCCACAGACTTCACGAGGCCAGTTGACAGGGTCGCCTCTTGTATCTAATAAGAAATAAAGTATTGGTTAGACTTCATTTGCTTTAAACAGCTGGAACAATAAACATAAGGTTACCAATACGATTATCTCAAAGAAAAGTGTCCTTAGCAAGCTTATCCCTGACTATCTTTAAGAGATCCTGTGAGAGCCTCTTTCCTCAGGGACCATCTTCCGTGAACGAAAATCATTATTAAATACAGTCGAACCTCTCCTTACGGACACCTCTCCTTACGGACACCTCTCTATTACAGACAGGTCACTTGGTCCCGAAGATACCAAAATTCATACAATCCCTACCTCTATAATAGAGGTTTTGCACGGCAGCCACGTTGCATGGCAGGAACAATAGATTCTTTTTCCCAAGGGTTCTTTCTAATGCAAAACATTTTCATTGTTCCTGCCATGCAACATGGCTGCCGTGCAAAACCTCTATATGGACACCTCTATAATGCGGACACCTCTATAACGCGGACACCTCTATAACGCGGACACCTCTATAATAATAAATAATAATTTAATAATAATTTATTCACTTAATATAGCGCCTTTTAACATTAAAATGATCAAAAGCGCTATAATACGGACACCTCTATAATGCGGACACCTCTATAACATGGACACCTCTATAACGCGAACACCTCTATAATGCAAAAACTTAGGTTTGTCCCTTTGGTGTCCGTATTTCTGTTTAAATATTTATCAGGCAAAATGAGATTTTGTAATCCGACCTTTTTTACGAAATCCTGTTTTAATCATGACCATCTCCATAAGAAACCACCTTATAAAATAGCCTGAGATGACCCACAACCAAAATGACATTTCAGGCAAGTGAGATCACCTCAATTGAAAAAAGATAATATATAGATTGGTTTTGCGGTGGCAGCGTGGTCGAGTGGTTTATTATAATAGGGCGCAGGACTTGAAATCCGGAGGTCCCGAGTTCAAGTCCCGCTCTGACCACTAGCTGGAGTTGTTTTCACGGTAGACCTGAGTTCAACTCCTCTGCCACGCTTGTAAAACTGCCAACTGGTCTGCCTCCTGCCTGTTGGGAGTTTTAACATGTTTTGTTCAAATTGCAATATTTGTTTCCATATTCGAGTGGGGTGCTTGTGAATTAGCTAAACCAGCTTTATGCTCGTCCACTATAAACAACATTTACAACATTTCTTTTTTAAATTGGTCACCTGTCGAAGATATTCCAAGCATTCACTTTTTGCGTTCAAAAGTAGTTCTGCCTGCCCCTTTAAAACCCGGATATTCCACGCAAAGCTTTCAACCGCCTGCATAAAACAACAACAACAAAAGAACAAAACTGAGATTTGTTGGCGCAGTAGGCAAGTGCGATGGTTTGAACTGTGCTCTCTTGTACCGTCCATTAAAAAGGTATGTCACAAGTCTTGTTTAAAATTGCTCTACTAGAGTGCTCTAAGAGTAAAGATGCGTGTCTTGGGCTGCAGATGGCCAGGATGGAAATGGATTAAAACGCCCATTTTTCTTGTGTCCGACCTATTTTGATTGGACAATAAATAATCGGAGAAAATCGGCCATGACTTCGAGGTTTTGTTGCATGGAAAACACCGTAAAATGTAAAAGCGCGCACAAATAAAAGCCTTACCTTGGTAAGTCGCTTCCCTTTAATCCCTTCTTTAACACATGCATTATGAAGCTCTTCCTGTGAAAGAATAAATGTTATTTTCTTTTAGGTTGTAATAGCGCGGTTTTCAAACGAGTGCTGTAAACCAATTCCAAAGTAAAAGAATTTGACACAGACAATCCAATGATCCAAAGTAAATACATGTAGCCAGCGCCAAGCGCGCAAAAACGCGTGTGAGCAAATCACGACTGCTTTTGTTCTTATTTCTGATTGGTTTAAAAGGCGGAGCTAGTTTACAAAGTGCAGGCCCCGGTCGTTCAAAAGGTGGAAAGAACTCGACCAATATTTTCCCAATACGGACCTCACGCTCGTTCAATAACATCTATGAAGTAATAAAATATAATCTAACTTACATGCCATTCGAGGCCAGCTCTCTCGCATTGAACAAGCTACAATAAGACGCAAAACATACGATCAATGTGCGAAAAGATCCAACAAAATTCTGACTGCAAATCTACGAAGCGCAAATAATAACAGACATCCTACTCTCCTTACCCTTTCATGAACTGAGTCACAAGTTTCTATCAATGCTTTGGAATCTTGAACAATCTGGAAAAGAACATAACACATTTTCAATGCCTATCTTTACTTCAGAAATGTCATTGTTAGGTGGATTGTACTAAACACTTAATGACTGGTCCTGAGGGAAACAGTGAATCCCGATGTTTGTCGAAGGAAACATCGAGATTCGAAGGAAACAAAATTCACCCTTTCCCGAGGTATCAGTTATTTAGTGATTTGTTATAAAGCAACACAAGGCAGTTTAAAAAACGCGCCGCGCACTCGAGGTAAACATCAATCGCATCATGATCAATAATTACGATGACTTTATTGGTACATTAAATACTTAAATTAATATTATTAGCTCATGACGAAATACTTTTTATCTTAATTTATGTAATTTAAATCTTATTTTTCTATGCACTCAGTTTTCCTTTTGGGTCATCCACTCGATTAGCTCTTGCTATTTGGATGCTCCAAACTCACAAATTCTACCAGTTAATTTTTTTCTTTGGTTTTTCTTTTCTATATCTATAATTTAGTTTTTATTTTTAATTATTTTCTTTTTTCCTTTTTTGTAAAGATCTTGTGTAAGTTGAAATAAAATATTGTTATTGTTATTGTCATAATCACGCCACCTTTTGTCAAGGTCTGATCACGTGCGCTAGCGGGCAACAGTGCACTGTTTTCTCTCTGACGTCAAAAATGTTGCCCGTTCATGGACGTTTGGCGTGAAACAGTTTGTTTGTTAGATGTCATGTGACCATAAATCAACCAATGAACGCGCTCGTTGTATCGAGGAAAACTAAAGCCATATTTAACAATTAGATTATGAGCTCGAGATTTCTATCAAGAGCGAATAATCTAATTGTATTAGTATAAATCTACTAGTGCTGTGTTCACAATAGGGCGAAACATGTTTAGACTGACTCATGCTGTGTTCACACTAGGGCGAAATATGTTTAGTCTGACCTATGCTGTGTTCACACTAGGGCGAAACATGTTTAGTCTGACTTATGCTGAGTTCACACTAGGGTGAAACATGTTTAGTCTGACTTATGCTGAGTTCACACTAGGGTGAAACATGTTTAGTCTGATCACGAATGAAACATGTTTCACTAGAAAATTCGTTCATATCAGGCGGCACATTGCGCGTATCATGATCGAAACATGTTTATTCTGAGCATGATTAAAACTACTTCACGAGGTAGTTTTGATCTAAGCCAGACAAAACACGTTATCGCAAATGTCGTCTCCTTGTTGAACGCTGCAATGCCCTTCGTTCTCGAAGGGCTTGAAAAGTGAAATTTAACGACAATTCATGCAACAGCGAGTTTAAGCTCTATTTTATTTCGGTTCATGTGTAATTATAAAGATTTTAAAACAGTATAAATTATAGAAGCTGGCGTAAAACGTGTTTTTAAATTAACAACTAATATATTTACGGGAAACGTGTTTCGTTCAAATTAACAGCTAATGTGAACACAGCTGATGTGAACACAGCACTACACGTTCAAAACTTAACAGACACTTCGAAAACGCGAAGAAGCGGCCGTCATTAGGCTACTCACTCCACTCACTTTCTGCATCAGATAGAACTCTAGTAGATTTATACTAAAACAAAATAGTTTATTATCTTACCTGCTCTATAGCTGCTAAGGCTTTTTTCAGCATCTCGGGTAAACTTCCATGTGCCTCAAAATATGGATACTGTGACAACAAAACAGGCTTGTTAACAATACATCAAAACAGGCTTGTTAACAATACAAACTATGCAGTGTTCAGAGCGATCGAATGTTGAAAATAGACTAATTTCGTGATTGATTTGGTCTTGCATTGCTACGCTTTGTGATTGGCTAAAAAATCTCGCGTCGCTTTCTCAACCAATCAGAAGTAAAACAAAAGCCAATCATGACTTGTTCGCATGCGTTTTCCCGCGCTTGGCGCCGGCTACATGTATTTGTTTTGAGTTCTGATTGGTTCATTGATTGTCTGCGTCTGTTGTGATTGGCCAGAGTGACTTCTTTGGTTTTATGACACTCCAATGACAAACGCTCTAAAAATGATACGTGGTTATTGAGAAAGTGGGAGGGGGGCCGGATGGCAAAATATTTGGCTCGTACGGACCTCACTGCGCTCGGTCCGTACGCCAAGACCGAGAGCGAAATATTTTACGTTAATACTTAGGTCGTCATACGGGTATTTTGTAAATAGTTTTGAAAAGAACGCGCGCTGGGGGCCGTACAGGCCATATGATAATCCCCAGTATGGACCTCGTGCTTGGTTAATAATTAAGATACATACAAAGATAAGATCTCTTGTACCTCATCTTTCATGACAAGGTTCAAAGCGATGAACTCTGACGCGGCGTCCAGTCTGGAAGCCAGAAGCCTGATGCACTGTTTAAGGTTTGACCGGGGGGCCACGCCACAGATCTCCTGCAACAAAAAAACACAACAGTTCTTTAAGGCGCTGTTACACTAGGCAATATTTCGTGCAACTTGTCTCGCAACAACTAAAAACCGCGCGTTTCGATGCTGCGAGACAAGTTGCCTGGAGGGTGTTACACTGGGCAATGTTTGTTGTAATTTGTCTCGCCCGACGGTGAAAGGAGCAATTTCATTGGCTAAAGTCACAAAACGTTGCGACACAAGTTGCAGGAAACATGTTGCACTACGCAACGCCTGAAAAATTCGTTGCGGCGTGGCGAGAATAGTTGCGAAAAGTAGAACCGACTTCTACTTCTCGCAACGATTGCGGCATCAAAAAAATCGCGAGAAATGTTTGTTGCGGGGTAGGTTACACTGGGCAATTTTTCATGCAACTTGTGCCGCAAAAAAATTGCGAGACAAGTTGCACGAAATATTGCCTAGTGTAACAGCGCCTTTAGTCAAGGGAGCACATTCAGGCCGTAACTCGTATAGATAAAGGGGTTATGTCCTGAAGAAACTGTGGTACTGCATCGGTGAAGAAGTAAAACACAACTGTTTGGTACCAACACAGGGAGTCCAGGCTCACAACAGGGCTCCCTGTGGTACCAATTGGGTTGATAAATTAAATTAGCCACCGTAAAGATTCAAAAGCTGCCGTTTCAAGCGCTATCCCTTCGATTCGCTCTGATAACGGACTAGCTCTCAAAACGTCAGCTTCTGAATCTCTTTACGGCGGCTAATTCACTTTCTCAACTCAGGTCTGGCGTACGTTTCTCACAACTCCCGAAAACGTTTCGGGCCCGACAGCGATTTTTGAAATTCAATCTCTTTCAAGTGGCGGTGAAGTTATTAACACGGAAATCAGTGCAAAGTGGCTTGTCGACTTAAGATTTTATTGCTTAGCTTTCAAAACGAACGAAATTGAGTCTCCGTTGGTAAAACGCCTGTACATAAAATAACTTTTCGGACCCGAAACGTCTTCGGGAGGTTTGAGAAACGAATGCTTGGTCTGGTCTAATCTAGTATGGTCTGGTCTAGTCTAGTATGGTCTGTGTACTTTTCTAAGTCACCCTGGCCTTTGCAGGCCTGTTTAAGAGATCACATGGTATTGAAAAAACTGTTACCCTAAAATTTCCAAGAGATGTTTGGACGTTTTCTCTAAGATCCGTGCCATCTCTGAGAGGTTGAATAGCCACCTAATTAGAGAGAAACAAGAAGCAACAGTAAGATCTCGACATCTCTGAGAGGTTGAATAGTTCATTTAATTAGAGAGAAACAACAAGCAACAGTAAGATTAGATCTCGACATTTCTGAGAGGTTGAATAGCCATATAATTAGAGAGAGACAACAAGCAATAGTAAGATCTCGACATCTCCGAGAGGTGGAATAGCCATATAATTAGAGAGAGACAACAAGCAACAGTTGGATCTCGACAACGGTATAGAGGTTTTGCACGACAGCCATGTTGCATGGCAGGAACAATAGATTCTTTTCCCTATGGGAAAGAATGTTCTTTCTAATGCAAAACATTTTCATTGTTCCTGCCATGCAACATGGCTGCCGTGCAAAACCTCTATTCACGGTAATAGTTTCATGAAACGCAGTCACCAAATGCTAATGAGGTGTTGTGACATATAAATGCATAAAACCCTTCCAAATTCTAACGCAATTCATCGTCTTGTGTTTGAACTTAAATTTAAGAAGTAGAACCACAAATAGTGACTCGGCAATTCCACAAAGGAGGAAGACGATATTACTTTTAGAATGAAACATTAAAGTTAGTCGCTTGCCAATGGGAGTCACGCTTTTCTGAAAGAGAAAAGACAACGAACGCTGTCAGAGTTGACCGAATAATATTAGTTTAGTTTCTGTATGTATAAAGAAGTGTCTACACGCACCTTAAACGTATCATCCACCGCTTTAACTCCCACGGTCTTCATACTCGTGTACTGTAACACACAATGGAAAAGAGGTCGTTAAACACAATAATTTGAAATAAAACTGTGATTTATATAATGTCGTTAAAACAAATCGCATCAAACCACAGATGAAAGTAGCGAAATGACAACTCAGACTTAAAACAAAACACACACAACCAAGACAAAGCGCGGGAAAACATGCAACTGGTGTTAAACGCGGGAAAACATGCAACCGCTATTAAACGCGGGAAAACATACAACCGGTGTTAAACGCGGGAAAACATACAACCGGTGTTAAACGCGGGAAGACATGCAACCGGTGTTAAACGCGGGAAAACATGCAACTGGTGTTAAATGCGGGAAAACATGCAACCGGTGTTAAACGCGGGAAAACATGCAACTGGTGTTAAACGCGGGAAAACATGCAACTGCTATTAAACGCGGGAAAACATACAACCGGTGTTAAACGCGGGAAAACATGCAACCGGTGCCAAGCGCGGGAAAGCAGGATATCGGCGCTAAGCGCGGGAAAACAGCATACCAGTGCAAAGCGCGGAATTGACGATTGCTTTTGATTGGTTAGCGCAGACAAACAACAGTGAGATGCAAAAAGTGCCAGTATTTTTGCAAATTGCGAGTTGTTGTTGATTCTTAAAAAAAAAATAGCAAACGGAGTTACCTCGCGTGCCTTTTTCGACTTCCTCAGAGATGTTTTCCTTGGTCTTTGCTAAAACAAGAAAAAGATGACTCTATTGGTGCCACATGAAACAGATAACCAAATATCTTATCTTTTCACTATTTTAACCCACATACAACGATCTTCACAATTACCCAAATTAAAACATCAATAGACTAAATATAACATAAAAGTTGGTTAACTAAATGCGCAAAACTGGCCAGGACCATTTCAAAACATTTTTTTTGTAAACATTTCTCTTCTATTTGGAACAAAGTTCGTATCAGGTGCTACAAGGTATATCCTTTACCTCATGTTCAACAGCTCAATAAAACAGTGTTAACAAAGCTATGCTTTTCAATTAAAGAGTGGTTGCTTGGCACACGAGCCAGCCCACACTGCGGACGACGCATAAGCCGGTTTCTGTATCCACCGCAGTCAAACGTCCGAGGCGTTTTTCGTTTTATTTAGTGGGATTTTTTTATATTAAATGGAAATATGGGCAAGGATGTATAAAGAAATTGGTTGACGTTACTATCTTTTAATTTTACTCAAAATGATGAGCTTTTCTCCGTTGAAAACTGACCAAAACTTTGCGCCTGATCAAAATTATGTTAGCAAATGGCGCCGACAATTCTGCAGTTCACAGTTTTTAAACGCTTAGAACGTTTTTAGTAAACTTTCAAAGCGTTTGGTAAATTGACAGTGTATTGGCAATATATTATACTTTAAACAGTGAAAATGACAACCTTAACTTTTCAGTACTTTGCTTATAACTTTTGCAAATTTCTCTGTTTGACCGCGGTTAAGTTTCTGTAGCATGAAGCAACTAGGAGGATTGCTACCCTCCACCCCCCCTCCCCTGGATGGGATGCTGGTCCATCGCAGGGTTACTCCCATCATTATTTCACCGATACTCATTTATGCACCTATGTGGAGAGAAACAATGTCTACCGGTTTTTTATCTAAAGAAACAAGACGACGGCCGAGACCAGGCCTCGAATTACCGACCTTCACGTTGAATGTCCTAAGTGCTAATCACTAGAGGTGCTTTTATAAGGCCGAGCAAAGTTGTTAAACTGGAACTGTCGTGTTGGCTTGTACAAAACTGAAAGTCTCAAACACACTGCCAGCACGTTGACGAAATATTTTGAATGCCAGCAAACCGTTTTTGCCACGTTCGCACACAACACTTCGTCTTTGGTAACACAAGTTGGCAAAAGTATGTATGTATGTAGTATGCCGTGTGACGGTGCTATGCACACTTTACATGTTAACATTTAACTTGCCCTCAGTATCATTTTATTGTAAAAGCAGACAGGCGACTAGCATTGACGCAGAACCAAATTCTCCGAGATTTCATCAAAGAAAATGTATTGCATCATGTAAGGAGAAATGCAATTTCAAACATGGGAATACTTACAGCAACAGCGTCGTTTAGGTTAGTGATGGTCAGATGCACAAACAAAGTAGCGGATTCCAGTGGCTCTCCTTGCGATGACAAAAGTCTCACGTGACGGTACCCTGAGAAAGAAAGTAAGGACCGATCATTTAAACGAAGTTTAGACGGTGTTTAACAAAACCGCGGTCTTAGCCAATCTCAATCTGGTCAACCCTAATATTTAATCGTTATTAACTGTAAACAATGCCCAGAAGGCATTTTATTATAGCACGGACTAGAAAAACATTTGTATTTATTAAATATGATCCACTTATAGAGCGTATGCACTCACGTGGCAAGCAGCTATGCAAATTTATTGGAACAAAAGAAAGTGTTAACATAAGAAAAGCGTTCAAATCCCACAGGATTGTTTTGGTACACCAACATGGCCGCCGTTCTATTGTTTTGGTACACCAATATGGCCGCCGTGACGTCCTGTGCATACGCTCTATAAACAGATACAGAGGTCTAAATCGCGGTCTAATTTATACTTCGTTTAGATAACCGGGAATAAGAATTTGATGTGAGTGTTGGGCATTCAGCTAGGGAGCGACATGTAATTGAAAGAAGGCCACAAAATGCAAAATAAACGAAGTTAACATTGGAAGCGCCATGCAAACGTCTATAAACATATAGCGTTCAAATTTACATGCATTCTTAAGGTAATCCTTCATAAAGTATCAATTTTTTTCTCTAAGAATGAAGTTCTAGTGTTCCCTTGCACCGTCAAATGTTTAGAAAATCAAAAGTTAGAACCATAATTACTCAGCTGAGGTGGTTTGATTCTGGTAAAGAACGATTAAGCAAAGTTGTCGTTTCATGTTGCTGTAGCAGTTAGTTCAAACTCCACAGTACAGCTGTGTGCTTAATTCTCACCTGATTGGATACAGTTGAGCGGAATGGTGTATTGGCCGATAAATCCATCACCGATAAAATCATCATCCTGTACCACAAACCGCACAAGAGCGAGATCAGGAAGATTAATATGAAACTCAAAGGTTTCATCGAAAACGGGGTTGAAACCTGCCGAAAAAAAAAAAAAGACAAACCGAAATAGAACATCACATTTACCTCCACCCAATCAGCCTCCTAAAAACTAACTGTTATGTACTAAAATGGCTAACTTTCTTTTCAAGTTGCAATTCATAGAGACCCAGTCTGTCCACTGGTACTGAACTGATCACAAAACTCGACCATTAGAGCAGTGTCGAAAGTAATTACACAATTGCTCTGGTTTTGCATTGCTCGCTTTGTGACGGGCTAAAAAATCTCGCGCCACTTTCTCGACCAATCAGAAGTAAAACAAAAACCAATCGTGACTTGCTCGTACGCGTTTTCCCGCGCTTGGCGCCGCCGACATGTAATTGCTTCGAGCTCTGATTGGTTCATTGGATTGTTTACGACTGCTGTGATTGGTCAGAGTAATTACTTTGGTTTTGGTTTTATGGCACTCAATTGAAAACTGCTCTATTTTACGTTTTCTGTTAATACAAGAAAAAAACATTTTTGGTCTCTGAAATAACAACAGATCCCTGGCCGTAATAGTTCTTACCATTGTGTGGAACGGTTCTTGTCCTTTCCTGTGATACATCAGCTGGGATACCAAACATTTCGATTGTAACAAATGGATCAATCACCTAAACAAAGTCAAATATTCAAAAAATATACGTCTTGGCACGCCTCACAGGATTGGCTGAGAAAACAATGGAACAAACTCCAGAGCAATGAACCGTAGCCCTGAAAACAATAGAGCTGCGTGATATCCAGGGCCAATCAAATTGAGGTTCTGTATCTGGCAAAATAAACTTGGCTAAAGTGATGATCCGCATAAGAAGGAAAGTGCTAACGGCAATGCACGATGGAATGTCAACTTTTTTCATTGTTACAACTAGTAATCTCATTGGCCTAGACTCAAAGACCGCTAAAAAGTTAGGTTTCAAGGTGCATTTTGTTTGATTTTTTAAAGGTTTCATGTAATTTAAGACCCAATCTCAAAACATGCCAATTTTTTAAGAAATTGTATTTGGGGAACTTCATCAAAGAAGCAAAATTATTAGCTACTGTCTTCTGCTATTCTGATTGGTTAAGCACGAACATTTCCTAAAATTTATCTGATGCACATGGATATTCTTTATTTTTATACTGAAATATAATTATAAACCATTAGCTCCTCCCCTATTCTTGAAATCAAAGACATTCTATGTCAGAAAGAGCCAATGCCGCAGGACAAAGAAGTTTACTGTAGTTCTTATGTGGAGCGTTACTTAATATCTTAAAATGAAACTTACGTCACCCTTTGCTGTTGAGCCTTTTGGTTTGGGAAACTGCTGACCACTGATTACCTGATGAAAGAAAAAAGCGAATTTAACAAAAAATGAAACAAAATAACTCAACGAAATAACAAAGAGGAATAGGCCAATGTCGATATATCGGAATTCCAACTTGGCTTGGGGGTTTAGGGGAATAAAACAAAAGAAATCAGTTATCCCTGAACTCAATGTGATTTCTTTTGTTTTATTCCCGTAAAGGTGATGTTACGCGGGACGATTTGCAACGACGATTTTTAGAGCAACATTAGTTGATGCCGTGTAACATGGGTGCGCGGACGATTTTCTGCGCAATTTTTGGGTTGCGAGTTTTTGAATCAGCTTCAAAAATTGCAACCCAAAAATTGCGAAGAAAATCGTCCGCGCACCCATTTTACTTGGCATCAACTTTTAGCGCAACAATCGTCGTTGCGAATCGTCCCCTGTAACATCACCTTAAGCCTCGGAGCCAAGAAAGAATTTTAATATATCTAAATAGGCCTAATACCTACGAAAAATGGGTGTAAGATAGAATTACTCCAACATATACATGACGCGACTATTTAGTGATTTAAAATTTTAGCGATATTCTGAAGTGTTAGCAAAAAAGAAATAACAGTGCTCACCAAAAAGCAGGAAAATTCTAATCACAAAAGTATGAAAGAAAAAAAAGAAAGGAACAGGTTGACGCTTTGAAATGTGAATAACACTGCATTGATGTTTTATAATTGTGTCCCAGCTACAATCGCGGCCAAAACCTGTTGAGACCAACTGTTTTTTGCTCATTCTTTTGACTCATTTTAAGACCCATTAATTGACCGGCTGTAAATCATGCACTCGCACTCCCCACCCTCCCCCCTCATCCAATGTTGGGTCTTTCTCTCGAGAAATCTTTGTTGCCAAAAACCCACCGCAAACAACATTGCTTGGAGGGGGAGGGGAGGGAGGGGTGTCAATGTTCGCATGGTCAACGCAGTATGAAATTGGAGTATGTGTCTCAACAGTTTTGGCCGAGATTGTAGGTCCTAGCTGATAAATCGTGTTTTCAAGATCATAGACAGGAGCTTTGCTTTATTGTCTTCAAATGGGAAGAAAAAAATCGACAATGATGACCGCAAAGAAATATTAACAAAAGAGACAGTAAAACGGATATAAAGTTGAAATTTGTCAAGAATGGCAATGCTAATTTCTTTGCCGCCTGCCACGAATCAAATCTGATGAACGGTAATCCGCTTCCATCCTTGTAATCCTGCACTTTATCTCCAAATTAATGCTTCTTATTTGCTCTATAGACTCTTTTTAATTGGCTAGGCTGTAGTGGTCTCTCGGCCTAATAATTTTATGTATATGTTGTAGTTAATTTTTTATCTCAGGTAATTTTATTATTATTATAATTATTGTTTTTATTTTTCCATTGTTTTTGGGTATGGTAATATATGCTAATGAATTTGAAACAAAGAAAAAACAAAAATTACCTGAAATAGAAAATTAACTACAACATATATAAGTTTTGTATTCTAGTTAGGCGAAGTTAAATAAATAAAAGTTGTATACTTAGAGGCATTTCGCGACGTACATGTAACATGGAGATAAGGTAACATGGAGATGAGGTAACATGGAGATGAGGTAACATGGAGATGAGGTAACATGAAGATGAGGTAACATGGAGATGAGGTAACATGGAGATGAGGTAAGCGAAATTTTGTTATTTTCTCGGGACAGTGTACCTTTAATAGGACAATTTTAACCAGTAAAAATTAATAGGACAATAAATTTAAGTGATTCCCCACACCCCCTAAAAAAGCCTAAACTGGTCAAGTTGTATTTGTACCTTGATTTGCAGTATTTGCGGTGAGACACCCGGTATAACATCCTTTGTATTGGGGTTAAAGTATGCTATTGCTGAAAAAGAACACAAAGAGATTAAAACAAAAAACACTTGAAAGCTATCGGAAAGCCAATCAGGTGTCAATCAGGCAGCTCCTGAACCAATCAGAACTCAAAACAAAACCCACACCACAAGTAACCAGATACCACGCAGCTCTCAACAACCTCATATATCACGCAGCTCTGTTGTTTTCAGGGCTAGGGTCCATTGTTGTGTTGTTTGTTCTATTGTTTTCACAGCAAATCAGAGAAGACCTTGTAAGAGCTGCGTACTGCCCCCAAGTAACCGGGGCCAAGTGCGGGAAAAGTCGCCGTGAATTCGCATCTAATTGGCTAAAAAAATGTTTATTTACAACGAATTTAAAGAGAGCTCCCAAAACTGTTCTCATTTCGTACATACTTTTTAAGCCCGAGTCAAATTAACTCGCTTACCTTCTCTCATGACAGACGGTTTTAGAACATATCCACATCCACCATTTTCTAGAAATTTACCGTCATTTAAGTTCATCATGAGACCGGGTGTTTGGTAATTCAATGCCACTGAAAGAAAAACAAAAAAAAAGAAAAGAGAAAGGATATAATATTAAGTTTCGACCATTCCACTGACTCGTCCCCAGTCATCTCTCTTAGCAAGACGCGGGAGTAATAGGAGACTGAGACGACTGAGGAAAAGTCAGATCAATCCATACCTTGGACAATAAGCAAACTTTGATTCGATTATAAACATACAAATATGGTAGGATATCTGATGTGTTAACTGTGGCCGCTATGGTCGAAAGACAATGGAGTTGCACCAAGGTGGGAGTCATGGATAAATAGAACAGCCGGGCGGTGTAGCAAAAGGACGCTCTGAAGAGTAGTTGTAGCAAAATAAATAATACAACAAGAATGAAGTCAAATAACTCACCCATTTGACAGCCGCAGTTCCACATTTCCTGTGGATGGTAGTTGCTAGAGTCCACACGCTTTCCTGCGGGGTACACTCGACTTAACAAGGATTTGTTATAATTGACAAACTCTTCAGGGAAGCTTTGAGTCAACCGTCTGGCAACATTTTCACTAAATGAACACATCTCCCAACATTTTTCTGCAGAAGGAAAAGGGAGGAATCAAGTTCAATGTGTCTTAATGGCCGTGTTTTCACGAGCGATTTTTCAAGTCGCTGAGCGAGTGACAGTCGGAAATCTCGTGAAAACAGTTGCTTGTCCAACTCGCTTAAAGTTAAGCGAGTCGGCGAACTACAATAGAATTCTCATTAAATTTAAGCCACCAAACCAGATCGCTTAAGCTTGTCGGCAATTAAACAACAAAGAAGGGCATTGTATTGTCGTTCTTTTGTGTTCTAATTTTCTATTGTTTTAACAAAAGAAAATATATCGCGCATGGTATAAGAAAAATGAAAAAGTTCTGTCCGTGAAAACGCATAAATTTTTTAAGCTGCTTAACGCGGTCAGTAAACAAATTATCTACAGGAATGTTAAGCGAGAAAAACCGCCTCGTGAAAACACAGCCAATGTGAATCTTAATTAAAGGAAGGACAGTTTAAATGCTTTTGAAACGGTTACAGCTATTGTACTCTGACAGAACCTTTTGTTACACGAAAAATGGCGGTGTCTTTTCTCCTGTCATCCCCAAACCTATCAGGACTAAATCTATTTGAGCTGTTTTACTAACCATGCAGACTTATACTACAAACTGAAACAATATTTAAGCCTAATCAGAAATTTTTAGGATAACTGATTTTGTCCATGAGGTTTGTCATGCAACAAAATAGGCCATTTCCGAGTTGGTTTTTGTCTCGTTATCAGAGTGAGGCTTGGTGCACAACCTTTCATGTGAAAATTAGTTTTATTTACATGTGAATGAAAACTAATTTTCATATGAAAGGTTGTGCACCAAGCCTCGCTTTGAAAACGAGACAAAAAGCAACTCGGAAATGGCCTAATGCATTTGAAGAGTACGTTTTACAAATGTGAATGACAGGTGAAACACAGAAAGACATCTTAATTTTCAGATGAAACCTGCCTTTTTGTTTTTGCAACTCTATCAAACTACCGCTACTTCTCCGATACTTACGATTTTCAGATGAATATTGGAAGTCTTGGAAAGCAACAGATTTGCAGTAAGTGACCAGGTCGGATAATTCTCGTGCCAGCTTCATAGTCTTTTTCGGCTTCTTGTTTGGATCCTGTGTCCAAAGGTTTTTAATTAGTTGTTTAATTTGGGTCAGTAATTTTAGCAGAAAAAATATTTCAACAGTAGTAGTTAGGTAGTAGAGCGGTTTTCAATTCAGTGTCAAAAGTAATTTCGCGATTGCTTTGGTTTTGTATTGCTAAGCTTTTTGATTGGCTAAAATATCTCGCGCCACTTTCTCAACCAATCAGAAGTAAAACCAAAATGTGACTTGCTCGCATGCGTTTTCCCGCGCTTGGCGCGGGCGTCATGCATTTACTCCGAGTTCTGATTGGTTCATTGGATTGTCTAGGCCTATAGTGATTGGCCAGCGTGATGACTTTGGTTTAGGTTTCACTAGATTCAATATTGAAAACTGTTGTAAGACTCACCTTAACTATTTGCCTTTTAAGGCTGCCTTGTTTACTGTTCTGTCTTTCAAGTTTGTAATCACCATTCATTACAATTGTGTCTTCCTGCTCCTCTTCATCATCACTGACATCACCAGTGTCTGACTGCACGTCCAAGGGAAGTTTCTTGTTCTGAAATCAGTAAAGTGATCACTTTGGGCCTCCACAGAATAGACAAATTGTTATCGATAACCAAAAAGCCAGTCCATGAAGGAAGTAATCGATAACACATTTTTAAAACAAGTTATCGACAACCAAACAGATTTCGTTTTCAAAAGGAAAACTACTTTAGTTGTCGATAACAAACGCGGCAGTTTTATCGTCGACAACTCGTTTTTCCAAGTCTACAAGACCATTGTCAACAACTAAATCATTTTGCCAAACAAATAAGCACATACATAGCCGCGCGGGTATCACTGGAAACGAATTTGACATGCGCAGTGAACGTTAGTTATATAACTCTTGCTAATTATCGACAATTTTAGCCTCTAGTTTGTGGAAAAGCACTATCGAACACTTATAGTAGTCGACTAATTTCAGTTGTCGACAGATATTTCAATCTAAAGTCTGTCAAGGCCTTTAGGGCCCGTCTACACGTATCCGGATATTTTTGAATCCGCAACTTTTTTGTTAGGGATTAGAAAATATTCACGTCCACACGTAGCGTATTCGAATCGTATTTGCCCGAATTCGCCGGATACGTGTAGACGGGGCCTTAGTTAGTAATTAGTACTAGCGGTATTACAATTAGCAATTAGGTAGGATTATACAGATATTGGCTCATTTCACTTACTTTCACAAGAATTTTCTCCCTCAATGCCTCCGGGGATGGAAGGTACGATTCGTTTTCTCCTGGTTGAATGGTATAAAGTTTATCTACAAAGAAATAAGATTCACAGATTGATCAGGAAAATAATGGCCATCATTACTCGTTTCGCTAAGGGCCTGGTCAAAAACAAAAATTAGCCCGTGCAAAAATCGAGGAAAACAAAAGAAACCGCTCCGGTGGGACACTCTTTTTGTGGCATGTTTTTGTTTTTATGACATTTTGCACAGGCTAATTTTTGTTTTTGACTGTAGTGCGACCAGGCCCTAAGGGATAGTCGAGCGGGCGATCACATGCACGTGCGAGATAATCACCTGCTGTGAGGAGAGGCAATACAAATGAGATGATTTTCACGCTCCCTCTCTCTCGCACGCAATTGTCTTTTTGTGGTCTCAGCAAAATCTCACATGTCTGATTGATCTTTGTACTTGTAGAACTAACCTTGTAAAATTTCCTTGAGATATTTTGCCATAACTTGTTGTTGTTTAACACTACAATGATTTTCTATGGATAATATAAGTGGATACCTGAAAAAACAGGGATCAAAGTTAGAGTAATTCCCTTTAAAGCTTTCACTATCAAAAATGCCCATTCATTTTACAAAGTGCCTACGACAAACAGTGTCAAATAAATTTAATTTTAATTTTTTAAAAGTTAAATTTTAGCATAGAGAATAGTACACAATATGAAACCAATACTGCTGTTGTACAGTCTAGTCTCAGATTCATTATCATAATCTAAGAGAAAGGAAAACAAAAATCAAACTGGTTTGAAAATTTTCAAACCAAAGAAAGAATTGAACCACAACATAACCTAACCATCTTATGCGGGCTGGGCGTAATGAAAAACACAAACTAAGAAAAAGCTTGCACTTACGGGGATTTTTCAAACGCATGTTCATATATAGCTTCTAAAACATCACGGAAAAGAATTTTGGATGTGAGAGTGTGGCCATGATAAATCACTGGTTCATCACCGCTACCGTCCCAGCAATCCACTGAAATATAGATCAAAATTATATTATACAACAAAGAGATAATGTCCTAATCCTCCAGGACCCTGCTGTCTGATGCTAATTAAAGCTACAGTAGTCAGATTGAAAGTTAATAAGGGCTTGTTTATCTTGATGGAAATGTTTAAAAAGCTAGTGAGTTGACAAGAGTGGGAAAACGAAAAAATGTGAGTCCATCATAGGAATCAAACCTACAATGTATGACCTTCTGCAACCTGGTCGGATACAATAACCACTGAGCTACGATAGAATTGTGACAAGCTCAGAGGCCATATATTAAGTTCATGTATGGCATGCATTGTGCATAACTGCTAGGATGTCGAAAGTGTCGTGTGGTGATAAAATAATAATAATTACTATTATTATTAAAACAATATTTCAACAGAGGTGCCCAGTTCAGCATAGCTGGTTTAAATGGGGCTCTGCAAAATAAATATACAATATCTAATCTACAGAATCTACATACTATATAACACTGTATAATTAAACAAGGAGAAAAACCTAGTAATAATGTTATTTAATACATATGTACATAATAGTTACAAGAAACAAGTAATTAGAAAATCAACATTTGAAAATTAATGTCTTTTCAGGCTTGATTTAAATTCCTTGTAGTTTGGCTCATTTCTTATTTTCAGTGACAATAAAGATTTTTTATCTTTGTTCCAGAAATGCTCCTGAGATGATCAACATTACATAATCATATGTATTTCTCATTTTATTACCATCTTCCTTTTTTATCAGCGAGTGATTTTGTTCTAATTTTGTTTTTAATTTTATGGCCAAAATCATCAGTTATTTATACCCCTTTTGAACCAAACACTTGTTACAACAAAAATCTGGTTTTATCAACTCAGATGATAACTAAAGGCAAAAAAATTATTGACCAACAACAACAACAACAACAACATCCTTTATTTATGCACGATATACACATGTAAGTTAAAGCAAAAGTCTTGCTTGTGGGGTCGTGTTTCTAGCTACAAATTAAAAACGTTTCTATATACAATAAAATTAATAATAATTATTATACATGATTGTTCACATTAGAAAAACTTAAAATCCGTTACGTTCCTACTTTGCGTTTGAATCAAGGTTGCATTGAAGTCCAGTTGTCTAATAAAAAATTAATCGTCCTTTCTTGCTCTGGTATAACATAGCTTAAAATTGTCAGTGTGGTACCTGGATGCAATGTTCCAAAGTGCAGCACCTCGATAGCTGAACAAGTTTTTCATATAATACGAACAAAAACGCGGAGTTTCGAGTTTCAAAAGTGGATGACTGTTTCAAGCACTAGCCCTCAGTAAGAGCATCATAGACATTGGTGCATGATAGAAACTGTAGGATTTCAAGTCAGACCATCGACATGTAAAACTTGCCACACATTTCTTAGTTTTAAAACTGTTGTGTGTTAATTATTATGGTATTATTATTCAGTCTAATTAATGAACTAATCCACCATCACAGGAGTTGACCAATGAGAAAAAAGAAAGTTTTTAATGTTCATCTTCATACGGTACTTACATTCTACACATTTACAGCCTTTTTTAAGCACATCGATATAAGCTGTGACACTTGAAGGTCCCCTAAGTTGATTTTCTAGCAAGTACCTGCAAAACAATCAGGCAATTTCCTTACTCCACAAACCAGACAATAATTAGTCAAATATTTAATTAATTAAATAATCAGTATACTAGTTAGTGTACTTAGTCATGCAATCAATAATAATTTATAAGGTGTCAAGCAGGTTGGAGTGAAGCATAATGGACAATACTGGGTCTTTAAGATAAATAGACGAGGGGCTTGTCACTATTTAATGTATTAACAACTGCATTGCTTAAGTGGAGGCTGGGTGCCTGGGACATCCAGGAGCTTCTACTTTTGGCAGCCAGCTCCTAGACGAAGAACTGCATGGCATAAATTATGTGCAGACGCCAAATTCCGCAGACATCAGGGTGATCACTGGTACTCCTTGTTGTTAACTCTAATTTACATTTAACTGCATTATAACTAAAGAGAAAGAAAACTCACGTGTTATGTGAAGATGCAATGAAGTAATGAGAAAGTGGGTGCGTCATGTCTTGATAAACTGTTTTATGATCACTGTCAAAGATATGACAATCATCTTCTAATAAATACTGTGTGAATCCTGCAATTAAAGGAACATTGAGCATTTAAAACAAAGTCAGTATTGTCATCTATGTTAAACTGCCTAATACCCAACAAACTTTGAAAGCAGCCAGTGTGATCCATTCGCCAGTGCCAGAAAACAGTCACCTGTCTCTAGTGCATAACAGATAGACAGATAACCTTTATTTATACATGACGAAACATTAATGCATGTACAATAGTTATTAAAAAGGTTAATGTACAGTTATTATGGTGGGAACTGGTCTGACTAATTCCTACTGCTACTACATAAAAAAAATTAATAGCCTCCAAGACACATAACCCAGGGGAATAACAGCCTTATTTTTTACTTCGTATTCCCAACTCTTAGTATACCAAGAAGGTAATTCCCCTTCTCAGGAAAACTTTACGACAACTGACAACAAACAGTTCTATAGCATTTTGTGTAAGAGTAAAGGGTAGCTACCATCTTAGCACAGATCTTTTGACAAAAAGTAAATTCCCAGCCTATAATTAAAAAAGGAGACTTATATAGTGCACATACATGTAGACTCAAGACGCTTTACATACGCTTATGAGAATGAGATCGGACGTCAGCTAATGAAGGCGCCTCAGGCAGCTGCTATCAGTCCATTGTTGATCTCATCTCACCCACCCCACCCATGAACAATGTATGGCACTGGGGGTGGTCACAGCCAGGATTTTGTTACGTCCTCAGTGGTTCTTTTATGTCCCCATTGGAGACGCCATTTCTACGTGGTCATTTCTACGTGGCTTAGTGTACAGAATATTCTGGAAGTTACTCATCATTATAATCGTGATTCAGCTACAGGGTGTATGATAATACAGCTGTAATGCAGCTAATGTGTTAGCACTACTGGTAACCTACCATCTATTCCTAAACATTTTAATCTCCTTCCTTCTTCTGTTGGCTCGCATCTTTTGATTATTTCTAAACAATGCTCTTTCCCCACTCTTGAAAGCTACAAGAGTATAAAAAAAGGAAAAAATTACAACATTACAGTGTACATGTACATCAAACATGACGGGTTTTATAGCAACGCAAAGAGTTGTGAGTCTTCCTACGCTATTCAAGAAAATACAATGCATTTGTTTCCTACCCCTTGTTCAGCCTCCAGAAAGAGCAGTAAATCATCAGTTGTTAAATAGTCACTATTGCTCGCGTACCTTAAAAAAGAAACAAACAAGGAACATTATTTTACAGTTATTTACATTTATTTAATATGTACTGCATAGTAAAAAGGATTAACCCTGAGCTCTAGTGCCACAATTTTGAAGGATGCGCTCCGTCAGTGCCAACACAAATCAAGGTTCTCGTGTTCGCTTTATTCACAGAAAAAATATGTCATATGAATATGTGTCACTGAACCTCTGCATTTCAGTCTCAGCTGTTCACAAAGCACCTAATTATGCTAATCTAAAAAATCATTCAACTTTCAATGTAATCCAAAATATGAAGTGGTAAGCAATGTGTTTTTCTTTAAATCCATCTACTTTGCTACGTGCATGTTCCATCGAGAAGAGTACCCCCTGGGGTTTTGGCCTATTTTTGGTCTATCTTTAAATTTAATTTTAATTTATTTATGGCATCATTCACACCTCCTTATCTCTTTTAATACCCCTAGGGCTGGAGTTACTCCAAGCTACAACTTACTTAAATAGCAATCAATAGCATTTTATAGTGTTTAAGCTATTAACAGACCTTGCCAGAAGGAAGTAAACTTCAGGTCTTGTGGTAAGTTCTTTGTAAAATGAAAGAAACTCCTCTCTTGATAAACTATTCTTTTGTGAATTTGAACTAACAGCAACTGCTTCCTACAAGAAATTGAGATATTCTTATCAAGATCAAGCCACATGAACATATCTGATGGTTTAATAAAATTAATATAAAATATCACTGACCAACACAGCTATTGTAGGTATCTTGCTGAAGGACACCATGGATGGGAATAGTCTTTCTTGCTTAACAGAAAGGTACATGTATGTTCTTCAAGACCATTATTTTTGATAGGACATAAAATTAACAGCACCCCCCAAAAATTGTTGGACATCTGCATTCTTGGGACATTTTATTGAGACAATATATCAGTATATGCTGTACTAAATTGTTGCAATGCATATGATGAATAAAGTTATACACTACACTCTGTTTTACATACTCACCTGGTGCTATTGCTTAACCCTATTTAACCCCCCCTCCCCCCCTCCCCCCCCCCCCCACCCAACCAGGGCTAAGAAATTCAAAAAAGCTCAGGCTCAAATCAATCAATCATCTTTATTTATTCACAGAATCTCATCATAAAAATGCTCTTCCAGAGAGCCGTGCAAAAATCATGCAATAAAAAATAAAAATGGTAATTAAAACTATACTAAATTACAAATATGATAAAAACAATTTCAGGCTTGTCTGCCCTTTAGTAGTATTTGATAGACTATTCCAGAGAACTGCCCCTCTATAGTGGAAGCTATTTTTTCCAGCCTCAGTATACGGTCTTGGTACAAATAAATTATATGTTGAGTTTCTTAGATTGTAAGAATACATAGAGTTTGTACTATTAAAAATTTGAGCCAAATGACCAGGTACATTTCGATTTTTCAATTCATACATTATTATGGCTAGTTGTCTTGTCCTTTGTGTTTCAAGATTATCCCACCCAAGTTCATCCAGTATCTCAACTGATCGTCTATCATAGTTAGAGGAGGTTATCACCCTGGCAGCTCTGTTTTGGAGGGTCTGGAGTCTGTTACACATCCCTTTCCCACAACTCCCACACACCATACTACAATAATCGAAATATGGTAGTACAAGGGAGTAGTACATCATAATTAATGTATGATAAGGTAAGAGATGCCTTACACGTCTCAGAACGCCAATCCCTCCAGAGGTTTTCTTAGCAATTTTGTCTACATGATCTCTCCAAGTTAATGATTGATCTATTTCAACACCAAGATATTTATACGTCTATCCCTTACAAGGGGTTTGTGATCGACATGAATATTAAACTGGTGCTGAAGGTGTTTTATCCTATATTGACTAGCTACAATCTAAATAGGGTGAAAGAAGTACCCCTCAACCCCCACACCAACCCCACCCCTGGCTTTGTCCAACTGTTCTTTGCAATCTCTGTAATTTGTTTCAATTCCTTGGAAAATACAATTTACATTTATTTATTTACAGTGTACACATACATCAATCAACCCAGTATACATGTACAAGTGCTGTATGGAAATGTAAGTTGACAATTCAATAACACTAGCATGACTTGTCTTGAAACTCAAATAAATTCCAAATGTTCTCAAGTCGACTGATTTGATACAGATACTGGAGCTTTAAGAGCCCCAATTAGCCAAATTTATTGTTCTCTTAAAATTTCGAGCAATATCTTGCATCATCAAATAACTTCAAAGATAGTTCAAATTATTTCACCAACCTTAAATCTTTGTCTAATGACACCTTCTGGTATTTGCTCATTGAGTTGTCTGACGACTGACAAAACTTCCTTTTCATTTAACCTTCCTTTACCTCCCTTGTCTGCTAAGATAAACTGCTCTTTCAGCCATATGGTCAAATGTCAAGGAATAATAAGAAACTTAGAATCTGATTGGATTATTCATTACGTGCTTAATTACTATTGTCCATGGCGATCAAACACCCGAATTATTTGAAGCCGTTAGGACTCTACACTGAAAGAGACCATTGGCAGAAATATTTTTCATAGCTGTGGTTATTTAACATCCACAAGAAAAAGAGTGAATCATCATCTCTATGTTAATTGTGATTTGTGTGAAATTTATAACTTATTTAAGATCTGAGAAATGGACAGCCAAATGCCAAGCCAATGCAGTTCCCTTGATGAAGGAAGTACACCTGTAGTGGCAAGCATTATGGTACAGTAGTTTACATGTAATGTATTCAACATGACATGGAGTGTCCAGTCGTTTACTGTTCTTCAAAATAATATTAAATAATAAATGCAGTACTTCAGACTGTCACTTGGGACCAAGACAGGATACCCTGCAATTAGGTAACCGACATGAAAAAAAAAATCTGAAAAGTTGTCTTACATTTTCCCATTAATTAATAAAGAAATAAAAAATGTGTCAAGTGCATTATTGAGTTATATTATTAAGCATGCAGGAATTTTTAAGAACATGAGAGAAGTGCAGAAAAGCAGGAGCCAAAGGCAAGTGCTCCTCGCACTTTCTGAGTGTTCTTAAAAATTCCCAAGTGCTTGTATACATGTAACTAAAAAATGCATGAGGAACAAGTTTTTATTTCTTTTATAAAATTTTATAAAATAAAAACAGTTATAATGAACCTTACGGCACACGTGTGCTTTATCAAGTTAGCTTGTATACATGTAACTAAAAAATGCATGAGGAACAAGTTTTTATTTCTTTTATAAAACTTTATAAAATAAAAACAGTTATAATGAACCTTACGGCACACATGTGCTTTACTGAGTTATAATGAACTCAGTTTAACCAATCATAATGCGTGCATTTCCTCTAGCATTTTATAAATACTGATAATATTATTTACAAATAGGATCAAAGTTAAAGGATATCTATCCCGCATCTGTTGTCTGTTCTCTACAGGACTGCTAGCTGTAAATTAAACAAAAATCAACTACATGTAATATCAACTAATGGACATCAATTAACAAGTACTGCGTAGAAGGGCTCTGACTCAATGGAACTACATTACAGTTATCTGAGTTAATATTTTATTCTTTAGTAATATATTTCAGTTGTCCTTGAATTAAGCTATGATTGATGCTGCATTTGCAGTGCAGAGTCATACTTGGAATCTTTGTTTTTCACATGTACAGTACTGTGGAACCTCCACAAATGGGACACCATTGAGACCAGGAAAAGTGTCTTTAACAGAGGTGATAATTACATAGATCAGTATATGAATGTTTTGCCAGTGAACGTTTTGCCAGCCGGGACCAGGAGAATGGTCCACTTAATGGAGGTGTCCCCCTAACGGAGGTGTTCCCTTAATGGAGGTGTCCCCTTTATGGAAGTGTTTCCTTTAATGGGGGTGTCCACTTAATGAAGGTATCCCAAAGTGAAGGTTCAACTGTACAGTACATGCAGTTATCTTAAAATAATGCATCTTTAAAATCATTAATTCTCTACAGCAATAGTTATTTCCCAAACTTTCACATGCTGACTTACACGGACAGGAAGATAATTATGATTCATACTGGTTCTGACGAGAAAAGCCCCTCTGATAACTAAGAAATACTGGTTTACCTTTTTCTGAGTCCACCAGACACCTCAGCCCTGTCACCCAAATATTTGCCTCATCTGGAGAATACGCAACAAGATTTAATGTCTCAAAACTATCACTGTAAATTATAGAAAATGCACAATCCTCTTGGAAATCATCTCTGTCCATATCACGGAAAACATCAGTGTTTTTCCCGCAGCGGATCTCTTTTACTGTGTCAATTGAAACTGAAAAAAATACATCAGTGAATAAGTTGGTTATCAAACTACAAATAAAATGAATAACTAAATTTAGAAGGCCATGTGAATTAAGTTCATGATCACCCAAGATGAAACCTCTTGATATTTTAACAGTTTCTCCTCACTTCTTTTAAAAGAAACATACATGTATGGAGATAAGAAAGGAGATTATTGTATTATTGGTATTATCGTATTATTGGTATTTTGATATTGATTAAAGAGTTAATGGCAAATTGGAATTTAGAAATGTTGGTTTTTGAGGAGGGAAGGGGGGGGGGGAAGGGGGGACCGGAGGACCCGATGAGAACCAAAGACAAATCCAACCCATGTGAGACACTGAGGCCAGAATTTGAACCCGGGGCTCGTTGGTGGGAGCTAGTGGGTGCACTACTGCTGCACCATCCCTGCTTTGACGGTATTTTTTAATTATTATTATTATTATTAAAAATAATAAAATATATTTAAAATCTTAAAAAACGTTCTCTGGTTAAAAATTATTTAAAAAACTGAGCTTTTGGCTACCAGTCTGTAGCCTATAATGAATATTATGAAAAAGGCACAAATGTAAAAATATATAGAACAAAAAGAAAATGTGTGAAAAATGACATAATAAGTATGTGCGAAGAAAGTGACAAAAAAAAAACGAGGAAAATGCTTATTAAAAATATCCATAAAAATTAATGCTACAGAAATGTTCAATGTTTTAAAAGAATTTAATATTGTCTTGGTAAAGGTTTGGAATTAATATTTAACTAGCAGTAATCACAGATCATGGAGACGCGTTCGAAGGAATTTCCGGCGGAAATGAGCCCCTGAAAAAACCAATAGGGGGGGCCATTTGGAAGACCGTCTACCAAAAAATCTCAAATTTGTCTCCAACACGAAATTAGGATTGCGTTCTTCGAACGTGATTAAATATATTATTTATTGTGCATAATGCTAGTAAATCTTCATGAGAGAGCTAATCAGAATTTTTTTTGTGAAGGAAGCATATATTTCACTGGCTTTGTCTGTACTCTTACTATTTCTTCTCGGCAACACATTGCATCTCCTTATGACAGGCAATTTTCTCAAATTTTGTGGTTTTTATGTCATGTTCACTTGACTGTCCATGAGATATACAAGAGACTACTGTTTGTGTTTAAAGATGCTTTTATAGATGGTTTTCACTCACGTGACCTTCAGTCCTGTGGGACTCAAATGACAAAGGCCATGGTGGCCATGTTGGTGCACATAACAAAAGAAGTTCATTAAAATTCTTTTGTAGGTGTGCTCCAACATGGCTGCCGTGACGTAACGTGAAAACCACCTATTGCCCTTCTGAGCTGAAAGACATGAAATTCCACTCCAATCACTTCCTGTCTTTTGACACAATTTAAGTTTGTACACAGAAAACACCTTGTAATGAGCCAACAGTAGACAGTTTTCTTTTTAGTTATGATAAACACAACTATACCTTAAAGGTTTTTGAGCTTTTAAAGTAACATTCAACAGAGTAGTTCTGTAACGTTTGTCACTCATATGCACACAAGTGCCATGTTAGATTCAACTCTTTCAACAATTTATTCAAAAGCACTTAAGTACATGTAGTTTTACATAATCACGTGCGAGGCTAATGTATGCTAATTTATGCAAACACTGATCATGACATCTTCCCCATAAAAAGAAGAAACTTAGCATGCATGAAGTAACAATCCAATCCTACTTGGCAAAATCAGAATGACTGTTTGTGGCTAAACATGTTCACAACTAGACAATAACATCCAAAAATCAATGAAAGTCTATGCTGATAATTAAAGTCAATAAACTTTGCTCAAATGTTTGTTTGCTTTTAATGGAAAGTTCAGTTCATAACATAGTCCTCTCTGAATCTCGCTGGAAGCCGAACAGTTTGGCCTCTAGAAGTACACCTTGTCTGTGTCTGTGGAGCACTACTCTCATTGGTGGCATCCAAGGCAGGTCACTCAGCACTACTAGAAGGAACTGGAGGTGTGCCTGGCTCTTCGTGGGCTGGTCCAGTAATCACCGGTGGGGGTTCGTCTGTTGCCAACAATTGCGGCGATAGGCAGTGCCATCAGGTGTTGCGACTATGTAGGATCTGGGGGCTGTATGCTGTGTAGCTGGCTGCCAGGTCTTTCCGACTCTTATACGAGCTGTTTCATTTGGTTTAATTTCTGGCAACGGCTTTGCATTAAGGTCATAGTACATCTTCTGCTTGTCCCTGCAATCTTTGAAATTGTGATAGGCATTGACAACCACTTTAGGCTTCAGGAGAGGCACTGTTGAGGGCAACTTTGATTTCAACAAGCGACTCATTAGCAACTGAGCAGGCAACTCCTGTAGTCCTGAGACTGGTGTGTTCCTGTATTCCAGGAGGGCTATGTAAGGGTCATTTCCATCCTCACATGCCTGCGAATTTGGCAGCCAACACCACAGCATGATTCGAGACAACAACAACAACAACAACAACAACAACAACGATTTATTTTTCAAATAATAAAACAAAATATAGTAGCAACCCGCAAATAACTTGTGTACCCGAATTGTAACCGAATTGTGTTTGGTGTGACTGACACTTGTCTGAAAGAGCGACTGCTTCGTGAATCGTCAGATCTTACTTTGGAAAAAGCGGTAAACATTTGCAGAGCAGCCAAAGCTAGCACAAATCAACTGAAGCAAATGCAGACCTTGGACAAGAAGCCCGTGCACATGGTGAAACCGAAAAACAAACTGAATGCGAAGACCCCAAATACAGCACGTCCACAGCAGCTGTTTAATTGCTTGAAATGTGGAAACAAGCATTTGATGAGATCGCGTCCAGTGTTTGGAAGGCATTGTCATATCTACAAGGGGAAAAATCATTACGCTAAAATGTGCCCACAAAAGAATTCTTGCGTACATACCATGACTCCGAGCGAAAAAGGCACCATTCATCAGCAGTCCAAAGTTAAAACGGATGAATTGTTCATTGGTACATTGACCGGTGTTAAGAGTGTGGCAGAATCAGCTTAGTTTACTAATTTATTTGTCAGCGGAACATCAGTTGAATTTAAATTAGACACTGGAGCTGAGGCTAATGTCTTGCCACTTAGTGTTTACTCGAAGCTCAATCACAAATCAGCACTTACGGAAACCAGTGACGTTCTTTCATCATATGGAGACTTCAAGGTGAAACCTGAGGGAACGCTTAACCTGACTTGTGAAGCTCAAGGGATAAAAGAAAACCTGCCATTTTTCGTTGCCGATGTTAATTCGCCGCCAATTTTGGGCTTGTCAGAATTTTGGGCTTGTCAGAAACTATACCTGGTCAGAAAAGTAGAAAGGGTTGCCCAGGCCCTGCTCACAAAGAAAGAAATTGTTGATGAGTTTGCTGATGTGTTTACTGGGTTAGACATTCTGTACCATCTCACTGAAGATACAATAAAGGTAATTCCTTGCCTTCTCTTTCATTGATCATTGATAAAAATGTTTTTGATGTACTGATAAAGAAATCCAAAGATTACTATATGTTTATTAAAGGTGTTAAAGCGCAGTGCCCATATATTTCAGACGTTCTAAAACGTGACTTTAATTTGACTGATGATCAACTGAAAAAAGTTTTTATTCTACCTGAGGGAATGCTTAACCTGACTTGTGAAGCTTAAGGGATAAAAGAAAACCTGCCATTTTTCGTTGCCGGTGTTAATTCGCCGCCAATTTTAGGCTTGTCAGAATTTTTGGCTTGTCAGAAACTATACCTGGTCAGAAAAGTAGAAAGGGTTGCCCAGGCCCTGCTCACAAAGAAAGAAATTGTTGATGAGTTTGCTGATGTGCTTACTGGGTTAGGCTGCATGGAAGGCAAGTATCATATTGGACTGGATGACACTGTTCAGCCCGTCATTCATCCGCCTCGAGAAGTGCCTTATTCCCTACTAGAGAAACTAAAAGCAAAGCTCCAGGAGTTGGAGGAGAAAGATGTGATCCAGAAAGTGAACAGACCCACTCAGTGGGTTGATAGTCTAGTCATTGTAGAGAAGCATAAGACTGTGCTTTGATCCAAGAGATCTGAACAAGGCCATTCGCCAAAACACCCAGAATTCCCACTGCAGAGGATATAGCAAGTCGCCTTTATGGCAAGAAAGTGTTCTTGATAGTAGACGAAAAGGATGGGTTTTGGCAGGCAAGCTTTTAGCCAGAAATTGAAAAGTGGACGTCCTGAAGATATTTCCCATCATCAATTTGTAAAGGATTAGGTGCAATTTTCATGAATTTCTTCAAAAAGTGGGCGTCCATAGGACGCCCGGACACCCTGCTGGCTAGAACCTTGTTGGCAGGTGTACATGTACCTTGACGACGAGAGTTCCCACCTTTGCACTTTCAATACTCCATTTGGCCGGTATCGATTTAAGCAGATGCCATTCGGCATTCATCGTTAGCTCAGCACCGGAAGTGTTTCAGAAAAAGAGTTGAGTCTAACATGGCGCTTGTGTGCGTATGAGTGACAAACATTACAAGTTCAACTTTCTGAGTCTTCAACGAAACGTTGGTTTTTCATACACTGTATTATAAGGAATGTACCTTGGTACAATGGGCATTTTAAAGTCTACCACCTTTGCTGCCATGGAGTGGAGCAGTAGCAGATGAACTCCCAAGGAAAAAAAGAACTACATGTACAATCCCACACCAAGAGTGAGAGATTGCTCACAAGTTTTGACATGAAGGTTGCATGTGTACAACACTTGCAGGAGTTGTCCTTTTGTCTAATTTATTTCTTGGCAGATCAGTCAAGCAACAACCTCGTTAGTTATCGAAACTCAAAAATTCAAAAGACTCATCTCAAAAGTCTCCAAACTCAACTCGAGACACCATCCTCTAAATTTTTGAGGTTTGAGTATCGAGTCTCGAGATCTAAGCTGGATCGAGATGCAAGAGACTGTCAATGTTTCAGTGATGGCACTGCTATGACAAGTCCTGACTACATTTTATTTTATATCTGAATGCTTACATTTAATGCACAGAAGCACATATGAAGTTTGGATGTAGACTTGAGAATTAACTTAACAGTAAGCATTAACGCATGTAAATTAATTACCCAAGCCCCAGAAAAAAAGATGTGGTCTTAAATGTTAGTTCCATTGTTGATATAAACATTCTATGAAACTGAAGTTGTGTTAATTCTAACAGGAAATAATGTCATTTGAAAACAGGTATTTTTCAGGGTCTTAACACAGAATTAGCATCCAGCATTGAAAACCTAGTTGTGTCCAGTTGGTTGAAGACATTTTTTATAATAACATTCATATAAAAATGAGACTGAATCAGCTAATCAGAACACAATTTTTGCCAGTGTTGATATCAAAATATTGAAAACCCTGACTTTTACACTTTAATTAATGCTTTAAACCATTTTGTACTTTCGCTCTTTAATTATTGAAAAAGAGTGAAAAGCCAAAAAACCCTAAAATATAAACTTTATTTTATTTACACTGCTGTGGATTATCTACAATCATACATGTATGCGTTAATGGAAGAAACATTTGCCAGCTTCTATTGTAAACCATACTAATCTTTAATGCTTTCTACCAAAACAATCTCAAAATCCTGGCTACTGTACACTGTATGATAGCACAAAAATGAATTCAAACATTAAAACATTTATTTTGTGTAATATATTGAGTAATTTGAATATCTTGAGCTTATTTTCCTCACAGTTCCATTTTTTTCTTATCACAGTTAAAATTTGCAACCCACGCTGCACAGTTTAATTATCATTGACAGAAAATAGAATAATTTGTTTGGTATTGTTTTGGTCAAATCATGAAAGGTGAATAAAGGCAAATAAATGATATGGGGTCCATATTAAAATTTTATTACAAGTTCAGGAAGTTATATTTGCTGCTACACAGTCAACTAAATTGCACAGAACAATTCAGGTACCTAACATAAACTATTAAAAGCAAATTTCACAGACAAAATTTAAAATAAATTCTCTTGCATGTAATAAATAATGCATGAATACAACTCTAAGACAATAGATTCAAGACAGCAGGAGAAAGCTATCAACAAATACAACACTTTTCAATTACTGGTTTTCACAGTTAAATAGGCACTGAGCTTGAAAGACAGATTAACATTGTTTTCAAGACAATGTCAACTAAGCTGCCATCAGCTGCTTACAAGAAAACATCAAGAACAAAATCAGCCAAAACATTTTCAACTAAAATTGGGTTATCAAACATCAGATCTCGATTAGGAATTTTACGGTTTCTTTGTACAAAAGATAAAAAAATATCTTAGCGTAAAAATTCAAACTGGTTTGAAAAATTTGAACCCTGATGCATGTACATGTATATACCAAAAACACAAGGTTTTGGCCAATTATATGAGTTTGTGGTGTCTCAAACAATGCTCACCTAAAAGCGGAGTATCATTTTAGCCTGGCAATCATAGAGACTTGAAAATTCTTGTCGAAGATTACTTTATTTGTGAAGGTCAAGAAACCAACTCCAAATTTATTAACAGACCTTAGTTGCTATTTTTTTTGTTACACAACGCTTGAATGTTGTATAACCGAATAGGAACGCTTCCAAGGAAGGCTGAGACAGCCAAAACATGAGCATATAATTAAAAAATTCTCAAGAATTTATCATCAAAATCTCCCATTTCTCAAGCAATATAATATTTTTTTGTTGTGTTGACAGAGACAATGCAAAGGGAAATAAAATTTTAAACTGGTTTCAATGAAAATTTTTAAACCAAAGAAAAATTCGAACCACAAAATATAGAAAATTTTTTTAAGATTCACAACCAAATTATTTCTGGGACAAAGGCCAAACACCTGCTCAATAATGGTTATCTGTTAAGCCATGCAGATAATGCATTAATTTTGGTTGCATATATTGCAGGTGTAGAAATATAATAATTTTTTAAATTAAATTCACTATGGGTAAATCCTTATACATAGCAAAATGAATGTTCTTTTTTTTTCAATTTATGTTTGCAGAAAAGCACTGGCAGTGTTATATTACTGAAATATCAATACAGGTTGTTCTAAATATTTAAAATCTCATGCTGTTTAAAGTGTTTTGCCTTAGCTTATAATATAAAGGCAAAACTTAACAGTATCTGTGTGACAAAATATTCTTGCATCCTTTCACACTCAAAAGTGCCTAAAGTTTCTAACAGTGCTAAAAAATCATTTTACAAAATATAATTCAAACAACGCAAAAGGAAAACAGAATGTTTGTCAGCTTTAATATTTGAATGGTCACAATTAAAGATATTTTCCATAGATTCAAAGGTTACACCACCCTGGTCAAAGTATAACCAAATATTACACAGTACTGTAGTATCCAGTCCATTCCAACTACATATATATATATATATATATATATATATATATATATATATATATGTGCTCTACCGTAAGGTATTGAGCACTCTAGATACACAAGTTCAAAGTTATTTTTGGATATATATATATATATATATATATATATAGTGTTGTGACAGGTCTCTCAAACAATGCTGTATGCCTTGTCGAAGACAGAGGATCACTCTAGTAAAGTGCGATCTTGTAGCTTGAAAAGGTTAATGTAGAATGAGTTGTAATTATCAAGCTTCCAACTCCATGTCTTGACTTGATTTTGCTTTATTGACCCTACGTTTCGGCCATCACGGCCTTAACACACTTGTAACTCCCCTGAAGAAGGCCGTGATGGCCGAAACGTAGGGTCAATAAAGCAAAATCAAGTCAAGACATGGAGTTGGAAGCTTGATAATTACAACTTATTATATATATATATATATATATAAACTAACTGTAAAGGTCAAGAAACCAACTTCATGAAAGTTTTAGGAAATACAGCTAAAGACCTTTATGAAGTTGGTTTCTTGACCTTTACAATTAGTTTATTTCAGTGTAGAACTGGATATTCGTAAAACAGTGCTCAATACATTAATGTAGAGCAAAGTATTTGTTAATGGAGGAAAGAAACAAATAAACTACGCCTTCATCCCGACTTTCAACCGGAAGGTCGGTGGTTCGAGCCTGGTCTCTGCCGTCGTGTTGTTTCCTTGGACAGGAAACTTTACTCCACACTATCTCTCTCCACCCAGGTGTATAAATGGGTACCGGCGATAAAATGCTGGGGGGTAACCCTGCGATGGACTAGCATCCCATCCAGGGGGGAGTAGCAATATTCCTAGTTGCTTCATGCTACAGAAACCGGGTTAAGCTCCGGCCGTGTGGGCCATTGTGGCTCGAGCGCGACTTTACCTTTACCTCATCCCGACAAGCCTGTTTCATCATGATGAAAGCGTAGTTTATTTGTTTCTTTCCTCCATTAACATATATATATATATATGTATATGTAGCTGACTGGAATCCTTGTATAGTGGAACCTAGATTTACATGTAACGAAACTCCACATAACGAAGTCCTTGGTATAACGAATGATGTTCTTCAGCCCGGCAAAATTACAAGTGAAATGTATGAAACAGAGCCTGGATATAACGAACCTTGATATAACAAAATCCTCATTATAACGAACACAATCCGACAACTCAAACGTAAAATGTAGCCCAATATAACGAATAAATTAAAGTCAATGTGTGACAAAAGATGAATGCGGAACAGACCAACAGTGCGTGCTATAGGGCAAAGGTATAACTTGTACAGTTTTCTAGTGCCGTAGTTATATGTACAATGTACTGTAGCTTCATACAGGCATCAAAGTGCAATGCTATTTGTTCAGGTCTGGAAACATGTAACACTGTTACAAAACAATTATTAACTATACCTTGATATACATGTAACAAACATTTTGGTTGTTTTTCTGCAAATTCGTCATAACAAGGCTTTCTATATAATGAACCCTCAATATGATGAACCAATTTCTCCAGTTCCCTTGGCACTTTGCTAAATCGTGGTTACACTGTACAGTTTTCAGAATCATAGTGAATCCAGGTTTTGTTTTAATCTGATCCTGGAAGCTATACAGGTGATTATCCGTGGACAGCTTGCACCTGCAGCCGACAAATGATGATGATGATGGAACCTTTGTTAAGATACATTCTGGAGAGATTTGATAACATTGGACCTTGCTTATGGAAGAAGGATATATTGTAGTACATATAAGAAGCCAAGCACTGCTTGAACAATGAACTGTGCTTACATTCAGTAAACTACAGATGTTCCTTGTATTTAGCAAGGATTGTGTGACAGAACAACAATGACAAAAATAAATCAATGTCATAGGCCTTAAGGGTACAGCTAAGTGTGTCTGATTGCCTTAAAGTTCACTGACACCCTTTATTATACAATAAACTTAATTTAACTCGAAGTGTCACAGTTTTGAAGGGGCTGTCACATTTCTGGTGTTACTTTAAAAAGATCAAAAGAAATATTTATATCAGTAGACACCACAAAATAATGGCTCAGTTTTGTTAAAAATTACTCTTTGACTATTAGTACTCTAAGAGCAAACATGAGTGTCTTGGGTTGCAAATGGCCAGGAAATGGATCGCAACTTGAAATCAAAGGCTCTTGTGAGCCAACCCTTAAATAAGAAATGCTCTACATGTACACATCTCTAGCTCATACTTAAGTGACCCTTCCTTACAAAAAGGTGTCGAAATGTTGTTAAATAGAAAGTTTGAATTTGGACATGTGCTTAGTCAATTTGGTTGAGGAGACACTCAAGTTTGTGAAGAGCCCCTCTTTATTACATCAATTACCACTTTTGATAAGATTGCCAAATTTAATTTTTTTTATCGTGAAATGCAATGTACAGTATGTTTAAATTATAAACGATATCTTATATAAAATACCGTGATCCACGAAATTATGTGTGATATTTAAGGCCTTACACATTCTGTTCAGTAGAAAAATGCAAGGATATAAAATTATTTTCATTTGAGGAACAGATCCACCGACAATACATGTATATGAAAGTTGACGTTTAGTGCATTACTGTGTCCAGTTCTCTCCTGTTTCAATGCATATTAATATTCACTGTCACGCTAAGACATGAAAGTCATAAATTTGGTTTATTCATCAAAGGACTCTAAATGAAAAAATCTTTAAGCTTATTCAGAGGTTTCATTATAAGCCGGCAACCGGCGAATTTCGCCGGCTACTTCCTAAATTATTGCCGCCTACTTTTCAATTAATTTCACTGAAGTTGATGCCCAGAATGCTGGAAATGCCATTTCCAAGGTCCTAGATTTGAAAATTTTCTATGGGGATGCCCTCAGACCCCCTAAAGGAAATGGGCCGTATGGCCTCTTTGTTGCCACTGCCATCTATTTGACAAATATTGCCACTTACTCTCACTTTTATTGAAACCCCTGTTATTGTTATTCATATTCATTTACAGTTACAATAAATTAGTTATTGTTATCACTGGATTCACGTTGTTCTTGTTATGCAACGTATTCATACCAAAACTAATTTAGAACATGTGACAAAAAGTTTACAACTGATTCAAGGAGTGTGTGACAAGTGAGCGAGTGCTCATTTACATATTTGGCACTGTCTGTGACAACCCTCATTATGTTTGTGTATTCACAGGTTAAAAATATTATTGCATTTATTCATTGCCTCCTGGTTAGCTCAGTCATAGTTGGGCGCCAGTCTGCAGTGGCTGAGCGGGAGGTCGCGGGTTCGAATCCTGGCCGGACCACTAACCAGGGTCTTTAAATAACTGGTAAGATCATGCTCAAACACCTTGTCTCAGTTCAGATGATCGCGTCACTGGGCGGTGACGTTAAGCCGTTGACGTTGTCTCCTACACCTTCTCACATTAAAATAGGTAGGGGACGTAAAAGAACCCACATCACTGTAAGAAAAAAAGTAGGGGACGTAGTCCCTGGTGTTGTGGTCTCCATGGGGATTGATATCAATAATTTGGGACGTATGTCCTGTTTCTTTCTCCCATCATGAATACAATAGTAAAGTAAAGTAAAGTTGGACTCAGTAATAAAAAAATAAATTAGAAGGGTAATTCAGAGATAAATGACTGAGCCGTTTTACTCATTTCTAGAAGGAGAATTCATTGACTAAAACAATGCATTTACTATAGAGAGGCATTTATCACACAAATGGGGCAGTTGCGTATGCTGCGCTTTCTCAAGTACCGGTAGTCACTTTGCTGAAACCAAAAGATGTAACAATGATGTAACTGGAAAGAGGTCAAATTCACTGAAGGTCAATGGCCAAGAGCTGAATCACGCTTTCTACAGACTACAGTACATTAATTTGGCAAAAGACCACACTGCCAACATTAAAACCTCAACATTTTAATATTTATTTTTGTTCTTTTAAGACATGAAATTGATGAAAAATTGTGCAACGATCAGACAAGACAATACATGTAATAAAGGCCGCATCGCATGTGACACCCGCATGGGTTTTAGAATATCATTGCTACCTACCATGTGACCTAGTAGACCTAGTGGTCTAGGAGAGTTGGCTTCAACTAAGAAAACTACCTCAAAATTTCAAAAGAAGAAAAGTCGAATTACATGTATATGTATATGTATATGTATACCGTATTTACCCGTGTATAATGCGCACTTATTTTTGCCGAAATGAACTCGTAAATACCAGATGCGTATTATACACGGAATCCTTTGTTTAGACCCACGCGACATTAGAATAACAAAGACACTGAAACGTGCGATGTAATTGGTCTTTAATTTGAGAGTAAATTAAACTACCAATGACAAGTACAGGTACACGTAAGTTCAAATTTATGCTAAGGTACATTTTATTACCAGTACGTAAAAAGGCGCTTGTATATTGTATACTCGTAAAATTTATTGACAGCTAAGTAAGTGAAAGATGTTGTAACCATTTAATATTTCGGTTAGTTTGCCGAGTTCATTAAAATAAATAATGCTATACAATTTAACCTTTGTCTTGAGGAGTTTATTTTTATTTTTTTCCCAAAATTCGGTCTAAAATTGGGGTGCGTATTATACATGGGCGCGCATTATACATGGGTAAATACGGTACATGTATATGTATAAGTATATGTATATGTTGTGGTTCAATTTTATCCTTGGTTCAAATTTTATTTTCCTTTGTTTTTGGCTATATGGTAATGTATGATAATGAGTTTTAAACAAAGGAAAATAAAATTTGAACCAAGGATACAATTGAACCACAACATATACATCCAAAAAGTTTAGTATCACGCTGTAGACACATGCTCCCCAAAGGGAGCATTTTTTTGCTTGTGTGTTTAATCTGAGGATGAGTTTGGCATGTCAGCATTAGAAGATTCTGTTTGACCTTTCTGGTGTACCGGTATCATTGTTAATAATAGTTTTGTTATGTTTAAACCTGGCAATGAGATCTCTGAGTTTGGTCATGGATCGCTCCGCATACTTGTCCAGTACTACATGTACTTTGCTCTATACAGTGGTGTCCCGACATAAGGAAGTGGCAGAGGAAAGAATTTCAATCTCTGTTGAGCTGCTTTGCATTACACTTCAGTCACATGACATTTATTTCTTATATTGGGGTAAATTTTATGTTTGAGGTTCTGGATTGTGTTCGTTATCACAGGGTTTTCGTTATACCGGGGTTCCATTCCATACAGTAACTGTAACTTTGGCCGGGCTGAAGAATATTTAACTATTAGAGTGCGAAAGCCAGCGTGATATTGCCTAATATCATCTATATCACGCAAGCTTGAACACAGTAATAGTTTTATAATTCAACACATTGATAACAAAGCACAATTTGAAGAAAAAATATTGATACCAGTCCGTCATTTTTGCATTCTGTGTTATACAGGGTTCGTTTTATCGGGGTTCCACTGTACTTGAGTATACTTGTCATTCCCTATCCAATGGCTATTCCATCAACAGAAGGGTAATCTTAACCCTTTCACCCCTGAGTCAATTATGACAGGTAGTGTAGTTCTAACTTTTTCATCTGTGGACGAAATCCTATGGTGTGACCATTCAAGTGAAACCTCTTCGGGAGTACTTTTGCATGGTACTATTTGTTTTTAAATATTTTACAATAACGAAATTTGGGATTTTTCTTGAATTTTGATACTTGCACTTTTGGGAGTTAATGGGTTAATACCTCATAACCCACCAGGTTCTGTCACAGCTACCTAGTGGGTTGAGACCCCATTATGTCTGTATAATTGACAGGTTTTCATTTCCCACAGCATCTGTTTGGATACCTTAAAATACACTTAATGAATCTTTTGCCAAATTAATGATTTATTCTACTTTGAAAGAGGAAAGGGACACTGATCCTGCCAGCTGTGCCTAACCTTGTCTTTACCCTACATACACAGTAGTTTGTTTGTTTTTAAGTTTGTTTCTTTGTTGTGGTTAGGAGAGAAAGGTTCATTAAAATTGATTATGGTAGAACAGAGTGGCAAAAGGGTTCATGCTTACTCAGAGAATTTTGTACAGTTTGTTAAAAAAAACATTGCTGAGGTTACGATCATGATTTTGTTTCTTCAAAATCACCTGCCTCCTTGAAAATGAACTAAACAGCTTATGGTAAGGAGAAAACAGACAGTGATCAAAATATTCACAGGATGTAAGATGGATTACTGAATTTGCATAACTAAGGGTTTATTTGCCACTTCCTTCTGCTAACAGACTGGAAATAATTAGCAAAAGCTTCTAACATTAAGTTGTTAAACTTGCATTTAATATATCAGTGGGTGTTGATTTTGTATGAAGTCATTGGCCCCATAACTAAACATCGCCAAGAGTTACATAACTTATAAAACAGCACTATACTAAATCACAAGATCATTATAAACCTGTACAATGTACCTCATAAAAAGATTTATTTACTTCCTTGTAATGATCCAATAGTTAATCGCAAGAATTTGACTTTATAAACGTAAGAATATTCTTTGAACTGTTCTAAATATATAATTTTATCTGCTCCATTAGACTAAATGTAACAAGTCCACAAAGATATGTAAATAAGCAGAGAGGGGAATTGTCATATTTCTGGGATAGAGTGAAGTAATCCTCGCATACAAAAACAAGATTAGCAGAAAGAAGATAGTCGCTTTAAAGAAAAACACCAAAAAACATTTGAGTGTCACGTTTGCATATTAATGCACACAACTAATTATACAAAGAAAAAGTCAGGACAAATTCTCCAAAAGTACACAGGTTTAAATATTAACTTTTTCGTTAAAATTACTAACTTAGTTGTTTCTGCGATCGTAAATTTCGATCCGGAAGAAACAATCTTTAAATTTCGAGAGCCAAGCTCTTGATATAAAATTAACGATAATATTTATCACCACAACGGAAATATACCTTGTTTAAGACCAGTGCCGGCGGCAAAAATTGGAGGAAAAGTTTCATGCAGACAAAAACTAATAACAAAACACTAATCGCAATAAAATATTCTCATTTCTGTTTACTCTGGTCATTCTTCGATGGAACGTTTTCAATTACGATCTTTATAAGCGTAACTCAGTTCTTAGAAAGAGAAAAAATACAGCGAATATGTATTCACAATATAAAGTTCAAATCACGGTTAGCAAAGACAAGACCTATTCCATGCATATATATTGCAAGGCCAAGAGTGCTTCTATTTGATGTAACTCGCGCGATTTGACAATTCTAGCAACAGAAGCATGTTCCAACTCAAGACTCATTTCCTAATTCAAAATGACGGCTTATGGGTTAAAGAGACCCATTTAGTAAGGAGAGTTTGGTAAGAAGTGTCGCATATATAGGACAGACAGAAAGTTTGTGTGCAAAATGGCCTCAATATTTCCCCAAGGACACCTTTATCCGGCCCGTTTTACGACTTCAAGTTAAAAGTAATAGCTATTTAAATTTCCTGCTATATAAGCTTAATAGACGACGAGAAATGTTTTGTAAATACCGCAGAAAATACCGTATCACCTACTGCTAGATGTGAATAAACTTGAACCGCGGACTTTTGCAAACTTGAGATATTCATACAAGGTTATGTTACTGACAGCTCGAGTACGCGAAAGAAATTGTCAGAAAAGGGTAAGCTTAATTCATATAAAAACTACACAGGAACACTTAAGCTTAACTTACTTCGCGCTTTGTCGGGTTTCTTGGAAGATGGCCGCCATCGAAGACTAGAAAGATCTTCATTCAGGAAAAAGAACCTTTGGTACTGTCGCGAATTCGAGCGAATTTTCATCAACTCCGAGCCATTCTGCATAAAAGTTAGACAGTCCGCGGCTAGTAAAAAGACAAAAAAATTAATCATTTACGACTGTGAATCAACATGATAAATGCTTCAAGATTCTGCAATTTCTCTCACCGTTGATGATTCGTTTGTCCTCTGGTCGAGCGATGAACGAAACTGACTTCTGCAATGCCCGTTTCGAACTCTTGCCATCTTTTTTTAGAACGCTCGATTTTCTCGGGATATTAACACCAACTGGTATATCTTCGCAAGTGCTACGTTTTTCCTCTAGACTCACTTTGTCTCCATTAGTAACTGAAGATTGCACTTCACTTGACATAGGTGAAGAAGAATCAGCCATATCAACACAAAACACGGCAAAAAATCATGGTTCTTTTATAGTACCGACCGCGATTCTATTTTGATCGCGGTGAAACGCCGCGGGTGAAGTTGTGAGCGAGATCAGCCGCAGTAGACTGGGAACGAACACAAAAATATACGAAGAAATATTAACCGGCCGGAAAGCACCGAAGTCTTTCAAACTTATTTGCTATGTTCCTTTTGTAGCAGGTTGATCGAAAGCCGGCGAAGTCAAATCAAACTTTAAAGTAAACAATACGGCAAATGAATGTGAATTAAATTAGGTTATGTTTACATTAGTGAATGGTCGTGAAAGCAAAGCTTTTTTACGCCCGTGGAAATAAAAAAATGCACAATATGAAATATACCAAAATTATCGAGTTATCATCCGCATTCACAAGGAAAATATTTATTGTTTCATTTAAGCTACGTACAAAAATAATCATTAAAGTGCCATTTCTATTCCGTGAAATAAAAAATTACTGCAGTCAGACGTAATTCAAGTTTACTAATTATTTCTTTTCCCATCCGAGATTTGTAAAGAAAATCGTCCGATTGAATGAGGTAATGTTGGCCGCGTTCACTTTATAATTTATAATATAACTCCACTATCTTTTGAGATCGCATCGTTCACAATATTCATGACACAACTTAAAACATGATGTACGAAAGTAAAAATTCATATTGGTTTCAATGGATTGTCTTGTGACTCCACTGTCCAGTACTGGTTGATTTTTTGTATCATAGTTATGTTGTCAGCTGTGTTGTTGTTCAATAACATACATGTGAGTTGATTCACTGATAGTCAAACTCAAAATCACAAATAATTCAATCCAAGAAAACATTGAAGAGGAATAAATAAATTGCTTTATCGATATACTTATTATAATTTTGTTTCAGTATTCGCAAAAAGGCGAAGAAATGAATTTTGTTAACCGAATTCTCAAAAAGAATAGTTGTCTCCTTTTTCGCGTAAATTTAATTTTAAGCAGAAATAAATCTCAATTTGCGGTCTGTTTCGAAACAAGAACGCTTTCAGATCAGGTTCATTACACAAACAAAAGAATTTAATTAAAAAAACGAAAGTGACGAAGAATTTATACGCCAAAATAAGATTCTGATCGACAACAGAGGTAAATCAGGCTTTACTTTAGCGAAGTTCATGCAATTTATCATTATTAATTTTTTTATTTCGATAAAGCCAGCTTGGAGGCAAGACAAATTCATAAAAAAGAGTTTAGCCACTGTCTATCCTGCACTTTAGTGGTTAGGAAAATGATTATTAATATCACAAAGAACAAAGAACAAAATACTATTAATGAAATCAATAGATTGATCCGAGTGAATTGATGATTGCTATAGCATCTCAGATGTTTTCATGGTGTTTTGGTGATCGATGAACGTTAATCACTGCCGTACTTATGTGTTGCTCTGCTTTCTGCGTACGGTCAGATTTCTTCATCAACAATGATTGACAACAGGAGTTATTATTAAGCTTATATGATTTTAATTTATTCAATTTGTCAACTGTTATGACATATGTGTGCTATATTTTGGCGAGAGTATGAGGATATCATGGCACCCAACGACGAATGTTTAAGAAAACTCTTCGAAATGGCGTTATACTATTTTTACATATAGTTTTAGTGCATTTAAAGGAAACTTATGAAAGCTAATCGGTTTAAGCTTTTCGGTTGTTTTAGCTGAATATTTCAGCGGCAGAATATTTTACGGAAAAGAATGTTATCCCCCGAATGTAGCTTCACCATTCTCAGGAAAATCCCGACATTTTTGTTGTTCTTCCGCGAAAACAAAAGGCATCTAATTTCTAAAATTTGCCAATGTTACGAAAGTTTGAGCCGGCAGAAGTTTACTTAAGAAAACGTAGCCAGTTTTAATCTAATTTATTACGAATTTTTAAGATGACTGAAGGCCTTCCGAACACTGGATTTCCGCCGAAACGATACGTTGGGTGGTCCCGAGATATGCCGACGAAGCAGAGAGTTTTTTTTTTCAAAAACGATGAAGTACATGTAACAACATCGAATCCATTGTCATGTCTATGCCAGCATCCATGCTGCGTAGTAATAATGAACACTTTGAAAATATCTGCAAGGATCACCAACGAACAATACAAAGGTCCGGATCTTGGTGGATCTAGAAGTCAGCAAATTTTATATAAATAAATAAATAAATAACTGATCAAGAAATAACTAATCAAGCCAGCCTGACTGTATAGCTGGGAGCTTGTATAAGTTCTGCCCAATATTTCGTCAGACACTGCTCGACTTCTTCTTGCAATAAAATGACTGCAAGAAATTTAAATAAACGAATGCAATATATAATGGGAAGATTAAACATAATCCCAGTTGTAGAAATAGACAAATGCAACCTCAAAAAAGGTCGGGCAAAGACCCCTTTAATGAGGCTGGTAATGATACTAGGGCCTCTAAGTACATCCTTCGTGCATTTAAAACTGACTTGGAATGTTAGCAGGTAAAATTAACAAAGTTGAATGCCATTTTGTGACCATGGAAACACTTGACCAATGGGAAAACAGAAGCCGACTACATGAAAAAGACGCTTGTGTCGTGGCACAAAAAAAATTGATAGCGATTAACAGTTTATGCTTCAAGTAATACACTTTCTTATCAGGTGTAAACTCCAATTTTCTAAAGTATTACTTGAGAATTAATTTCAAGTGCGGTAGAGTCAAGCTCGTACTTGTACTCGTACTAAAAACAGGTTATTAGATTAATTGTAGTTAGCTTTGTAATTTGTTTAGGCTAGTTAGGTTAGCTAGGTTAGGTTCCTGATGATTTTACCGTGTTTAAATAAAGATTTACAGTTACAGTTACAGTTACAGTCATACTTAGCTTGGAGTTTTAAACAACCATTCAAAATGTTCAAAGAACCACGCGATGATTGCTTGTGTATAACTAATTAACCAAACGAAGAGCTCACAGTAGAAGGATCCACCAATACTAAGATCTCTCGTGAATTTGTAGATTAGTGTACTGAAGGAAGTAACGAAGAGATCAACTTCTGACTGGTCCAACGGTTTTAATGACGCCTCGGTCGTGCGGCCTTCCTCGGATTAACAGTGACCAACCGGCGGGTAGAATTTTAAAAGTAATCTGGGCATGTGGAAGCCTCTAAAGTGTAAAAAAGTAAACAATACCTAAGAAATGCTAAACAGAAAGCAAAAGTAGGATTACATGATTGAACAATATAAGTAATAGTCACTAATATGCGTGAGACGATTGTATATGGCTATAATTAATACAGTAGTTAATAGCTATCAGCAAAAAATGTATTTGCTACAATAATTAGAACGCTCATCTCTGTCTTGTGAATGGCCTTTTGACTGATTCTTGTTAATTAACCTTGACACTCTTTTGTAATCATAACCTTGACATTTCTCCGTAAACATAATTAGTGTGTAATTTCAATTGAATCTTTTGTAGTCATTCTGTATCTATTCTGTATATTTGTCAACCGAGTTACTTCAATTGGTTATTTCTAATTAACACTCTTATTTTGCCGATAGCTATTAATTAACTTTACAATCGTGTCACTTATGCGACCGAAGAGCATCAGCTTATTTTGTGAAAGATCTTTAACAGTTGACTAAGGCGGGAGTCCACATAAACGCCCGAGATTTTGCCGCCACTTGACATGGCTTTAATAGACCGTTCACGTTAAAAGAAATTTAAAAACTCTCTCCTCATCTCATGAATCTGTGTTATGGGGTGCGAGTTGTAAATTTTGGGGTGATTTTTGGGTATGTTTGGGAGGCCATAGTTTTTCTCAAAGGATTTGTAAAATTAAGAGAAATAAGAAATATTGAAGATTTAGTGAAGTTTTACAATTAGAATTTGTAGTCAATAATAAATAGACGGACACCAAGTTGGTCCACTAGCAACTCTTGTGTGGGTATCTCCCGGCAACTGTCTGTTGGTGTTCCAAAAATCATTTTCTTTCTTCTATCCCTTCTTTCTTGACTTATTCGAGATAAATCTAGATAAATATGTAAAGTTTTGGAGATCGCTACCGTTTTTCAGAAATCTCGCAACTTTACCGATTTGATACACTACTAGCTGTCCTTCAATCAGACGAGCACGAGCGGGCGAGCACGAGCGGGCGAGCACGAACGGGCGAGTACGAGCGGACGAGCACCAGCGGGCGAGCACGAACGGGAGAGCAAATCGCGGAAACAAGCTCGGCGAGGCAATTGTCCCTTTCGTAATTTAAGTGATTTTAAGTCCTTTACCCAACGGCTTATATTAAAAAGAGAGACAAGGAAGTAGTCTGATTTGCACTTCGACCATCCCACCCGCCTCAAAAACACCTCGAATGAACACACCATGAAAATAAGGTAAGGCTTTTTTATTGAGAAATTTTGCGAATAATTATCTTCTTGAATCTATTACCGGGATTCCCATACAAATCCTTATATTTGCAGCCATGTTGATATTACGAAATACGGGACTACACGTAACTGACTCTCACACTGAGCTTGGAGTGCCTGTGCAGAAATCAAAACTGCTACCGCGGTCCGCAGTCAACATAATTTACATATTTGTAAGTGATCTCTGGAAACCAAAACATTATTTCATTTCATTTATTTATTTCTCCAAACCTTAGCAGATGATAATACAGAATTGAATATAAGATGAAAAAAAGTAGGTAAATAATATAAAATTTTCAAGGAAAGAAAACGTACAGTACAAAATTACACCACTTAAATTAAGTCACATTGTATATAGGAAGGAGAGGAGAGGGGCACGTCTAGATAAACTAATATTGTGCCTCTTAAGTTACGTCAGTATTACAAAAAAAACTTGTAATTTTTTAGTAAAAAAGTAAAGGAAAACTTATAAAAATAACTCGGGAAATTGTCAAAGAGATGATGTTTCATTAGTATTGAGCAAGGTACCAGCGTAAACGTGTTTATGGTTTGTCTCTGATTAATTGTGGAATACTATTCCAACAAATCTTAACTATAACGTTCGGGCAGAATCTCCTGAGATTAGTTCGAAATGAGGGTATGACTACTTGATTAGATGATGCACTGCGGGTATTGTAGTTATGTAGCTCAGATACTAGTGAAACAGGTATATTAGGAAACTTTTCATTGTGGAAATAATCATAAAAAAACATACATGTGTTCAGTTTAACAATATCAGGAAATTTCAAAAGGCTTGAGGATACGTAGTGTGGAGTTATTGGTTCCATTAAAGGAACATCATTTAAGCGTGCCAAGCAAAAACGATAAAACAGTGAGCATTCATTCTTTAAAAAAATACATGCTCAACCTGAAACAAAAACATAAATTTGAAAGTATCTGACCTCCTCAACGAAACAAACTAGAACGGAAAGAAGCGAAGGAAATCTGATCAGCTGATAACTCAAGTAACTTCTTACTTTATTCCACAGTGATCCGGCAACTAAGTCGGCCCGTTGAAGAACCTTTGTCGATGTTCAACTGATTTCCAGCGTACTTCTAGACATTACCACGAATGGATAGCATAAACCGCTTGAAAACCAGTCGAAATTAGTGTTATTTTATTAGCTTCCTGTTCTATGCAGCTGCTGGTGTAATTTGTTATTCTGGTCTACAGTATATTCAGTTCATTGTAAATTGTATTTGCTTAGCTAGCCGTTGTCCAGCCATTGCCAGATTAGTGTACTAATGGCAATTATCTCAATTGACGTTAAAGTTAAAGTTAAAATTAAAGTAAAAGTTAAAGCGTCGTCGTGCATAAGTCGTGCACAGATGCATGCTAGTGTCGGCTTGTCATCACTTGTCATAACTCGGTATTACATCTGGAAACCTGCCCAAAGTACTAAATTAACAATCCACGCTAGCAAAACAAAACCAATCAAAGTAATCAAACCCTTATTAACCATTTAAAAAATAGTTTGAAAGTGAACAGTTTTATTCACATGCATTTACTAAATTAACACTGATGAAAAGCCTGAAATTACTCCTCTCGCTTTCATGGTGATGTATATTACACCTTCAGAGATTAGCTCTTACGTCTTTAGAATGTTTAGTTATGCCGTCATTTGCTTGCCCAAAAAAAAAAACCGCTACACTTTTCTTGTCTTTGTTGCCAGATAACTACTGGCCCCTATTTACCCTTAAAATTAACTTTACAAGGCACACTGTCACGGGGGCGCATGCGCGAGTTTTTCGAAGTTCAGCTTGAATTTTCAAGTTGAACCGTCAATTTCAAAATGGCGTCGACTGGTGGCGGCGGTGGAGGGAAAAGAACCAATTCGGGACGGAAGAGGAAGTTCGAAGATCAAGCAGAATATAAGATAGCGTGGTCTAGAAACCACAAACGAATATATTTGGAAAATCGGATATTTAGGTCGTGACTTCAGGCTAAATTCGATGCCGGGTATGAAGCTTCCAGTGACAGCGACTTCGTCGCCCATTTGTTGCCGTTGGAATATCGTCGAAGGTATGCTATGTTTTCATGACTTTGGCTTCAGTTTGCCCTCCTCAGGACGAGTGGCTCCTTGACGGAACCAAAAAAAATGAAAAATGAAACGGAGTAAAGGAAAGAAAAATGATAAGCCTACGACACGAAGTATTCCCAGGCGGTCACCCATCCAAATACTACCTTTTCATAGGAAATTAACACTCCATGAAATTAAGGTATTGGAAATTAACGCGACTTAAATTAACGCGAATTTAATGGTAAACGACTTTCGAATAAAGAAAATTAACGCGAAAGAGGAGGTAGAATTTCACAATAAAGGAAATTAGCGCGATTAAGACACAGTTGGTAGTGACAACTGGGACAAATTTATTTCAACACTGGATGCAAAAAATTCAAATCTGGAGGAAACTGTCGAGAAAGACTATGTTGACGATTCAAAATCTATCTTGGCCGAAATCAAAGGACAAGAATATTGAAAACATCACTTCTGACAGCGACAACGATGAAGATGAACTTGAAATATCTCTCTCCTCCGCAGAGGCCTCCCAGATACGCTCCACGCTTGGCAAAAAAACGCGCGGAGGCTGGGTAGAGGTAAAAAGTAAAGCGCGCGGGGAACTCTGTCCCATTGTTCCCCGCGCTCTCATGTTCTCTTTTACTGTTCTTTATTGATAGGAGCCTCTGCGGAGGAGAGAGCTTGAAATATTGTAAACCTTCACTTCAGCTTTTGTGAAAGATTAAAATAAAGGGTAAACGGAAAGAAAGAAAGCTTGTAGTTGTTGTTTTTTAGGTGTTTAGAATGTCTGGACAGGTTCCAAAATTGGGGTTAAAATATTGGAAATTAAGAGCGTGGAAATTAACGCTGCTCTTAATTAACGGCGCGGAAATTAACGCTCAACAAAATTAACGCAACTTAAATTAACGCGAATTTTAACGATTCGCGTTAATTTCATGGAGCGTTAATTTCCTATCATAAGGTAACCTCGCCCGACTGGGCTTAACTTCGGTGATCGGACGAGAACCGGCGCATGTCAACCCTGTGACAGTGTCTCTTTAACGGGGTGTTTCTTGGTAAAATCAGAAAACGGCAAACTGATCCTTACGGCAAGGCGATGAAGGAGTAAATAAAAGAATAAAACAAAATTTATATATATATTAAAACGAATTTGCCCAATATTTCGGTTTGAAAACAAACCTTCTTCAGGGGCTAACAGAAAAACGAAAAATGAAGTTAAAACTAAAAGTTCGTTACAAATAAGAGTTTGAAATTATGAAAATAAAAACAATAGATTATTATTGATGCAAGAGACTAGGTGTCGTATGTCAATGAGTTTCGTCACGTCTATTTATTCCTAGAGGAGATAACGTTTTCCCTTTGTGTATCAAATGAGCCTCTCTCGCCTTTCTCACTGCGTCACGATTGCTGCGTATGAGTTCAAGTGGGATTAGAAGAACATCATTGATTGAATGTCCAGCTTGATTGAAATGTAGGGAGACAGGAGTGGGATCGTTGAGTTGATGATGGTTTATGATGGAACGGCGGTGTTCTCCAAATCGTTCATTAAGTTGCCGTTTGGTCTCTCCAATGTATTGGCATTTACATTTCTTACATTCAATCAAGTAAATAAGATTTTTGGATTTGCAGGATAAGTTGTCGGTGATTTTTCTTTGTTCATTGGTTGCGGTAAAAATGTAATTTGTTTGGCCTTCTTGGAGAAAAGGACAGGTGAGGCAACGTGGATGGTTGCATCTATAAACTCCGGCAGGTTGTTGCGCGTGAGGTGTATTATTGTGGAGCGTGGAACGTACCAAAAGGTCACGAAGGCTTGCGTGACGTCTGTAAGCAGTAACTGGCGGCACAGGGAAGGCGTCTTTGCAGTTAGGGGAGGATTGAAGGATGTTAAGGTGTTTTTTTAGGACTGAAGATATTTTACGAAGAGCAGGGTTGAAGGTTATAACAAATGGCGTGCGATCTGTTGTGGAATTTGTGTGTTCCTGTTGCTTGAGTGTTTCGTGCCGTGGGATGGCGCGGACTCTGGTTACGGCTCTTTGTAGGGAGGGTCGGCTGTACCCTCGTTTTATAAGATAATTAACAAGTTCTTTGCTACGTTGATCAAAGAAGGTGTCGGTGGAACATATGCAGCGTATTCGGAGAAGGAGGCTGAATGGGATAGTTTTTTTGGTGTGGTTAGGGTGACAGGAAGACTTGAGAAGGTACTGATGTTTGTCAGTGGGTTTTGTACGTAGATCTGTGTGGATTTGGTTGTTGCTGAGGTGTACCAGTACATCTAGGAAGGGTAGGGACTGATGCAAAGAAACTGAATATTCATGGGTAAACTTGATTTTAGAGTGGATGGAATTTAAGTATCCGATGAAAGTTTTAAGTTTCTCCTCTCCTTCTGTCCAAACCATGTGTTTCTTGGTGTTGCGGAAGCCATTGTTGGTTAGCTTTTGTGTTGTGGTGTGGGTATTGTTCAGTGTCTTTTGAATCTTTTGTTTTACGTCATTTGGTGATCACTCCATCCGCAACACCAAGAAACTACCTTTTAACGAGATAGCTCTTAGAGCCTTTTGATTATCAAAGCGTCTGTTATATTAACCTTGGGCTTCCTGTGGTGATGAAATCATTGTGACAGCGGGGTATACACGTCATGTAGTCGAACGCTTCAAGCAGAACGGTACGCTGCGGTACGCTGCTTCGAACGTTGTTTATGTTTCCCTACTTTACAAGCAGGTGGGCTATTGTCATTTGTCTTGTATATAAAACTCGCACTCAGTTTTAAAACAGAACGAAAGCGAACTTAAGAGGGAGAGGCACGAAAGGAAAAATCTTCCGCCGTGGTGACCGGCGGTTCCTTCAATCCTTGTTCATTTCAGCTTTGTGCATCTGAGGTCATCTGAATGTCTTGCACGTAGACTCAGTTGTTCGATACCAAAGAGTTAATATCTTATGCTATGTTGTTAGATAATTTTGCTCTTACAAAACTACAGTTTAAGTTGTTGTTTTGTTGATGCCTGTATTTATTTTATAGGCTTCCTCTGGCTTCGCTGCTTCTCTTATGCTGATTCGACTCGTTTAGCTCGTGTGGGCGAAATTTAAGCTTATCAGTAGGTATTGAATCCCTCGGCTAATCTTTTTAAATACAAAGTGTATCAAGAAGGGCTTTCAGGTTTGATAATGTAAGTTAATAATGAGTTATATGCTTGTTCTAGCCACATAAGTTATATGTGATCGTAACTTAGATTTCATCAGCATCGCTGACCCCCAGTCCATGGACTACCCCTATATGGACTACCCCTATATGGACTACCGAAATGGACTACCTAAAAAAATGGAATTTCCTGAAAAAAAAAATATATGAAAAATTAAGCTTAAGCTTCTATAAAAAATAATAAGAAGCAATTACACGCAAACAATCAAAATTATGCTGTTCGATGTTACATTTCCTTTCACACCTACGTATACCTGGCTATGTTATGACTCCTTCTCCCATCCAGGCATCCCCTAGTATTACATGTAAAGATGAACAGAGAAAGCACAAAAAACATTGATGACATCGGCAAATGGTTAGACCTTCACGTGGCTCGGATGACCACGTAGAAATGGCGGTCCTGTCTCCCATGAGGACGTAAAAGAACCACTGAGGTCGTAACAAACCCTGGCTGTGACCACCCTCAGTGTCACTTGTTTATGGGTAGGGTGGGTGAGATGAGATCAACAATGGACAGATAGCGGCTGCCTGTGGCGCCTTTATAAGCTGACGTCCGATGTCCTTCGCATAAGTGTATGTAAAGCACCATGAAACATGTGTGATATGTGCGCTATATAAGTCTTTGTATTATTATTATTATTATTATTATTATTATTATTATTATTATTGTTTGTTTCTCTATCGTTGCAATATTTTTTATCTGCCATCTTGTTTTACTTCTGCTGGTCAGATGTTTTGCAGGCGCAGGCATCCCAACCAACTACTCGGGCAACTACTACGGATGTTTTCTTTTAAAATGTGTACATTTGAGAGAGACTTAAACTTTGAGAGAGACTTTAGGGAGGGAAAATTAGTAAATTAAATTCACTTTTTTAAGACATTTTTCATGTCATATTTTCCTCATCAGACATAAATAATCATTGGTCAATGAGTAATCAAAAAACTAAAAGAACCATAACATTTTGCATCCTAATTAGCCATTGAGTATTGACAATATAATAATGTACAATTGTTCTCAACTTATTACTTTTTGACTTGGTTGGTTTCACTGTTCGGTGCATGAATCAAAGTACCAGGTATGATCGTTTGCATGTGATCGTTTTATTATTTTTTTTATATAATTTTTCTTTTTTTGAGGTAGTCCATTTTAGGTGATCCATTTTTTTAGGTAGTCCATTTTGGGTAGTCCATTTGGTAGTCTATATAGGGGTAGTTCATGGACTGGGAGTCAGCGAAATGTACTGACCCAGATTTCATCATAATCATCATCATCATCATCATCAATCTTTATTTATACACGAAAATTTCAGCTTTAGAGTAAGTAAGGAAGGAAGTAAGTAAGTAAGTAAGTAAGTAAGTAAGTAGTGTGTAATTTATTTCATGCGTACGTGCATCATATACCCAACCATATTTTTTGCCAGGTAGCTGGAATTGAATAAAGTACCAAAGTGTATACTTCTGCAACTGTTCCGTGCAACGCTGCAAGAAAAGTTGCAGGTGCCGTGTGAACAGGCTTTAGTATCCATATATTAAGTCCTAGAATTGTTGTGTCAAATAGATGGTGAATGCTGCAGCAAATGGAATAAACGGTAGTCCATGTGATGATGCACACCTCATTAATATTTCCTCTTTTTTTTCTTATTGCAGCGTAAAAACAATGGCTCAACGTTTTGTTTGATTCAATAAAGATGTTTGCCCACGAAAATGACACATGATACATGGCATTGTGTAGTTGAATGCCGCAAATGAAAAGCTTTTGTTCTGACAGTACTGTACGTATTTGGTTTTACTTTTTGTACGAACTTGTTTTTCTGCAGTTTTACGTTTTAGATGCTAACTAAACTGGTGTGTGTTTCTCAAAACAAAGCAATATTTTTGAAATTTCAATTTCTGTCAATTCATGGTGAAGTTTTTAGCCCAAAAAAGCATTGCAAAGTTTCACGTCAACTTATGCACCAGTCACCCCCCCTGGGTCAACCCTTGGAATTAGCCTTTTTTTTTTTTTGCTGGAGCAAAAGCTTGACTTCGTCTGAAGGAAGGAGACGTTTTGTCAACAAGATACTTGATATCTGCCTCAAGAAAAACTTCATTTTTTGTGGTAGTCTTGAAGAATTTGGCTTGGAGGCAGTGATTGTACAGATTTGCCTTGCGAATACAAGAATGCCTCCAAGAATGAACTCTTAAACTCTCAAAAATGCCAAAAATCAAAATTCTAGAAAAGCCCCCAAATTTCATTTTGTAAGATGTTAAAAAACCAAAGGTACCATGCAAAAGTACTGCTGGAGAGGTTTCATTTGAATGGTCACACCATAGGATTTTGTTGACAGACTAAAAAGTTAGAACTGCACTACATGTCTGCATAATTGACTCTGGGAGTGAAAGGTTTAAAACACCCAAAATGTAACTTTGTTTTCAAAGGCGTTTTCTACTGATAGTAAATTATGAGATTTAATAGTCTAAGCCTTAGTAAGAGTGATTTTATTAACTCTTGAAATAGACAAGTTTAGGAGTAATAATTAAGTCACTCACTCACAGAGCTTTAATACACCTTGTGTCATGGAGTATGTAAAATCAGTTACAGTTAAGCTTCTTGACTATAAACTAAAACATCCTACAAGAATTATAATATACAGCTATGTAATAATTATTGTGATTTTTGTGTTAAACCAGTCATGTTTTTAAGCTCATGGGTATTGTATTTCTACATCCTTTACTAAACATTGGTTTATTTTTTGTGACATTCACAGCAGGCTTGACAATGTCTGTGTCATCACCATTTGATGCTGGGGCGATTATTGTTAAAATAGGCTGGCTCCAAAAGCGGGGTATGTTAATTACTAGCAGTAATCACAGATTATGGAGACACATTTGAAGGAATTTCCGGCGGAAATGAGCCCCTGAAAAAAAAAAACAATAGGGGTGGCAAAAAAATCTCAAATTTTACTGTACATAAACCACCGGACAACCAACACGAAATTAGGATTGCGTTCTTTGAACGCGATTATTGATTATTCCGTAGCAATAGTATAGATATTATGCATTTCAGAAACATGACACAATGTTTGAGGATGAAAAAAATAAAGTAAGACTGTGTTAAAAAACATGTTTAACTTGTTTACTAAGTGCAGGTCGTTTCCATTTATTACTTAAGTTGGAAAATAGTGGGAAAATAGTGGGAGCCAAGTCCAAAATGGAAAAACAGTTCATAGAACATTAATTCTAACATGATTCTGAACCCAGCAAGTGTTTGTAGATGTGGTAATTACGTAACAAAATTAGCAGAAAACAAATAACATGATGCCGATATGTTAATATGACTGTTAACATCACCTGGGTGGGGGGGGGGGGGGGGGGGGGGAGGTACTCCCATATATGAGCTATATACATACATGTACTAGGTATGTGCCTCTATGAAGAATATGGTCCTCAGCCAGTTTAGTCTGGGATAGGGTATAGTAATCGGAGATTGTTTGTCTAGAATAGGGTATCATTTTCCATGAAACAGATCAGTTGTGTGAAGAATGTAGTCTAACGAGGTTTACTGGCAAATGGCATTTATGTATGACAGGCAGTTTTACTGACCCCTGCTGGCATCTTAGACTGTGATAGTGAACAAGTTTCTGGAAAATAGCAAGTCTGGAATAGGTCTAGGCATAAGCTCCTGGTCTAGGATAGGGTAGGGTTTTTTGGTGTTTAGTCTAGAAAAGGGTTGCAAAATGCAGCTAAAATGATATGGTATAGGTTAAGGGTCTCAGAGTCTCAGCGGCACACCCCATCCAAAAATTTGCAGAGTACCCCCCCCCCCCCCCATCCCCCTCGCTGGGGTTAACATGTTAATTTAACACTTAATTACTTTCATTTTTCATCCTTGTTATCATCACTTCATTTTGTTTTTCATAGAAGTATCACATATTTTGTTGTATCCCTTTCATATTATGTAATATTCTCACAGATTTGTAATTAGCTATTATTTTTACTATTTATAATCAACATTTCTTTGTTATTAACTTTATATACAGCTATTTCAATTAACATTGTCGGATGAAAAAGGCGAAAAGCCAAGACCGCAAGGTAGTATGGGATTTTTATTCAATTGGCTTTTAACCCTAACCCATACTACCTTGTGGTCTTGGCTTTAATTAAGCTTTCATCCGACAACGTTTATTGAAATAGCTGTATACTATTAAAAATTTTGTAAACATCCTGAACTGGTGACTGAAGTATCCTTAACATGTTTTCCAAACTCAAACATCGTGTTGTGTTTCTGAAATGTGTTATATTGATTATTATTTTGCCCTGTTTACTGGGGGTTTTAGTGAGAACTGATCTCAAACTGCAGAGTTTAGTGCATTTTCAAGGCTTTGATCTATAAGAACTTGGCACTTCCAAATTATGTGACACCCGTCTGTTTTCATCCCTTACATTTTGCCTTGCACCTGTTTGTGAGCTGGGACCTTTGAAACCTTTTCCATTATGGCCACATCTCTACAATGGTAATACAATTTTATCTGAGGGTGGTCATTTATATAATATTGTTAAGGGTTTGATATGAACAAAGATATGCACATTTTTTACTCATCATCATCGTCTTTCTTCTCCTTCTCCACCTCCTCCTCCTCCTCCTTTTTTATCATCAATAGCATGGATGATGGTTTCACCACACCAATACATGCAGGTCTGCCAGTTACCATGATAGATATTTAATTATCAGGATAATTTCATTTCAAATCCACAGGAGAATACATCAAGAACTGGAGACCAAGGTACTTTCAGCTTTGGAGTGATGGCAGTTTTCTTGGATACAAGGAAGTTCCCAGATCAAAAGAAACCGAACCACTTCACAACTTCTCGGTTTCTAGTAAGTACAGTAATACACTGTAACTAGCAATGCACACTCAAGACAGGGATTCTGACAGGATGTGGGAAAAAATTTAAATTGTGTGGGATTTTTTAGGGCAAATTGTGCGGGAAAATTTAACTTCAATATTGCACAGGAAATTGTGCGGGATTGTGCAATCTTATGACCAACCAAATATTCAATCACCAGTGTTCTAGCCAGGCCAAAAAAAATATGACAGGGAGGAAATTCTGCTTATTGAAAAACAATATAAATAAATGTTTTACTTTGGGGATTTAAAAGGGCAGTTTCCTGAATGAAAACGTCTTTCACCAGAATGAAAACAGTAAATCCAGTATTCTGATCAGAACTTGATGATTTTCTCCTGTCGGTCCGAAGTTCCAGTGCTTTTACAGTTTGTTTGTCAATTCAGTTCTTTGCGAAAATAATTCAGACGCAGTGACAATCATTTAGGCGCGACAGTAAATTTCTTCAATGTTTCTTCTTTGGTCCCGGACATATTAAACTGAACAAGAAAGGGAAAGCGCTCAAAAAAATATTGACAGGCTTCTAAGAAAAACGACATGATATCTGGAAAAATGACAACTAAGAAGCTATGCGAAAAATACGTAGGAATTTGGATAGAAGTAAAACTGATTGAGAGGTAGTGATGGATTTCTCAGTTGTTTTGAAGGAAAATACTATAGCCTGAAAATAGCCTAAAAGGTTTCTAGAAATCTTGATAATCAATAGAAATACCCAATTTAATTAAAATCTTAAGCAAATCTTTCAGTATTGTGCGGGATTTTGTGAATTTTTAGGAATTTTGCGGCCCCGCACCCACGCACCCCTGTCAGAACCCCTGTTAAGATGTTTATAAGGCCTGGGTTATAGCTATGGTTGCTTTTCTTTTAACCTTTGTTGTTATCACATAATTATAAATATATTTCTTCTTTTTATACCAGAATGCCAGATCATAAGACAAGAAAAGCCGAAGGCAAATACATTTATTATAAGGTTGTCTTTTCTTTACCTGTTAAATGTTCCCAAATTTCTGTCTTAATTTTAGGTGGCTTTCAGTGTAAAGTGATACTGATCGATACTTTGTGATTCTTATATCAACAGATGTTTTCAGGGGACCACATTAATAGAGAGGATGTTTCATTTAGACAACTTTACTGAAAGGTTTGCTGTGCATTCCTATCTACTTTTGAACTGTGATCTACTGTAACATGTAATAGTTTTCACCAATGATTACCCCTGCTGTTGACTGGGTATGCTCTAAAGCTGCCTTTAAAACTTTTTAACCTGTTAACTAATCCAAGAGTGCCAAAATAAAAATTCAAGACATCAAAATTTTAGTTTGTCAAATTTGAAAACAAAATAATGGTACCATGGCCATGTAAAAGTACTGTTGAGGTGGTTTCATTTGAATGGTCACACCAAAGGATTTCGTCAACATTACTCAAAAGTTAGGACAAATGGTACCATGCAAAAGTACTGCTGAGGAGGTTTCATTTGAATGGTCACACCATAGGATTTCATCAATAGACTCAAAAGTTAGAACAAATGGTACCATGCAAAAGTACTGCTGAAGAGGTTTCATTTGAATGGTCACACCATAGGATTTCATCAACAGACTCAAAAGTTAGAACAAATGGTACCATGGAAAAGTACTGCTGAAGAGGTTTCATTTTAATGGTCACACCATAGGATTTCATCCACAGACTCAAAAGTTAAGACTACACTACCTGCCTCCATAGTTGACCCTGGGAGTGAAGGGATTTAACTGAAAATAATTTCTTGTTGGATGGCCGGTGTTTGTAGATCAAGTTGTGTAGGAATAGACCTGAAAAGGGCTTCTAGAGACCACTCTGTGATATCACTGAACAGGTAACACTAACTTATAGTGTCGACTTGCAGAATGGGATACATGTATTTTATTGTTTGGGTCTCTCGTATGTAAGATGTGAAAACCAACACCATATTGATAAACAGCCAGCCATCTAGAAAGATCATTGAACATTTGAAAAGAAATATCATCATTGAACTTTGGAAATCTCAGAAGATCCTTGTAAAATCCATTACACTGTATTTTTAGAAGCAATGAAATCAATACATAACAATAGACTCTAACCACTCTGTTGGTCAGCTACAGTTTAAAGCCTTTTAAAAATGTGCATTGGCTCCCTTGCCTTAATGATCTGATATAATGTTTCATAATAACTTAAGTTTTGACCCAGTAGGGGGCATATTTTCTAATCACTCATGCACGAAGCGGCATGAGGTAAGGTTCCTGCTTCGTTTTTCTTGTTATTATTACTCATGCGCGTAGTGTAGTGCGGGATTCACTTTTTCGAGTGGATTCAGCGGAAGACATGCATATAATTTTTTTGCATACATTATTATTTTTCGAAAACGACGGAAATAAACAACAGAAAATAATTCTGAACAATGTTTTGCAACTAATTTGTAGTTCACATGCCAAAAATAGACAAATCTAAGCAAGAAAAATAAAAAATGACCTAAAAAGCAACATAGGATGGTTATGCCCTGAGCCCTTCATTTGAATTATAATTTAGGATTTCATCCACGGACTCAAAAGTTAGAATCACCTACCTTGTACAGCATTATATACAGGCCACCACACGAAAGTATTGCTCAGCTAGTAGTTTTCATTAAATTGGTAACATGATATAACATGCATGTTTTTACTAATATTGACTTATTACATCTCATATCTTAATGTTTTTTAAAAAAAAAATACTGTTTTGTAATGTACAGTACATGTATGTCTTATTGTAAATATTTGTTTATTCTCACTAAAGTATTAAAATGTATTCAAATGCATTTTTGATTTTTGCATGACAGCTTAAAGGTTGTTGTTGTTGAATTTTGCAGAGAAGAATGGATTACTTCCATTCAAGAAGTTGCAGATAAGTTGCGTGAAAGTGAGAAAGAAGACTCGGATCAAATTAGCATACAAAGTCAAAAAATGGTTTGTTACCAGGATTATTATATTGGTTTTTATCATTTGATACCAACCTCGTTCCCAGGGTCTCTCTTCTTCCCGCCCCCTGGAGCGAGAGAGAAAGAGACCCTGGGTCAGGCTGGTCACGTGTCTCCCAGAATCTGGGAGATTCCAATTAAAGGACACGGGGGAGGGGCGGCAAAGTGTGAAATTTGTCTGCTCTAGCTGGGCATTGCGAAACAAATGCAAAAGCGTTCGGCGGTTCGCGACAAATGTGAAGCGGCGGTCATCCGCATACTTCGAAAACATATACACATGGTCCAGTTCTGAAAGTGTAAGTTGCTTTAGAATCAGAGGAATTGTCACGGCGCTTAAAGATTTACCGCAGTAAAGCTAATTTTGAACTTGCTGTGGAATGCAATCCAATTTTATTACTTGACGCCGCTAAGCTCGCGCTCTTGATTTATGGCATTGTTCCGGACTGGGATGAATTATCGCTACATACTGCTTAACAGGCGATCTTCAAGCTTCATTCGAAAGGCCCATTAAAGTGCTGCCGTCTGTGCTCGGGCGATGACAAAGCAAGAACTGAGAAGCGGCCACGGAACCAATGTTTGCCACGCTGATCAACAGTCACTTTTATAACAGGAAACGATCGAGAGAAGACAATGATAGCTTTTATTCTTTGTGTGTGAGGCATGTTGTTTAGTTCAATGTTCACCGGTTCCAGTCGTTTGATTGTCTATACATTGTTCATTTATATACTTGTAAATTTTTGAGCAACAATTTTATCCTTGCGCATTGTTTACTCGCTTTTGTTTGACTGAACCGTTTCGTTATTTCAATTTTAGGGCTTTGTTCATATTATTTCAGTTCGAAAATTATAAGCTGTCAAGATCTTTTGTCCCTATTTATTCAATTATAAATGGCAGGCATAACATAAACAGCAAAAATGAAGCACTTTTTACGACCAAAGAGATTTCATAACATCCCTATTCGGTTGACGATAAGCCTGGGATGCTTTATCTGTTTTATTCTGGGTCTTGCTATAATCACAGAGAATTGTTTACGTCTTTTATATATATCTTGCAATACAGATTCCTATTTTCAACAAGAGGTTATGGAACATGGAACGTATTTATTTCACAGCCACAGCTGAAACGAAACAATAACAGTCGCGCACAGCACGAGCCTAGCCACTGTACAGAAATTAACAAGACAACGTTACAAATACTGTCTACCCCTCCTTAGGATTATAATTGTCCACCAGACACGTGACCAGCCTGAGCCAGGGTCTCTCTCTCTCTCGCTCCAGGGGGCGGGAAGAAGAGAGACCCTGGGAACGAGGTTGATTTGATACAAGTAGGTCATTATGATAATAAAAAAAAATTGATGAAAAAAAAATTATTTTCAAAATATCCAGCTCTGATCTCTTAAATCACAGTATACTAGTCTTCAGAACAAAATTATGGAGAAAATAATTTTAGAAAATTCCAAGACTAAGTATACATCTGCCATGTTGGTGTACTTCTTCATTGCACAAACATGGCAGCCATATATAACACTGATACAAGAAAAAAGCAATTTATGAAATAAATATGCCCAATTTTCTCTTCAGAACTATTAAGATGACACTTAAATTTACGATGCTCTATTAATAGTTCCTAAAAATCTGAAAAATGAAAAAGAAATGTAAAAATATTGGATTTTGTTACATTGAGTTGTGTCCAAAATGCTAAAAATGCCTTCAATTTTCTGCTTGCATATTGATACACCGTATTTGATGGTTTGACTGATAACGTGCAGATATTTGATGGTTTGACAGATAATTTGACAGTTGTGTCCAAAATGCTAAAAATGCCTTCAATTTTCTGCTTGAATATTGATACACCTATTTGATGGTTTGACTGATAACGTGCAGATATTTGATGGTTTGACAGATAACATGTGCAGATATTTCTTGAAATGCAAGCAGTGAGTAAAATATCTGTGTGTATTATCTGTCAAACCATCAAATTAAGGACGGTGCCTCCTAATACCAAGGTATTTTGCCCGGTTTTTGACTATACAGGAAAAGTAGATCTTAGCAGGGGCTATTGGAATCCAAAGAAAAAATTGGGGGTAACCGCGCATTTTTCAGAGATAATTTAGCTTCAATGTGGAAAAGAATGCTGACCTCAGCATTTTTTCGAAAAAAGGAAAAATAGATCTTTCTTCGCGGATTTCCTTAGAATTCGCCTTTACATACACAAAAGCAACTCAATAATTCTAAAAATCTCTAAAATACATAATGAATGGTAACATAACAACTACTGTTTATGTGTTTTTAATTACAAAATCATCACAACGGAGCCATTATTGGCCCTGATATAGCTTTCCCACATTTGCCAAAAATACAGTCTAATTAACGTTTGCTCACAACAGAAAATTAATTGTGTGCTTAAAAGGTTTACCACTTCCATTATATAAGATAAAAAGTAGGGGTCACCGTGCGTTTTTAAAAGTTATATAAGTTGTTTTCAACTTTTATGGAATCACTTTTGGGGTCGGCGACATTTTTTTCTATGCCCTCCCTAAGTTACAGTTAAGTTAGCAGCACAGTAAAGGAGTAAAAACACAAAAATCGGTTCACTTCCATTGATCTACAGTGGATCTATGGATTTATGTTCCTTCCGGCACAAGAACTTTACAATGTGTGCATCTTCTTTCCGATCCATTATTAACTTAAAAACAGTCATCAGTGCTATACCGAGGTGACTGGTTAGCTGCCAAAAAACTCTAGATTGGCAGGTTAGTCAGCTTTTAGAGGTTATTCATGGAGTCAAAATGTAATAAATATTTTTCGAAAAGTGCTTGAGTTTTGTAATTTCATTTGGCCGCGTGTTTACTTTCTTGTGAAGCTACTGTTACAGTAGTTTTCATGGATTCTCTGATAACTTTGGAAAAAATTACTAGTCGGTACACTTCAATTTCAAAAGAATCGTGAAACAATATATTACTTTTTTTGCCGAAGTCTACTGCTTTATTTGATCTAAAAAGATAAGATTTCTTTTCAGTTTATCAGGGAACATTTTTTGCCTATCAAAATTTGTTCTAAATTTTTATGCAAAGAACTTGAGAACTGACACGATGCGACTTCGAAAAGCATCACATGCCTATAATAGAGAATAAAGGAAATCAATTGTACCTATGCTTGAATGTGTTTACGAAAGATTACACTAAAAACCATGCTTATCAGTAATCAAGGGAGGGAAAAATTTAGCCGGATGCTAATTCCCGGCTTTGGAGCGGCCAGCGTGTTTTCTTTAGTTGATGGCTTCAGCCTTGTTTTTATATCTTCATCAATAGCCAAAAACAGTCTTTTTGGAAACGCTTGGCTGCTCATCTCTATTCTCCTTTTTGACGTTTGTTTGATTCAACTGGAATTCTCAGTAATGTTGTTTTTCTGCTTTTGTTATTATAGACTTTTTTTGTTCGCCAAAATGGCCACTGGCAAAAAGATTTTTATTTTTTTTAGCAGGTAAACAAAAATTTCAAACAACGCAAGTTTGGCCGCCAAAACAAAATCTTGTGCTAATTGGAAATAACAACATGCCAGCCTTTCCTTGGATTTTATGCCCAGATAATGCTTGTTTTTATGTAAGAAGAACACTAGTCTAGTTTGACTTGAAGTTGTGTTGAAATTTTGAAAGGAGAAAAGGGGCCAATGTAAACAATCTTTGTAAAGAAAGGCAAAACGTTCTCATGATCGAGGCGGCATTGCGTAATAGCTCAAAATAGTTTCATTACCAAGAAAGAATTTATCATTTTTAGGCTGCAAAAGGTCTATAAACGCATTTTTATAGATTTCTGAGTCTTTATTTATCTCATAAGTTTAGAAACTGAGCCAGGGAGTTGATAGTTTGACATGCAAAGTGGGCGGAACTTAGTCTTTTTTAACTAGTGTCTCGTGCGACTATTGCGCAATGCACAGAACGTATGCACAATAACAATAGGAGGCACTGTCCTTAATATGGGATTTTTTTATTATTTGACTGCTTAATTAACATTACATTTCTCTCCTCCAGTAAATGGATACATCTCCTTAATAGGAAACTTGAATGTTATTCTAAGGGTTAATTCCAATTACTAGAGGTTGTACTGCAGTCAGCATTTTGTCATCTATCTTTTGATAGGTCTTCATTTCATTTTACATGTATGTTCTAACTGTTGATTTAGACCCTTGATGACTTCCATCTGCTGAAAGTTATTGGGAAAGGAACATTTGCCAAGGTCATGCTGGCAAAGATCAAGAAGACGAATGAAGTTGTAGCACTTAGGATTTTAAAGAAGGACTACATTGTTGCTAAGGTCAGTTAGTTCCTTCCCCCTTTCTATTGTTCGATATTTGTTATTTTTTTAGTTACAGTAGGTGAACAGTTGTGTGACATGGCCTATAGATGTTTACAATGGCCAAATTCAGTTTATTTAATCTCAATAAAGCACCCACATTATATGTCACTCGCATGCTTTATCAAGTTACAGATCATCGTATAATGCATGCAGCCCACGTCACCAGTATAAGTGTGCACAAATCACAAGACGTTTTAAAGTAAAGGAAATAGTTCACTTGTTTCTCATGCATCATTGAATTATATAACAAGCACTTGGCAATTAAAATCAAAGGCTCCTAAGAGCCAACCCGTGAATAAGAAGTGCTAACGCGTAACGCAATATTGCGGTAAGCTTATGTTTTTACACAGACACGGTTCAATATTTTTTTAAAATTAAGCATAAGGATTTTTGACAAACGCAAAAAGAAAAATACAGTATATCACTTTTATAATGTTCAGTCCGAAGAAGAAAGAAAAAAAAGAAGAAAACAAGGAGGTCCTGATCGTGAGACTTGAACCTCCAGCCTTCTGGCTGTCATTCTGCTACTTCAATTGCCAACTGTTTTCATTTGAAAATGATTTCAAAAACATGATTCATTGAAATCACTTTGTGAGCAGTCCATCTTAGTGATCTGTACGGGAAAATTTAGACTGCTCAGCAACCAATATCATAATGCTCCTTTTCCTTGTGAACCAATTTAGCCATAATAATAAAGTATAGTTTTTCTTTGATCACACAAGCCTGGTGATCTGATCTATTTATTACCACGTGCCAGTTTGACTTTTGTTCTCCTTTGTCTCAGATAAAGGCAAAGGAAAAAATACAATTAAACTGATTTGAAAATTTTCCAACCAAAGGAAAATTTGAACCACAACATGTACACCTAAAACAATAAATCAATTGCAATGAATGATACTTGTTAGGCTAAGAGGTACGTTTCTTCTGTGAGCAAAGGGTGTGCTACAGAATACACAATTCTGCTGCTTTCTCCGGCTTGGGTTCACCACCTGGCCTTGCCTGTGGTGACACAAGCTAGGTGGAGTTAAATCTATGCTTCATAATCATTTGGGACAGTGTTATGTAGCAGTGCTGGACATGAATGTATCAAAAATGTATTTCTACAGGATGAAGTTGCACATACATTAACAACAAACAGAGTCCTGCGAGCAATGGTGCATCCTTTTCTTATAGTAAGTGAGCTCATGTTAAATTAATTTGTATGTGGATAAAGCAGCAATACTGGATCCAAAATCAGTTGAAATGATAAGTTCCAATACAAAGACAATGTTAACAGCATTAGACTAATGTATAAACAAATATTAAACCAATGAATGTTTTTCTTTGAGGCATGTGATAATTGATAATTGCCAGATTTGCATCATGCTTTGGTTGCTGGATTAATACAGATTTGCTGTGTCTGAATTCATTTAAGCGTGGCTGCTTGTTAGTATATGTAATCACATGGGCCCGAGCAAAATTAAAGGTTTAATATCACACATGTTTTCAAAAATTGTAGAAAAACACAAGTGATATATTAATCCTTAATTTTACTAGAGAACATGTGATTACTTGTTTATAATATTGTAGAGGGCGAAATTGTAGGGAAACCTTCAGACTTTCAACTCACTATTGTTAAATTAACGAGAACGACACACTCAACCAATCAAGAGTGAGAAATTTTGATGCTCGACCAATCAGGAGCGAGTAATCATGAATAAATTAAGGAAAAATGCCCTCGCTGTCAGCCAATCAGCATTCAATAATTTTGCCCTCTATATTAGAGCGCTTTTCAATTGAGTGTCAAAAGTAATCTCGTAATTGCTTTGGTTTTGCATTGCTACGCTTTGTGTTTGGCTAAAAAATCTCGCGCCACTTTATTAACAAAACAGAAGTAAAACCAAAACCAATCGTGACTTGCTCGCACGCGTTTTCCCGCGCTTGGCGCCGGCTACATGTATTTGCTTCGAGTTCTGATTGGTTCATCGAATTGTCTGCGAGTTCTTTGATTGGTCAGAGTAATTACTTTGGTTTTGGTTTTACGACACTCAATTGAAAACCGCTCTATAAGGTCATGGAAAACACTCCATCAATGACCCATTTGGCAAATCCCTCTTATTTTGCCCAAAGATAACCTTGGATGATTGCTTCTCAGAAATCATGTTTAAAAGTTCCGACCAGTTATTTTTTATTTTTCAGAAATTTGCAAAAGTTTGAAAGTGCGGTCAAAGTCCAGTTTTTTGCTCCGTCAGTATAAAACATTTACTATGCCAAGTTTAATTTCAAGGTCGAACTCGCGACGCTTCCCCTTGAGAAAATCAAAAATCTATGTCATCTGTTCGGCCCATTAAAATGCCACAAGATTTGGGGAAGAAATGGAGGTTTTCAATCTTCGCGATTTGCATCTTGAAACTGGAAAATATCCACTAGCATGTTAACAACTCCTTCAAAGGCTTTAGAAGCGCTTGAAAATCAATTAATTTGAGTTAGAAATCCCTCCACTTTGACTGCCACGCGATGGTGGATGGCAAACTAAGAGTTGTCTAGATTTTTTTTACTAATTATTAACGACACAGTTACTTATAGTTCCAAGAATTAGTCTCAGCACGTGCACTTGCTAGTAATGTCTTTCAAAAGTGCTAAGTATGGAGCCTTTTTGCATACGGGTGGGAGAGGTATATCTAGGCCCAGGTCTTCGCACACACGTTGCAGCATTGGAAGCATGGAGGAGCTTTAAGGAATCATCAAGCTCCATTGCGCACAGGTCTTATTTAAAAGCTTCATTCTCACACCATATTTTCTGCATTTGATCGAGCGAAAAACTGCACTTTGACCGCATTTTCAAACTTTCACGAATTTCTGAAAAATAAAAAATCACTGGAGCTTTTAAATATGATTTCTAAGAAGTATTCACCCAAGGGTATCTTTGGACAAAATATGAGCGATTTGCCAAATGGGTCGTTGACGAAGCGTTTTCGATCCTAACAGGCAGCCACTCTTAAATGCCTTCTAACTGAAACACTTGTTACACAGGAATTGAAGTACTCTTTCCAAACAAAAGAAAGATTAATTTTTGTAATGGAATATGTCATTGGTGGTGAGGTTAGTGATTTCATTATATATACCACTTTACTTGACATCTGTCTATTTTTGTCTTAACTCATAATTTTTTCCTTCTTTTCACCACCCTCAAATTTATTTTCCCTGACTTCCTTCTCTTTACAAAATGATAGAAAAGTTATAGAAATCAACTTCTTTTCAGGCTAATATATATTGCGTTACACTAACTAAAGATTTTTTTACCAGCTCTATTTCCACTTGTCAAAAGAACGTGTGTTCTCAGAAGAACGATCAAGGTTCTATTCTGCTGAAATTGTTTTGGCTGTCAAGTATCTTCATGAGAAGAAAGTAGTCCACAGAAATCTTAAGGTGATTCCTCTAATAAAATTGAAGTTGACATAAAAATTCTGTGAAATGCCAGTATTTTGTGGTTTTTCATTGTCATGTAATTTCTTGAAATGTGTGATAATCCAATCTCATCCCTGGCCCAGGGCTCTCTCTGTGTTCATAAATACAATCATGGTGGTGCAGAGAAACCCCTGGACAATGCTGCCAAAAAAACCCAAGAATCACGGTGTAATTTGTCATGTACAGTGTAACAGATTTTTTTTTGGTTGAAATGTCTTCACTCTGTGACAATTTAAAATGCTGTATATATATATATGATTCTTTACATTATTTTGGTAGCCTTGTCTGAGGTTCCTCCAGAACATCGTTTTAAAGATGGAGAATGCCCTGGTGACAGATAAAGAGAATAGGTGACTACGTGTGGGAAAGAGATATGATATTATCAACTCAAGCTACTCCACAACTCCTTCAAATAATGACTACTTGCTTGGACTATGTAACAGAAACCACCAATCTGTGGAATGGACTTGTGGAAGCGATACATGTAATAGGGTTGAATACATCACAGAGCAAAAATTTAGGAAAAATAAGTTCAATGCAAAAAAAGTGGTCAAAGCAGTGATGTATAACTTTAGATACATTCCACAGATCGAGCATTTTCATGATAATTAAAGGCAACAAAACAAACTTTTAAACATGTAGTTGATTTACCAAAAGCAATCCTCAAATATTAGATTGCATTCCTTTTAACCAATCTAATTCTGGATTCTGCAATATAAATTTTTCTGTTCCATTCACTGTTGGGATTACAAACCAATCTTAGATTGCAATGTGAACGATCCGTGTCTGGTGGTAGATCATAATGGTATCTGAATCTGATTATAGATTGTGCATTCCATTTGAGGAACTAGTTTCAGATTCAATAGCATGTTTTCAATCAGAACTCGCAAACAAACAGACACCCTTCACAGAGGGGCCTGGGAACAAAAATTTTTGTTCGGATTTTTGTTCCAGCTAACATGAAAATCGAAACAATCTGGATTACCTAAATCTGAAACTAGATTGTTTAAATGGAACACTAGCTACCACAGTCATCTTTGTGAATATATGTTAAAAAGGCATATTTGTGCTGTTAACACTTATCTCATTTTTAAAGTGTATATGACAGATATTTTTTTATTTGCTTGATGGAATCTACATGGCGTTCTGATAAGAAAATCGAAAAGAGTATTTCCGATATCGATTTTCTTTTCCGTGTTTTAGCCGTCTAAAAATATGAAATTCACTTCCGGTGGGTTACAAAACCGCGCAAGAAGAAAGACGGTATGTACTTGGTGTATCCCTTATTATTTTGTATTTAAACACTTAGTTTTTATTTCAGTAGAAAAAGAAGATAAAAACACCAGAATGGGGAATCGAACCCGGGCCGTATGATCTACTCCATGCACACTATCCACTGTACTACCGAGGACTAGCAACAACAACAATACAACAATACTTTATTTTCACATTACCATGACATTTTTGTTACAAGAAAATATATCTCTAGCTAAACTAAATTGTAACAAATTGCTGGAAATTGTAATTTTTAAGGGATATAAGATAATATGCTGCCAGTCCAGACCATATATAAGAACTAACCCTTTCGATACACTGGAAATACTGGAATCAGTGTTTAACCCTAAATACTAAAATCAGTGCTTCAACCCTAGATACTGTAATCTGACCCTAAATTACACTGCAATATATCTAAATACATTACAATAAGAGTTACATGAAGTACCATACATTATGATCAGGGATTCACCAAGTACCTGGAGAAAGACTGGAAATAGTCCGCTGTCTGCTGTGCCAGTGTCGCGGTTTCTCAGTTCCTCCGTTTTTTGGTGCGTGTTACTACAACCATAGATAGTAATTTTAATAATTTACCAATTTATATAGCGCTTATTTACATGTACTGATCAATAGCGCTTAACAACACACCTCAGTAGAACCATGTTTCTTCCTCAGGGCGCACCAAAAAATGTGAGGAACCGAGAAACCGCGACACCGGCATTCTTGTTTTGACGTCACAGCGGACTATTTCCAGTCTTTCTTCTTGCGGGGTTTTGTAACCCACCGGAAGTGAAATTTCACGTTTTCAGATGGCTAAAACGCGGAAAAGAAAATCGACATCGAAAAAACTCTTCGATTTTCTTATCAGCACGCCATGTAGATTAAATAGCAAATAAAAAAATATATGTCATATACACTTTAATCTATTCTTTTTTGTTAGCTTGAAAGTGTGCTACTAGCCTCTGATGGTCATATTAAACTTGCTGGCTTTTGCCTTTGTAAAGAGGGCGTCACATTCGGATCAACAACCAAGACTTTCTGTGGCACTCCTGAATACTTGGCACCAGAGGTCAGTCTACTTTTAACTGTTTAACTGATCACCACTATCAAAATACAAATTCTCCTTTCTTGTCCCCATAAATTTATTATAGCAGTAGTTGGGAGAATTCATCTTGGGTGATTAATTACCTCGTTGATCACTACCGATCAATGACCTCTCTGACCGAGTAGGCTTTTACACAAGTTGCTCGGCAACTTTTTGGCAACTTTTGGCCTTTCGAGCAACTTTTGAGCAACTTAGGCCCGGTTCAAACGTCGAACTTCACATGTGCCGAACCTAATGCAAATGAGAAAAATCTATTGTTCTTGCTCATTTGCATTAGGTTCGGCACGTGTAGTTCGACGTTTGAACCGGGCCTTATGGTTTCGAGCATTTTTTCGGCAAACTTATGGTCTTGTGTAAAAGCCTAATCTCTGAGTAATTAATTAAGCATTAATATCACAAGAAGAAATTTGATGCTGAACAGTGTTGGGGATTAACCCTTTTGCGGCCACAGGTGACCATAGTCAATTGCCTTACCCATAAGTGGCCACAGGTGACTATAGTCAGTCACCTTACCCATAAGTGGCCACAGGTGACTATAGTCAGTCACCTTACCCATAAGTGGCCACAGGTGACTATAGTCAGTCGCCTTACCCATAAGTGGCCACAGGTGACTATAGTTAGTCACCTTACCCATAAGTGGCCACAGGTGACTATAGTCAGTCACCTTACCCATAAGTGGCCAAAGGCGCCTATAGTCACCTGACGATATTTGAGAAATAAAATATTTGGCCATTAAGAGAATGAAATTTTGTGAAACTTGGCGGCAAAGGGTTGAAGGGTTAATTTTATTTTCATATGGTTTTATTACAGTGCATCTCCATGATAAATTATGTTCTTCACTATTGTAATTTGTAAGATTTTATTATATTAATGCGCTTTTGATTATTTTCATAGAAAAAGCGCAATATAAATAATAAATATTATTTATTGCTTAGGCTTTTGGTTTTTAGCTAAGACAAACCTTCATTGGTATCAACAATTAGCATAAGAAAGATGGATCAACCAAGTTTTTCATGGATTAGTGAAAGCTGAACAGTCTAACAAGGGTGACGTACTGTAAAATCCCAGTTGTACCCCCCCCCCCCAACCCATTTTTAAGCCCACCTGCCCGCAATGCAAAAAATATCCCCATTATTAGCTCTCTTGAATATAAGCCGCTCATCAACTTTCCTTTATTTCCTCTACTTTGCACAACCCCTAATAGAAAATTCAAAACTTAAATGCAAGTACGATGTAGATAGTGTGACAAAATTAACAAGCGTAATTGCAGCAACTCCTTACAATTATTTCATCAGTACTTCACTACAGTTTAGTACTTTTAATAAAAAATTATATAGATAGCTGGGCCTAACAGCGTAGCTCTCTGAACAGAAAACCGATGATAAGCTTAACTAAGGTGAAAGGTCGGAAGCACAAGAATTAAGATTGACGACCAGGCTATTTTTAAATTTTAGCAATTCTCAAAAACTGTATAATTTATGCAACCGTCTGCACAGTACATTCAGACTGCACAAAAGCTCACAAAAACAACTTTTTCTCGATCTAGAGTAACTAGTGTGACTAATTTCCGAATAAAATACACCTGTTGCGTATCGAAAATTGCCCGAGAAACTAATTTGGAAATCAAAATTGCAAGAAAAATACACAGACATCTTTGCATAAGGCAACGCGAGTGAAGTTATAGAACTTTAAAATCCAAGTCTTGTTTTGTTTACATAAAATAGCTTTTCAACCCATGCAATGAATGAACAAACACATAAATATGGACATCTTCTTTTGAAAAATTGTATTTAAATATGCGTTAGTTTATGTTTCAAAGCACAAAGCATATCATTAGCGCTTCGAGAAGCTGTCTGGCTCAGCTCATGGCGAAATTCAAGATGTCAATCCGGCCGAATTTGAGCCCGTTAGTAGTAGTAGAAGGTCAGAATTAACCCGCGATGGATTTCCCTTGGATTTCCCGCATACTAATTTGGATTTCCTGCATACTAATTTGGATTTCCCGCATACTAATTTGGATTAGGTGCCGTGGATTAGGTGCCTAGTCAATGACGTCACAATATGCCTTCCTGCATATGTAATAAACTGCCAATACCTATACCTATTCCTTTTGTGTTATTCTGAAACAATAGGAACAATAGGCATGCCCAAACTTGCCCGCTTTATACCAAATCACGTCAAAACAAAACAGAACTGACACAGATATCCTTTACAGACATAGATCAAAACAACATGGCTTGACCAGGACTCGAACCCGGGTTTCTGCGGCCACAACGCAGTGTCTTAACCACTAGACCATCAAAGCTGTGGATATTTTAGCTGAATAAACTAATTAGAGGGTTCCGAAACATTCAAGTTTGGAAGCAATAAAATTGCACAGGATAAAAAAACCACTTCTTATTCGTATTTACCGCAACATTCTTATTGCCACTTCATCGCTAGACTCTATGTCGATTTTCAATTTGCCAGCCATCACCCACTTTAAGTTTTAGAACTTTACCGATAGCTTTAAAGTTCAAACTTTTAATTATGCGAACACTGAACTCTAAATTTGCATGGAAAATTAGCACCTTGGAAAAATTAACAATGGCCGTGTTTTCACGAGCGATTTTTCAAGTCGCTGAGCGAGTGACAGTCGGAAATCTCGTGAAAACAGTTGCTTGTTCAACTCGCTTAAAGTTAAGCGAGTCGGCGAACTACAATAGAATTCTCATTAAATTTAAGCCACCAAACCAGGTCGCTTAAGCTTGTCGGCAATTAATTTCGGCCAATCACATTTCTCCAACGTTCAAACAACAAAGAAGGGCATTGTATTGTCGTTCTTTTGTGTTCTAATTTTCTATTGTTTTAACAAAATAAAATATATCGCGCATGGTATAAGAAAAATGAATAAAGTTCTGTCCGTGAAAACGCATAAATTTTTTAAGCTGCTTAACGCGGTCAGTAAACAAATCACCTACAGGAATGTTAAGCGAGAAAAACCGCCTCGTGAAAACACAGCCACTGCAACCAATTACATGCATGCTAAAACAATAAACCCGCAGTAATTGTTTAAGTTCAAATATTTTTAAAAACAACAAAACGCTTTAAGGTTACATTAAATCATTTATGTCAACAAAAGCTGTTTTATTTAAAACAACTCAAATCTATGTACTACACAAGTGATAAGGAAATCAAGAAAAATGTTAGAATGAAATAATGGACGTAGCGCAAATTCATTATAAGGCCGTATTGCAGTCCTAAAGCTTTGTTGGCTTTTTTCGGAAGCAAAGGTTTCCTCTAAAAACGATTTAAAGTTTGGTTCATCTTCATGTTCGTAAATCCACTTTGTTTTTCCGTTTGAACAATGTCTTAATTTAACTGACCAATAATGTTCTCCACACCAATTAACTTGAGAACTCGGACGGGGGTAAGGATTTCGGGAACTGGTATATTTCTATAACGCCACGTTTATCATCCGAGAAATTTATTATTGGAGGCTGTTTTCGCAAATCCGTGATCATATATCCGTGTTTACTGTTGTGATCAAATAATAGGGGTACAGGAGAGGTTAAAGGAGTTTAGCTCTAAACAAATGCTTCGACGATCTACTACAACCCCGGACAAAACTGTTGAGACACTTTTCATCTATTTCTAAATTTAACGCCAAATTTCAGCGTCAACAAACATAAACAAATCCCCCATCCCCACCCCCCATCCAATGTTGTTTTGTTCTAAAAACTGTCTGATTCAAATGCAGTGATACCCAAAACAACATTGAAGGAAGGGGGAGGGGGAGGGCGCATATTTATATTGTGGTGTGGGAAATTTGTTTCAGAAGTTTACAAAAATGTCAGGGTAATTTCAGTTTGTCTCAGCTAGTTTTGTCTCAACTAGTTTGTCTCAACTAGCTTCAATTTAAGACGAAATCAAGTTTAAAAATAAGCACTTAGCTCTATATTCCTCCAAAAGCACTTGACTTTTTTTTCTTTTTTTTAAAGCACTTGACTTGCAGTAACGCAACATCAAATGCAGACTTGACCACTGTTTGAGAAATGTCAAACTTGTCTTCAGTAGCAAACCGCAAAAAAATGCAGGGAAAAACGAGTTTGCAACCCCTTTTCTCCGCTAAACACAACAAGAGTGTTTACTACAACAATGACGTGTAGCCACGCGAAAAGCAAAGCCTCGCTTTGGTTTCAAAATTGCTAAGATCCCAGATGTTGCATGACGTCATACGCGTATGTTTTGCAACGTCATACGCGCCCGCGTGCTAGTCCTGCGCAACGCTCGGACGCTCGAATGGACACACATGTTATGGACGCAAGTCTGCGAAACATTCCACAAGCCATGACCATGAAAAATGACGGGCATCGGTTCTTTGAGTATGGGGCTCCGCGAGCGGGCCTTTGGCCCACGAAAGCTCCTCTATGAGTATGAAGATACGCGAGCGGGCCTTCGGCCTGCGAGAGCTACGCTAATATTCTGTTCAAACTATAACTGTACTTAGTCACTAGAAGTCCCATTCGCAGTAGTTTGTCTTCAAATTAAGTGTCTGCATGAAGATAAGGCTGTGAGTAAATTAAGTGAGCATCACTTTGCTTCTGATCTTTTCATACCATAAATGTCAGTCTCTATTAATAGCAATATTAAATTCAGGTACTGACACCAAAAAATAGAAACAATGAATAATTGCGTGACTGCAAGCCCTACCTATCTTCCCAGCAGCAAGACCAATGCAGCACTGTGCTACATAATGGATGCATGTAGGCAGTTATATTGCTCAAGGCAATTTACCTGTCCAGCACTATGAGCTTACACTGCCAGCATGTGCTGTTATCAGATTTTGCATTTTGTTTAGTATTTTAATATATTCCTGTTCTTACTTCAGGTACTTTTAGATAATGATTATGGCCCAGCTGTTGACTGGTGGAGAGTAGGTGTTGTCATGTATGAGATGATATGTGGCCGACTGCCATTCTATAACAGGGATCATGAAGTTCTCTTTGAACTCATTTTAACGGTCAGTATTAATAACATTCAGCCAGTTACCTTCTGTATAGTATGGTTGTCTAAGTCTGAGTGGTCCTTAAAAAGACTTAATAGACCATTTTACAGTTATCTTGTTAGTGTCCTACCTTTGAGTGGAAGCGAGGTTGAAGTTGACCTTGTTATGATACCGACCTTGGAGCTTTTCAGATGTAAATTTACCTAGTTAGCATGAGAACGGCATTATTAACATATGAAAGGCAGAAAGGTTTGTATCAAAGCAAGGTCACCTCCAGCCTCACTTCCACTCAAAGGCAAGGTCACCAAGCACACAACTGTAAAATGGACTATTTGTTAGTAACTCAACAGGGAAAATCATCTGCATAGTCAAGTAAATTGTGTATCATCAGGAGAATTAAGATGGTCTTAAGTCTTTGGTTATTTCCTTCATGATATTTGACTGATTGGTCATTACAATTAAACTGGATGTTATTGGCTGCAAAACTTTACAAGCATACAACCTACCAACAACAACAGTAAAGAACTGACTAACAATAGACCAAAGAACTGACAAAATTAGATGTGTACTTCAACAATAAACCAGCAAAAATTAGACTAACAGTAGTTAACATCAACGATCTACAAGAGGGATTTTCTGTTGGCTAAGAAAGAAATGGAGCAGTGAACGTTTTTCTCACACATGGTTGTATTGTTAATCAAATGTTAATGGCATTATGGCTTGATTTTGTTTCTACAGGAAGATGTGAAATTTCCTTCTAGAATTACTGATGAAGCAAGGAATATCCTATCAGGTCTTCTAGAGAAGGACCCTTCAAAACGGTAATAAAAAAATACTATCCTAAGATGAATGATTCAGATTTGCATATAGGGCAATGTCTGTTGATGTCAATGTTTACATCATACACAGTGACTCAAATCCAAATGCCAGCCCAACTAAAGCCTTGAGATTTTTTGGGAAAAAAAAGGGGGGGGGGGGGGGTAAACCCCATCTTTAGATCTCCATCTGTTCAAGCCAAGATTTATGTCCCTTAAAATCTCAGGCCAAAATGCTCACAGAATCTGTTCAAAATTTAAAATGGTCAACACTTTTATAAAACAATACCCATTAGTAGTAGGTTGACATGTACACATACCTAGATATACATGAAGCTTGTTTTATAGGGGAATATCCCCACACCCTTTAGTCTAAATATTAATGCCTGTATTAGACTGCTAGCTGCCCTTTTTCAAGCAGTCGAGCGGGTGAGCCAATCACGAAAATAGGCTCGGTGAGACTGGAGCGAGCGAACAAGTCTGAGGGGAGAGGCGGGAGGAAAAGGGACTGCACTCTCTTCTGTAATGGACGCGTTCGAATCTCGCCGCACCAGCAACGGGAAATTCAAATTAGTTCATAAACAATAAGAAGCTGTCAGCAAGTTTGACAAGTATTCACTATCTTGACACGATAGATTCCACAAGTACTCGCAGCAATAATGAAAATGTTTTAGACAATTTGTCTGTTCGCCTCGGCAGTTTAATTTTGAAAAAAGAACAGATGTTAGCGGTGAAAGCGCTTCTATCATTAAAAGATGCCATGGTTGTGCTACTTACTGGCTCCGGTAATTTCATAATTTTTCAAAGCTTTGTCCTCGCTCCAAAAATTCTGGCAATGCATCTATCCTCAGTAGTTTATATCGTTCCAGAACCATTGGTGCCCACATTATTATCCGGTAATTTTATAATTTCGCCTCTGCAGAACAAGTTCTCTCGCCGGAATTGACAGATTTGCTCAATCAATTTGCTTTTGTGGTTGTGGTGGATGAATATCACTTAATCGATTCTCAAAAAGGCTAGGGTCGATTGCGGACACTAGATTTATATTTAGGAGAATCCTTTCCCGTGACATCTTGACACATGCAACTGTTTGCGCAAACACAAGTAGATATATTGGATGCACAGTTTAATGAAAGCTTGAGATTTCCAGTCACGATCTCGTTGAGTGGAGCGCTAGCCTTCGAGCTTGTTACTCGAAAATTTTCCGATGAAATGTCCCATTGTTCTTAAAATTTATCTGGCAGACACGATAAACAGCAGATCCTACCTTTTCTCTCTCACTTTTTACAAAGCTAAAGAAACCTTGAGGCGTTAAAAGCCGTAAGTTAAGTCCGCTTTGTAAATGTATAATTCTACAAGCACTTTTACGTGTTTATAAGCAGAGCAACAAATGGAGGCAGCGTTGTTTTTAGTTGGCTAGATTAGTTTATTTTTTTTATGGGTTCTCACACTTGGTGGGTGAATTTGCCTGAATGCGTCTGTTGCTAAAAAGAATGGAGCCCCTCTTTCTCTTCCTGCCTCTTGCCCACCGCCCCATATAGCTCACATTACTTTCGCTCGGTCGATCGCCAATCGCATATTTGCTCGCCCACTAAACTATCCACAGAGGGACTGCTAGCAGTCTAAGCCTGTATATACAGGGTGATTTGGGTAGTGATCAGTTAAACCTCTCATAAATGAGGAGCCAGGAGAGGTGGTCAGTTACAAAATAAGATTTATTTTAGTGATTTAAAATTAATGAAAAAAAATTGGTATTAAGTCTATTAACTACAAGTGGTTACCTCGTGTCATTATCAATGATAATAAATCGCTATTTTCACAGCCTCGGTGGAGGCCCTGATGATGCCAAAGAAGTCATGAAGCATCCATTCTTTCAAACTGTTAACTGGGATGATGTCTTTAACAAGAGGGTAAGGAACAATTTCATTTTTTTTTTACTGCCAAGTGTACGGTCAAGTCGCAAACGCACCACAATCATACAGGCAGCCAGAGCTATACTTGGTTTCTTAATAGCATGAAGTACCTGGAAGTATTACTACTACTCCCAGGATGGGACGCTAGTACATCGCAAGGTTTCCCTAAGCGTTATGTCACAGGTACCGATTTATACACCAGGGTGGAGAAAGAATGTGGAGCAAAGTTTGTTGTCTTAGGAAACAACAAGACGACAGAGACCAGGCCTAGAATCATTGACCTTCAGATCTTAAGTCCAATGCGCTAATCACAATGCGAAGGTTGGCGGTTCAAGGCCTAATTGGATACCTGTAACAAAATTCTGGGGGTAAACCCTATAATGGACTAGCATCCCATCCTAGGGGGAGTAACAATACTCCTAGTTCCTTCATGCTACAGAAACCAGGTTAAGCTGGAGCAAAATGGTATGTGGGTGACCTGTGGCTTGCGTGTGAATTTTCCTTTGTTTAATTACCTTTTAGGAGCACAGGAAAGTGCCAATTTCTGACCTTGTAACAGACTCAAAAGTTAGAACCATAACCCAACAGAGAGTTAATAAGGAAAGGATTCATAATTTTTCCGGAGTACAATTTCTATGAAAATGCAGTATTTCTTATTTGATGTTTATGCTGTAGGTAAAGCCTCCATTCAAGCCAGTGGTTAAATCTGACACAGATGTGTCTAATTTTGATGAGGACGTCACTAATGAGCCATTCCAATTATCCCCTCCTGAAGGTAAGATACTTCAAGTTTTATACTCTTTAACTCCCAAGAGTGCCAATATCAATTTCAACAAAAAAAGAAAGAGTCGTACATTCTTTGTAAAATTTTGATACTTTAAAGGTTAATTTCTCGAAAATTCTTTACCACATCAAGCTCAAATTTTTATACAGTGCTAAGTTGGCCAAGCTCTGATATATGGAGGTTATTTTTGCTAATGAGGACAAACAAAGATCCTCCTATAGAGTGAGAGAAATTGCTGGGAGTAGGAATTGAACCTGGGGATCACACATACAAGAATAAATTATCCGCCAGTAGAGTGAAAAAATGTATAAATGAGCCTGGTCTTGTAACAGTATCATTTGTCATCCCCATGCTCGTGTCAGTTCCTGACAGGAATCAAACTCATGACCTTCCGTACACCCCCGTACACTGTTCAGATGCTCCAACCACCATGGCAAGCTAATTAAGCCATTTGCTGGCTTTATATGACATGGATGCCATGCTGTATGCTAGGATCAGCAATGTCAAAAATGTCATATGTGCAGTGATAAGTATGGTGCTAGGGTGGTGATAGATCAACTGGGGGATGGATCTCAAGTGGGACATGACTCCTGTTTCTTCTCCCTGCCAGATAAATCTTTTGTATTCATCATTAAGGTGCTGTTACACGTTAACAATCTTTCGTGCAACTTGTCTCGCCCAAAAAAATTGTTGCAAGTTGCGCGTAAGATTGTTTCATGTAACACCCCCTCGTGCAATTGAATTCTTTTTAAAGTTGCACGAAAAGTTGAATCGTTTTCTACTTTTAGTAAGAAATTTCTTCAAGTTGCACAACAACAATAAGCTTGACATTGCTATTTTTTCTTGTTTCGCCAAACCAATAAGAGATAGCTGCAACTGTTACATCATTTTTCAACTTATGCAATTTTTTTGCGAGACACGTTGCATGATGGTGGTAACGTGTAACATTGTACCAAGCAGCGCAATTATGACACCCATGATGCACAAGTACCCCTTAGCGTACCTATATTCTTGGTCAGGTAGACCATGTATTTCACAGAGTGTTATGGAATAGCTGACCATTTGTTGTTAACTGTGCATAGCAAAGCGCTTAGTGACTGGTTCCTAGGTTAGTTGCATTTGATTTCCCTGAATATAAATATTCAGTTGAAAGTTGACTGAAGACTGAAATGGCCATGGAATTTTATGGGGAATTATTGCTTTAAGCATATTCCGAAGAAAATGTTACCAGTACACCACATATTGTTCTTTTAAGGAAGCTTATATGTAGCTAGGTTTACGTGAAGTAGTATCCATCAGTAATTTGAAAATTCCTTGATGTTAAACTTCCTGCGATACCAGTGCATTCTGTTTATTAGCAAAGAATAATATGTTTGTCGCATATGTATTTTAGAGAGTATTGAGATGTTACATGACAGTAGCCTACGTTTGATTTCTTTACAGATGTAAATATTCCAGACATTTCAACTTTATCAGATGTAGATTGGTCTGATTTTGATGAGTGCTTCACTAATGAGCCAGTACAATTAACTACTCCTGAAGGTAAGATACTTAAAGCCTTCAACTCTTTAAATCTCAAGAGTACCAATATCATTTTCAGCAAAAATCCCAAATTTTATTTTGTAAATGGTACTATGCAAAAGTTCTGCTGAAGAGACTTCATTTGAATGGTCACACTGTAGGATTTTGTTGACAGACTCAGTAGTTAGAACATTACATGTCTCCACAATTAACTCTGGGTGTTTAGCTAGCCTAACAGCGGAGCTTCCAAGGAATAGGAGAATCTTTGCGTTTGTCATTGTTTACATTGTGCCTCATTGGCATAAATCAAACAATAAGCTATTAAGTAATGCTCCACATAAGAACCATAGTAAACTTCATTGTTCTGCGGCATTGGTTCTTTCCCACATAGAATATCTTTCATTTTAAGAATAGAGGAGGATCTGATGGTTCATAATTATATTTCATTATAAAAATACAGAAAATCCATTTGCGTCAAATATATTTTAGGAAATTTTCGTGCATAACCAATCAGAATAGCAGAAGACAATAGCTAATAATTTTGCTTCTTTGATGAAGTTCCCCAAATATAATATCTTTTAAAAATTGCATGCTGTGCGATTTGGTCTCAAAATACTTGAAACCGTAAAAAAATAAGACAAAATGTTCCTTGGACCCTAACTTTTTAGCGGTTTTTGAGTCTAGGCCAATGAGATCACTAGTTGTAACAATGAAAATAGTTGACATTCCATCGTGCATTGCCGTTCAGCACTATCCTTCTTATGCGGATCATTACTTAAGGTGTTTGATACAGTTTTCTGGAGACCATACCTACACTTTTCAAATAGCTTTTAAGTGGTCTTATTCAAGTCAGATCAACATGAAATTTTCACTACTAACTGGGTTTGAATTGAAGTTTGGTAAGATCAGTAAAAGTGAAATTTGCGCGTTTAAGATTTCGCATTGAAAATCCCACATAGACATCTTAAAATATGGTATATGGCATACAATTTTAGATAGAAAATTCCTTGAGACAGTTACTCGAGTTTCACGCACTAAGCGATCATCAGATTGTGCTGTTGGTGGTGGTAGAAATAAAATTTAAACTTAATTAAGGAGGGCGGTTGGAATGATCCCGCTTCTGATTGGCTGTATAGAATATAGTTTCATGTCGGCATTTCGTAATCAACTCAGCTCTCTTGTTGAGGAGTGTGGACCCGTTGGCAGTTATGCAGAGCTTCTCTGATAAACATAGATTGCATCGGGAGGGATGACCTTTGTAAGCGCTTACTCGTTTAATAATGGACCATTTGATGGAGTAATTGGCGCCATTGACCTTTCGATCCCAGATGTATTTTGAGAGGACTGTGTCGTGCGAGTGTTTGCGGTAGTTGAAAGAAAGCTTGTGGTTATTGTACCTTGTTTTGAAACTGTTCCGTCATCCCGATATAAACCTTTGTATCACCGGAAGTGGTGGTGACATCGGCGTGTTAGACGATACTACTAGTAAGACACGCGCCATCGAGAGGGCAAAGGTCCGTGTTTCTGCAATTACATTTGTTAGTTTCTATGTTAGTGTTAGTATGGTTGTCATTTCCAAGGATTTTTGCGTTGTGGCGTTTGATGATGTTTTCCATGTTACTTGTGCAGCTATAGCTGACTTTCACATTGTTCCTGTTAAACAGCTTGTGGAGAGTGTGTGTTTTAGGGAAATGTTTATCAATCAAGCAAATGAATGATCTTGCAACATTCGTCTGGACATTTCGCTGTAAGGTGGGTTAAACCAAGAATAAAAAATTCTGTATGTTAGATTTTAAATAAATCGCAATAAGATTTCAAACCTTACTATTTGTATACTGGTAATTAACTGATCGAGAGATTAACACTGGTTTTGTGAAATTACTTCAAGATGGTGTCAAAAAGTAGCTTGATGTTATGTTTGCACTCCGTACAATTTTTATTCACTCTCTCTTTTGTGATCTTGAGAACTACCTTTTTTCCTAACATCGCTCCATGTGCAATGTTTGGGTAATTTTTGATTTTAATCGCTTTTGCAAAAATCTGAGGAACGTCCCGATGTATTTTTTTAAAACGTTCACGATGCATGCTTACCGATGTGAAAAACATTATCTCAAAGTTTCATTGACATTGATTCAATGGAACGCCTTTAAATTTAAAGATGAAGACGACGTACGAAACGGCCGAAAAGTTTTCGTTACAAATTCACTTTTTTAAGTTATGCTCAGAATGATTTCAAATCAATGCGCACTATGAGAAATTATCCGCGAGTAGGCAGCCTTGTACCAAAGCATGAAAAAATGTATAAATGAGCCTGGTGTTGTAACAGTGTCATTCATCTACCCCATGCTCGTGCCAGTTCCTGACGGTAATCAAATTCATGACCTTCCGTACACCGGTCAGATGCTCCAACCACCATGGCAAGCAAATTAAGCCATTTACTGGCTTCATATGATACGCCTTTCTCTACTGCAAAGGTCAGCAATGTCAAAAATGTCATGTGTGCAGTGGTAAGTATGGTGTTAGTATGGTGATAGATCAACTAGGGGACGGATCTCAAGTGGGACATGAGTCCTGTTTCTTCTCCCTGCCAGATAAATCTTTTGTATGTATCATTAAGGTGCTGTTACACGTAACAATTTTTCGTGCAATTTGTCTTGCAAAGAAAATTGTTGCAAGTTGCACGCAAGATTTTTACGTGTAACACCCCCTCGTGCAACTGATTTTTTTTTAAGTTGCACAAAGTCGCAAGAATCGTATTCTACTTTCTGCAAATACATGATCATGGCTCTTGCAACTTGTTTAGTCAACCAATGAGGGGTAGATGCGTCGTTTTTAAACTTATGCAATTTTTTCGCGAGACAAGTTGCATGGCGATGGTAACTTGTAACAATGTACACGCAACTCGCAATAATTGTACCAAGCAGCGCAATCATGACACCTGTCCCATGATGCACAAGTACGCCTAAGCGTACCTTAGTATATTGTTGGTCAGGTAGTGGCTGCCAACAAAGACCATGTATTTCACAGAGTGTTATGGAATAGCTGGCCATTTGTTGCTTAACTGTGCACAGCAAAACGCGTTGTGACTGATTCCTAGGTTAGTTGCGTTTGATTTTCCTGAATATAAATATTCAGTTGAAAGTTGACTGAAGACTGAAATGGCCATGGAATTTTATGGGGAATTAATGCTTTAAGTATATTCCGAGAAAAATGTTACCGGTACACCACATATTGTTCTTTTAAGGAAGGTCATATTTATCTAGGTTTACGTGAAGTAGTAACCATCAGTAATGTGAAAATTCCTTGATGTTAAACTTCCTGCGATACCAATGCATTCTGTTTCTAAGCAAAGAATGATATGTTTGTGGCATATGTATGTAGAGAGTATTGAGATTTTTTATGACAGTGGCCCATGTTTGATTTCTTTACAGATGTAAATTTTCCAAATATTCCACAAGACATTTCAACTTTGTCATGTATGAAGCCCGGGGGACCCCATAGAGTGGGCTAACTGGGAGGCTCCGTCACAATGGGGCGTTTTGAAGTTTTAGCATTTGAAAAGATCGCAAAATGTGATAGGTTGGATTATCTTTAAGGTACAAGAAAGGCTGGGTACAATGTTTTGTCATGTATATAAAGGGTTATCATTTCGATAAAAGTAAGTATAAAATAATATGAAAAAGGGAAGGCTTGAACTTCTGGGCGGAGATTCCCCGTATGAAACATTAGTGGATATCCCCCGGGCTCAAAAACCAAGACGGCAAAAATGAAAAACTACCATCAATGATACTTAAATAACGGGAAATCTAAACTATTCGAAGGTTTTTCTCCCCTGGGACCGGTTATTTTAAAGTGTATAAAAAGCAGTTTTAGAAAATAAGTTAGCGTAGAGTTCTTTTTACTTCAGTATGAATAAAGTCTTTATTTTTTGTACAGTGGTTCCTTCAGAGATTAATTTACGTGGACGCCCGGCCTTAGAAGCCTACAATAAAGCCCTCACTGAAGGAAAAGCTTGTGTTAAGAGGGTGCCAGTCATGTTAATTGGACAAGACCACTCTGGAAAGACCAGCCTCAAGAAGTCGCTTATGGGAAAACCCTTCAATCCAGATGAAGACAGTACCGTGGGAATAGATGTCGATCCATCACATTTCAAAGTCTCAAGTGAGATTTGGAGGCCAGGAGAGAACGACCAAGCAACAAGTGATGTAGACGCCGCTTCCTTTGAGCACCATGCGGCTCGTTTAGTCGCTGAAAATTTGAAGGCCGAAAAGAGAGGTACAAAGTCTATGCGATCTGAAAACAGCGAATTGAAGAAGGAGTCATCTTTAGATGTGCCTAGTTCGAGTAGCAATAACGCAGCTAAATTACCCGTGGATATCAGAAAACGTGCACCATCTAGTGAGACAGTAAGAGATGCCACAAAATCTATTCACACATCAAAAGATTCAATCCTCGGGAAACGCGTTCAAGAAACCTTGCCTAGGGAAGAACAGTCTGCGCTCACCGCCAATATACCAGACGAGGTAGCGATTTTGATTAAAAAATTACTACAGGAAGTTGAGAAAGTGCAAGATGAAGAAGATATATATTCAGTTTTGTGGGATTTTGGTGGGCAATCTGTCTACTATGCAATCCATCCACTTTTCATCACAGCAAGAGCAATGTACCTTTTGGTTTATGATCTCAGCCGTGATCCTTACGCCATAGCTGAACCCGTTGTGAAGCAAGGAAGGCACAAGAGGATTTTAGACAACCATGGCGCGAAATCCAATCTGGACTATCTTAACTTTTGGATGATATCCGTTGCTTCGCTCGCCAGTCAAGATAAAGACCAGCATGTACTTTTAGGTCGAGTGCGAGTAAATATACCGCCTGTGTTCCTAGTTTGCACACATGCCGATAATCCTTATGGCAAGGCAAATCCATTTGATCTTGCTGGTGAGATCTTTGGTTCTCTTCAAACCAAACCATACAGAAACCAGTTGTATAAACGTTTTTTTGTTGTGGATAACAGAAAGTCCGGCACCGAATCTGAGTGTTCAGAGGTTATTCAATGCGGGAAAATGTACTTGCTGTTGCTAAAGAGCTGCCAAAGATGAAAGAGGCCATACCGATCAAGTGGTTAAAATTTGAGAAGGCTCTTGAAGTCACAGTGAAAGATGGGCAAAAGTGGATTTCTCTTGAAACGGCAAAACAGATTGCAACTGACGTGTGTAGAATTGAAGATGATCAAGAGTTTTTGACATTGTTGAACTTTCTACATGATCAGAGAATCTTGATTCATTTTGATGATACTCCAACGTTGAACAATATGGTTGTCTTGGACCCTCAGTGGTTGGTAGATGTGTTTACGAAAGTGATAACTGTTACGCCTTATGACCAAGATCAAGACGAAACGGAATTCGAAGAACTGTGGCACAGGCTTGAGTCAAGAGGCATCCTGGATGAAAAACTGTTAGAACATGTGTGGGGTCCTTTATTAGGTAAGCAGGAGACGTCCGCTAGCCTTATTGAAATTCTGCAGAAATTCAGCTTGCTGTGTCCTTGGCCTTCATCAGAAGCTTCATGTGGAAGGCAGTACCTGGTGCCATCCATGTTGAATTCGCATCCACCGCAGGATATCATCGAGTTGGTTGCCTCTGCACAGATCCCTTCACTTTTCCTTAAGTTTGAATCCGGACACGTTCCACCAGGATTGTTTCCCAGACTGGTGTTGCAGTTTTTTCAATGGGGCCAAGAGGAATTTTGGAGTTCAGAGAATCCTCAGTTGTACCACAATTTTTGCACGATTCTACACATCTGGAGACGAAGACTGCTCTGTAATCCTTCTGTGCCATTCCTCCTCAATCGAAGTAGTTGTTCACGGAGGAAATCTCAGTGCTGACCTGACAGAAAGTTTTCAGTCCAAGCTGAACATGTCTGCAGATGTCAACTGTGATGCATTTGAAGTAGCGTGTGCTCGTGCTGTGCGTAGACAGCTGGGATTGATGCTTGAGTGCATGCGTAAGGAGTTTTGCTGGTTGACGAATATGAAATATGAAGTAGGTGTCATGTGCCCGGTCTGTTGCCTAGGGCGTGTACTGAAGTACTGTAACACCCATCACAAGCAGGGTTGTGAGCAAGAAGAGTGTCTGCACTTCTGGTCTGAGTCTGACTTGCGAAGTGCCAAGCAGTTTGTCAGGTGCCGCAAGTGTGCTGCTGCCATGAGTAACAAAGTTCACGTCAAGCAGATTGCACCTTGGATTAGTGAAACTTCAGATGAACAGGTAAGTACACTACATGTACAATAACCATGCGCTGATAATAACGCTAGGTTGTGATAATGTAACTGTTAGATTTTTAACCGCAAACAAATTGGCACATTTCAAATCGTAACCTGACAATTTCCATAGGTTTTCTTTTATAGTAATATAAAAAGCCAAGCTTATACAAGGTTGGTTACTGATTTGCCGTCAATTACTAAAAGTATATCGTGCATCGTCGTGAGCTTCAAACATGTAAGATGAGAGTATTTTTTTTTTTTGTCACAAGTTTATACGCATATCACCTTGAAAATGTTCATAACGAACCACGTATCTGGACATTGGTTAATTTTATTTATGTTAAATGATTTTAAGGGCCTCTCGATCAAACTACGAGTACTTGTACGACTTTTCAAACCTTGTTCGCGTGCTCTAGACAATTGTAACACCGAACCTATTTCTATAGTGTACTTTTCTACTGGTCAGCAGCAGAAAGGAGCAAGTTCTGAGTTCTATGGACGTGGCTGGTTTGCACTTTGAAAGTCGTTCTCGTACTCAAATTTAAAGTTCCGTATTGTTACAAATTCGGTGCATTCTTCATGATTCCTAGCTCATGCTCATTGTTTGTTACTCCTTTTTTCACCTTTGTTTGTTACAGCTTACAATTGTTGAACGTGATGGAAGACTTCTAGCTCCTGAGAGAGGTAAGGTTGTGGTTTAGATAGATGCTGTAAACAAAGGTTATGAGTTCGTGTAAGTTGAGCAGATGCAACGAAAAGCACGTTTTGTACAATTTTTTGCCGCTGAAAACGTCATAGAAGGAAAGAATGTTGGAATTGTTGAAAAATAGAGGTCTGGAGTTACTGGATTCTAGATAGTGCTGCAGCGCATCATTGAAGATATTTCTCGTAGTTTTTCCGTTAAGTCGCGAAATGTTGGGTATTTCTCAAGACAGTGTTGTACGATTGAATTTCTTCATTGCAGGAAATGATGACACATTGCTCGCACTTCCTAGTAAGGCTTTAGAATCACTGTTGTCGCCATGTGATTCTCAAGAAGTTGTACTTCAACTGAAACACTGTATGCAATTGGATCAGGCTTCCTTAGAGCAGCCAGACCCTGGGACCAAAAGACTGATCCGTTGCCTGGCAAAGAAAGCGAAGGAGTCAAATAGGCTTGATGTGGTCAAATGCCTGAGAGAAATTACACCAGCTGGGACTACAGGTGAGGCTGTTGCTGTTGTCGTTGTCGTTTTATTTTAGCAAAAATGGTATTTGCTTATTGAATTATAGTGTTGTTAATTTTCTATGGAAAATGTAATGTCATGTTTTCTCGATTTAGCTTCCTCCACTTAGTAATAAGCTTCCATTGGTTTTCCATTCTAATTACGTCCATTTTTTTCTAGGTCCTGTGTTGCCTGAGCTCCTTGATATTCGGAATATTCCTGTTCGCCAGATGACAAATCTTACAGTTGAATTGAGCGGTAAGTGTTGCTTATAGTTTGTTATAATGATATAAAATTCACATACTTACACCACAATTCAGACACCTTCTTATAACGGACAGTTCATTTGGACCCAAAGAAAACACTGTTCATTTTTAACCCTTCCTACCTTGAATGCATCCATCATTGTATCGCGATCCGCTGACTCCTGATTGCATTTGTGACGACATTATACCACGCGTTGTCGTCTCAAAACGTAGAACAGAAAATTAGGTAATACCACATGTTCATCGTACTAGAATGACCCGCATCAAAGGCTCTTCTCTATCGAACCCGCTGCGCGTATATTTCCTTTTGGGGATGTTCACGGGGGCGTTAATTCGAGAGGGGCGTTTATATGAGAGGGTGCGTTTAATCCAGTAATTTTATCGTATATATATATATAATATAGTGTTCCTTTTTTATAAAAATATGTTTTTTGCATGTTGCAGGTGGAGAGGACTGGAAGTTGGTTGCTGAAGAATTGGGCTTGACCCCACAAGAGATTCGTTTCCTTGACAAGCGAACTTTAAACCCATGTGAAGCTGTTTTGGCGTTTATTTCTAAGCAACGCTACGTAAGTGTGGGTGCCCTGTACGACGGGCTAAGCAAATGTGGGCTGCCTGTGACAGCTGACATTCTGTAAGATAGTCAAGACAGAAAGAGAGCATTCCTTTAAAACAATCTAGTTTCAGATTTAGGTATTCCAAATTGTTTAGATTTTCATGTTAGCTGGAATAAAAATCCGAAAAAGATCGATCCGTTTCGTTCATCATCCCCAGGCCCCTCTGCGAAGGGACTCTGTTAATCTCGTACCCAGATCTCACTCGTGCTTGTACGGTACTGAAATGTCCGTGGGAGATCTGGGTACGAGATTAGGCCTCTGTGTGTTTGTTTTCGGGTTCTGAGTGACCACACGCTAATGATCTAAAACTAGTTCACCAAATGGAACACACAATCTGAAACCAGATTTAGATACCAATCTGAATGATCTACAATCTCGGACAGAACTCGCTGAGACAGTAGTGTTTTCACGCGCAAGACAACCGTTAGTGTAATGTCCTGTCCAGAAACACATTTATCTAAGCCCCAACCCCCCCTCCGTTCAATGTTGCTTTAGAAGGGTTGCTCAGAGACCAGGGACACTTTTAGAGTGCGTACAACATTGTTTTGTTGGGGGTAGGGGTAGGTAGATATGATAATTCCTTTTAAATGCTAAGAAATGCTCACAATTTGTCCAAGTGTCTCAGCAGTTCTATCCGAGATTGTAGCTTCAGGCGTGTATCGCAAATGGAACGGAAAATCGAATTTGCGATCGCATAATAGTTTTAGATTGGTTGAAAGGAACAAAACCATAGTTTTTAGTTATTACAAATTGCATGTAAGTGAAAGTGTCATGATATACAAAGACAACTCTATTTTTAAGTCATTGGTGACCAATGTTTTTATATTCTGGCGTTTTATTTTTTCAGTTTTATAGCATTGTCGCGTTCGAAGAACGCAATCCTAATTTCGTGTTGGTTGTCCTGTGGTTTATGTGCAGTAAAATTTGAGATTTTTTGGTAGACGGTCTTCCAAATGGCCCCCCTATAGGTCTTTTCCAGGGGCTCATTTCCGCCGGAAATTCCTTCGAACGCGTCTCCATAATCTGCGATTACTGCTAGTATGTAATTGTAGTTAGGTGTTACGAAATTCATTTACTTAGTTTTAGGCTTTTAATAACTTTAAAAGATTTTGTCTTTAAATTACGATACTAGTATTTTTATATAGTTGGTGTGATGCCCGAATTGACTTTACCGACTCAATAAATGTAGATGTAGATGTAGATAGGTTTCAGATTTATTACACGCTGACCTCTGCCATTGTCGGATTAGTTACTGCCACTGGCAATTATCACAATTAAAGAATAAGTACGTATTTAATTGCCAATTGGTAGAGGGTTTCACCCTTGGTTATACTTTCTGACAAAATTTAAAATTAAGTAATTATTATTACTTCACCTAGCCTGCGAGCAAGCTCTCGGGCTCGAGTTTGGAGGAGGGGGGTGGGGTGGGGGAGGGAAAGGATCGCCCTTCGCTACCCCAAACCCCAAACCCCGAACCCGAACCCGAGCCCCGAGAGCTTGCTCGCAGGCTATACTTCACCTACCATATCTTTTCATTCCTCTTAAGGAGGCTCGCAACAGTTCTTTTTGCTGTGGGGTGTCTGTTTTGAAATCAAAATTTCCCAGAGAAGACATGCTTTGATTGGTTTCTTACTTTACCAAGTTTATGAAATGTGATCAAAGTTTTTTGTTTCATTGTATATCATAACCTGAGAGCTTGCCGTGATTCAGCCTTCTTCTTTGCCACCACAAACGTTTTTAGATCTTGAATTTACTGCAATTTAAAGGACAATCATTATTTTAATGGCTGGCGGTTTTTTTTTTCTAAATCTGTTAGGGCATTTTGGAAATATTTCGCTTTATGCAAAAATGTTCTATTACTGTTTTGCGTTTTCTTTGAGCTATTTTCAAAAAGAAACGTCTTGAAATCGTGGCCACCCAATTAGTTAAATGTACTTTGCGAAGTCTCCGCTATCATCAAAGATGTTTCAACAGAAAACGGAAAGTCATAATTTAAGTTTGCTTTAAGATATTGAAGAAAAAAATTAAAAATGCGGGAGTGATCAATATCAAGCCGTAAAAAATGATGTTTGATTTCCTTGAAAACCTTTTAATTTTTATTTTTTATGTGAGTACTATAAAATTTAAAAGTTTCGTTATAAAGTGTCTAACTAGATTTTGTGAAAAACAATATTGTTTCAGTAGAACAAAGGGCAATACGCTGGTGTTGCTGTGGTAACCACCGTCGCTTGGAAACTGGTAACGATGGCTGCTGTTGTGACAATAATTAAAACCTTCAAGCATCAAGAGATCCTTTCGTGGATTAGCATGGCAGGCATAAGAAAGAGAAAGGCAAGTGGGATTGGAACGCGCGCTTCTTTTGCGTTCCGCAAATTTCGCACGCGCGTTTAAAATCTTCCCTGTCTTCCCTCTTCTAGCGCATGCCAGAAGACTACTCTAAGATGTACAGTGTTTTATAGGTACACAAGAGTAAGTTCCGGTCAGCTTTTAGTTAATGCAGACATAACCACTTGTAGTAATAACTTGTAAATGCCAGCTCGTGGACGTCTCTTGCTTTTCCAAGAGACTGGTTTTTAAATAGTTGAGGCTGTAGTCTCCCGCCAACTTGTGATAAAACCTTATTTAAGGCAAAGGCATGTCAAGACTGTTACAACAATTCTATTTTATGTCCTTGATTGTTTTGTTCTGATTGTTCTTCTCCAATCCAGTTTTTATGTTTACATTCTCGATCAGTATCCTTGTAGGTGAACACTTTTATACACTTTCCAAAGCACACTCCCACTTGTTGCTATCTGTGGAAGGAGCGCAAACATGTTTACAACATGTTATTTAATTGAATTCAAATCAGCTTGTAAATTAGAAGGTTGTAAGAGTAAATAAGGAATAAACCAAGCTGAAGCCTAAGCTGTTTCGAGTCCTGCTAGCTTACCCTCGCATACTGTAGTGTTTCGAAAGCTGCGGTCCCCGTTTCTTTTGGAATCAGCAGGTTTATAAAAGACCGCGACTTTCGGGCAGTTATTGCGTGAGTAATTGAAGAAAAAGAACAATGGAAAACGCAAAGCAGAAAAAAAAGCATAATGTCACTTCAGTTCTCTCTTTTTTATCATTTCTTCAGTATTGTTATATAGTATAACGCTAAGCTATTCCATCTGCATGGAGACGTCACTATGCTGTTTTCAAAAGAACCGTTACTTTCGGGTGGACCGTTACTTTCGGGTAGCCCGTTACTTTCGGGTAGCCCGTTTCTTTCGGGTAGCCCGTTACTTTCGGGTAGCCCGTTTCTTTCGGGTGGGCCGTTACTTTCGGGTAGACCGTTACTTTCGGGTGGACCGTAACTTTCGGGTAGCCGTTACTTTCGGGTAGCCGTTACTTTCGGGTGGACCGTTACTTTCGGGTGGACCGTTACTTTCGGGTGGACCGTAACTTTCGGGTAGCCGTTACTTTTCGGGTGCACCGTTACTTTCGGGTAGACCGTTACTGGAATTTTCATAGACTTAAAAAAAGCTTTTGATACAGTAGACCACACATTTTTATTAAATAAATTATACCATTATGGAATTCGAGGGATTACTAATGACTAATGGTTTTCATCTTACTTATCCGGGCGTATTCAAACTACTGAAGTAAATTCATGTGTATCCAAAAAACAAATAGTCTCATATGGAGTTCCCCAGGGCTCTGTATTAGGCCCTCTGCTGTTCTTAATATACATAAACGATATTTTCAATTCTTCAGGAAAATTTGACTTTTATTTATTTGCTGATGATACGAATATGCTTTATGCTGATAAAAATTTAAAGTTCCTGGAGACGACCATTAACAGAGAACTTAAATTTCTTTGTCAATGGCTGGATGCAAATAAATTAACTGAATGTAAAAAAAGTCAAATTACGTTATTTTTCGCCCTCGTCAAAAAAATTATCACATTTTTTTTTAATGGTGACTGATAATAGTGCAAACGGATATACTACACTTGAATGTAAAGATTGAATGTAAAGATTATGTTAAATATCTGGGTGTATTAATTGATAATCACCTATCCTGGAAATATCATAATGATTACATAGCAACCAAATTTGTCCAAATCATTGCGGTTATAGCTCGTTTGAGACATTTCGTTCCATTTGATACCTTACATAGCATTTATCAGTCTTTAATGTTTCCATATTTGTCATATGGTCTGGTTGTCTGGGGTCAGGCTCCAGAATCACATTTGAATAAAATATTAGTGCTTCAAAAACGTGCTTTACGTATAATGCATTTTTCTAACTCCAGGGCTCATGCAGTCCCTTTGTGTGTTTCTTCCAAAATTTTACCTCTAAATTTGCTGTACTTTGAGACAGTGTCGAATCTTATGTATGATATCTCAAAAAACTCTGCCCCTGAAAATGTCTGTAATAACTTTATCAGATGTAATTCAATTCACTCCCACAATACCAGGCCCTCTTCGTCGGATAATTTTTATATCAAGTATTCGCGCACGAACGAGCTGAGTAATTCTATTGCAATTTTTGAATGCAAAAAGTATGGAATTGCCTTCCGCTTAAAATACGTAGACTCCCGAGAACTGCTTTTAAACAAAAAATTCGAGATCTCTTTCGAATTTTCGACGCCGAAGACAGTTATGTTGACTCGCCCACTCTGTTGAATAAAATAGTGAAGCAGAAGCTATAACTGAAATCTACGACATTGAGTAAACCATAATATATATAATAAGTTTTTCTTTTCAGTCATATTACTAGGAGCTAATGTTAATTTTTGTTCTTATTTTTTGACAACCCGCCTCGATTAGCTATGCTAACTGCGGGTTGTCAATGTTGAAAATATTGTTATATTAAAAATGAAATAAAATTCTTGTTGTCGTTGTTGTTACTTTCGGGTGGACCGTTAGTTTCGAGTGGCCCGTTACTTTCGGGTGGACCGTTACTTTCGGGTGGACCGTTACTTTCGGGTATCCCGTTACTTTCGGGTAGCCCGTTACTTTCGGGTGGACCGTTACTTTCGGGTAGCCCGTTATTTTCGGGTGGACCATTACTTTCGGGTAGCCCATTACTTTCGGGTAGACCTTTACTTTACGAAATAGACAAATTCGGCTAACGCATTGTTTCAGGCATAACTAATCAATGATCAGTGACATCAATGAGTAATCAGTGGGTAGTCAATGGGTAATCAATTGATTAATCATTGAGTATTGCCAATACTCAATGATTAATCGAACCCAAAAAATTTTGTGGGTCATTGATTTCTCATTGATGTCATTGATTACTCATTTTAAACCAACAGAGACCTTCCAGTACACTCATATGTCTCTTCCTGCCACCCACCAGAGGTCAGAAAAGGGCTCCGGGATAAGGTGAAACCCTGAGACTTTTAAGAACAAATTCCTCAGCGAAATCATTCAGTGAGAATATCAACAACTTAAAAGCACGCCTCCGTGCTAGAGGCTACACTCACAATCTCATTGAGAAAATAATTTCCGAGGTAAAATTCAATGAGCTGAAGTCACCTTTGCAGCAAAGGAGAACGTGCTAAAAAGAATTCTGCCTTTCGTAACAACGTACCACCCGGCGCTGCCTAACATCTTAATGAGCAAATGGCATTTAATTCAGAACCAACCATTGCTAAGAGAAATATACAAAGAGCCTCCCCTTATCTCATACAAAATAGGAAAATCCTTGGGGATATATATACTTGTTAGAGCAAAACTCTGAAGGTCACGTTGCACGTTATCAAGAGCTTATGAGTCGTGTCTGGCCTGTCAACACCTCTTTTCATGCAAATCAATGACTAATCAATGACCAAAAATTTTGTGGGTCATTGATTAGTCATTGAGTACTCTTTGAGTATTGGTAATACTATATGAGTAATCAATTGATTACTCATTGATTGCCCATTGATTACTCATTGATTACATTGATGTCATTGATGTCATGGATTGTTGTACCCAATTCAAACCTTCTGGGAATAAGATTCTTTGTTCACAATATTTCCATATAATTTCCATGTCAATGCTTCATTGATATGGAAATATGACGAACAAAGAGTTCTAATCCAAAAAGGTTTGAATAGGCCATTTCCGAGTTGCCTTTAGCGTCTCTATCAAAGCGAGGCTAGGTGCGAAACCTTTCATATGAAAATGAGTTTTCATTTACATGCAAATAAAACTTATTTGCATGTAAATGAAAACTCATTTTCGCACCTAGCCTCGCTTTGATAGAGAGGCTAAAAGCAACTCGGAAATGTCCTATTGGGTACAATTCACTACAACTACCTAGCCGAATTTGTCTATTACTAGAAAGGTCCGAAAATTAGCGTTACTTTCGTTACTACGGTATTTCTAAGCAAAGCGAGTCCTCCAAAGAAATTTAAAAGATATTTTGTCCAGCGATGATGAAATGTCTTCGTGTCGTTTGAACAATGGTTTCATATTGCCAGAAAACAAGCGCGGCTGTCAATCACTGGAAAGGACCTCCAAAAACGCCTTTCATCGTGTGTCACGTGTGTTGGAAGCTTCTATGTCGGCCGCGCCATTTTGAAGCGGATAAGGCCCTGGGGAAGAGGGAATACCGCGCACCAGTGTCAAGCGCGGGAAAAAATGTAACCGGTGCCGAGCGCGAGAAAACATGTAACCGGTTCCTAACTAAGTAATGCTGTGTTCACACTAGGGCGAAACATGTTTCGTCTGATCATGAATGAAACATGTTTCGCTAGAAAATTTGTTCACACCTGGCGACAGATTGCGCGTATCACGATCGAAACATGTTTATTCTGAACATGATTGAAACTACTTCACGAGGTAGTTTCGATCTAAGCCAGACGAAACACGGTAGGGCAAATGTCGTCTCCTTGACGTTGAACGCTGCAATGCCCTTCGTTCCCGAAAGGCTTGAGAAGTGAAATTAAACAACAATTCATGCAACAGTGAGTTTAATCTCAGGTATGACATAAAAGACGTTTTGACGGATCAGTGAGTGATGAAATTAACTTGCTTTGTGTTCTTCTCGAGAAGCAAACTTGGACACAAAACCACGTTTTTAAAAAAATAACTTTAGTTGCTTATAGCATTGCCGCAAAGCGCAATCCCTTCAATAAAAACAATCCTTATGCACTTCTATTATTCGCCAATATCTCTGTTAAATTTTAGTGAAATCGGCTTTCAAACGTTCACGATATAACGTTTTACAAAGTGACACCTCTGCCACAATTTTGCCTTATGAATTTATTCATGGCCAGGTATCCCCCGCGACCTTAAAGAATACGTTATTTATGTTAAAATACTAGTGACGCTTCGATTAAGAAGGAGGTACAACTGCACTTTCGTGGTATTTTCGGAGATGAACGCCATTTTCCTGCGAGCGGAAAATGATATTTTCTAAGGACGAGAAACGAGTATTAAACTTAGAAATATAAATGAAATTCTTACATTGTGGTTCTTTTCTGTTACCAACGAACCATTTCCCTGATTCCCAAGTCTACGATAATTAAAACCATAAAATGAGGCCCCGACCACACTAATACATTTGGATGCGTTTTCGCCTATCATCCACACTAAAACGCCCGAAAACGCTGATGAAAACGGAGGCTTTCGAAAATGGTTTCAAAAGTGGAGACTTTTGAAAACGCATCGTTTTGAAAACGCTTCGTTTCTAGTGTGGACAGGTGAAAACGGAGATTTTTGAAAACGGGGACGTAAAATATCTAGTGTGGTTAGAAAACAACCTCGTTCCCAGGACCTTTACCCAAGCCAGGGTAAAGGTCCTGGGAACGAGGTTGGTTAGAAAACGGAGACTTTTGAAAAACGATGACGTACTGAGAGCGTCACATGCCATCGGTTCCAGTCCAAATCAGAGCATCTATCATCTTTAACACATACGCAATCCCCGGTACCAGTTGTTTTCATCGTTTTCGACCGTTTTAGTGTGGACAGGTGAAAACGATGCGAAAACGCTAGTGTGGGCGAAAATATTTGCTTCGTTTTCTTGGAGATGAAAACGGAGACTTTTGAAAACGCATTAGTGTGGTCGGGGCCTCACTACCGGCAAAATCACCGAAATACGAGATTTTACAAAAAGTTTGTTTATTCTCTTCAAATGTCGCGGGTAACTCGTTGCGTTGCATCATAGGATAGGCTTCCAACACCCCTGGGTTCGGAGATTCAACGAAATTTTCCGATCGATTCACGACCGTGAGTCGTTTTTCGAACGGTCACCGAAGCTTTCTCGGTCCAGACCCCACAGACCGCGTCTAAAATATTTAAAATGGCGACGGCCAGGTCTTGCATGAAAGGTAAGCTACAAACCTTTTTCATGTTTTATTCATATATACTAGAAATAGTGTTCACTATTAGCTGCCCCCCGCTTTTGATAACCTGTTTATGGGATGTGTATTGAATATAAATTCTGTGCATACGACGTTTCAAGCATTTTATTGAAGTTAGCATCCATGTAAGTAGTCGACATATTTATCTCCCGGTTATCTGTAAATTTGACAATGAAATCTATTTCAATCAAAGTATTGTATTAATATTCTGTGTAACAGCAACATATTGTATGTTGGTAAATTCGTGTAAAATAGGTCACCAGAAACCATTACAACAATAACCAAACTTGCAACAATGTATTTGTAGACAATATAATAATCTGCAATCTATTTATCCATAGACCAGTCAATATAGATCTATAACAACTATGCAATTAATATTTGTGTAACTGGAACGTTTTGTATGTCAATAAATCTGTGAAATTTTTTGGGAAAAAAACATCACCAATAACCATTTCAACAACAATAATCAAACTTGCCAGAAAATATAATTATCTACAATCTATTTATCCATAAACCATATGAATTCAAACGTTTGAGTTGAGATTCATCATTCTGTTCTGAGATATTTGCGATCTGTTGGATCGAGTCTGTCGACCCCGTTGCTGATTTGTGTCTGACAAACCAAATTTATTCAGTACTGTTGAATGCTTTTGAATTCAAAGAAATCACTGAAATGCAAAATACCCAACTTAAAATGTTTCTCGAAGATGGCGAAACGCGAACTCGTAGATGCAAGACCTTCAAAGGTCTTCAAATGCTGAGATGCTGCTAGAAGATGGCGAAGCTCGAAGGTGACGAAACGCGACCTCGTGGTTGCAAGTACCCGACACCACCGTGCGCGCTTGCTAAAATATTACCCGAGACGACTATGCGCGCCTAGTTTCGTCAAATCGAGAACGCTTTGCCCACTACAAACTCATTTCTTACTTTTGCAACAAATATTCTTTGTCGTTGTATGTATACACCCGGGGAATGCTAGGGGGTGCCTCCTCGGGTTTTGGCCTCTGGGCCAAAACCCTGCGGGGGCAATTACATGTGGTCTGAGAAGTTGAAATTAACGATGTGTTCATCTGCTCGCTAGGGATTGTCCACGCTCTTCGCGTTTAATTATTTTACAACGCATACCAACCTTTTCAATAGCTAATTAACCAAATTGAGCCACCGTTCCAACGTGATTTTCAGTGACTCGGCAAAGTACATAAGCTTAAATCTGTCGAATACGAATAGCCTTGAGTTGGTGTAAAGAGGGGGACATTGAGGATTTGAGGTGTTGCGGTGTTGCTCATTTTTTAATGCGGTGAATAAAATCCCAGCTTGCGGTGTTGCGGTGATCTCAAACCCCACGGTGTGCGAAGTTTGCGCTTTAAAGTCTGCGGTGTTCGGTGAAACAAAATTATCTGCGGTGTTGCCGTTTCCTGTTTGACCCTTGTCAGATCTAAAGTTGGCCTCTATATGTTATTTATTCGGTACTTACTTATGAAAAGCATGTACCATTATGTTTAATTTTTAACAAAATGCAGTCCAATACTGTCTAGTTAATCTTCAATACGCTGCCGGTCGCCAATCCTAAGCCTTTATCATTTATAAGTAACTTGACAAAAATATGTATTGCGGTGACGGTGTTTCGTCGACTTTTCTTGCGGTGATGCGGTGTTCGGTAATTTTGTTTGCAGTGTTGCGGTGTTCAGAGCCCCCCAATGTCCCCCTCTGTAAACTGTATTGATGTTTTGATTGACTTATTTATTGTGTACCTCGTGTTGGGAGTAATGTAAGAGGTTTGCCTTTGAAGTGACATGAAACTTCTATTTTCACTTTTTGCGAGGATTAATTTTTTTTATTTATTTCTCGGAGATATGAGCTAAATTTGTAGCTGCTCTAAAATTCGAGAAGAAATAAAGGTTATGTATGTCTACTTTATCTATTTTTATACGCACAAAATCTCCTACTTTGTATTTTGTTTCTTTTTTTGTGATTCTTTCATTTGACTGTTGTAATTTGATTGGTTTTTATTTATAGTCAGTTTAATAGACCATTTTACAGTTGTGTGCTTAGTACCCTGGCCTTTTTGTGAAAGTGGTTGGAATCCTTTGTGTGGTGTTATTCCAAATACTACTTCATAAGGGCTCTTGTCAATTGCCCTGTGCACTGCAATGTTATTTTTGTATGCTGCCTCAGCTTAAACACTGTGCACCAACATTTTAGGTCTTTCTTTTGTTCAGTGCAGTATGTTAGTTATCTTTTCTTTAACTGTTTGATTGTTTCTCGCTACAAGTCCTTGTGTGGATGGTGTTCTTGGTGCTTAGTGGACTTGTGTGATGTTGTGCTTTTCACGGAAATTCTTCATTACTTGGCTTTTAAACTCGCGTCCATTATCTGAATGGAGCTTTTGCAGAAAGCCAAAGAGCCAAAATTGTTTTTCAAGTGTGTCTGCCACTTCAGTAGTTTGTTTTGATTTCAATGGATGAAGCCAGGAAAATTTTCTGTGGTGGTCTGAAACATGTAGTAGCCAATGGTGATTCTGTCCACATAAACAGGGCAAGTTTCGAAAATCAATTGAATCTATTTGCACATGGCTGAAATACCGGTAATCATTTCCTTGGATTGGATGTAGGATTTTTTTTCTCTTGTGGTCTGTTACTCCCTTTTGCTGTTGATGTACATGAACTTGCATGTGGAAACAAATAATTGTATTACACTCTGGGAAATTTCAATGTTCAATGCTCTGATGTACTTTTCTATTTAGCCCTTCCTCAGTGTGCTATTGCTGAATGAGCATGACAGAGAGTTTGGTAAATTTGAAGCTTTGATCTACTTTTCATATATATATTTCACATACCTTTCAGTGAAAATGGTGCCCCTTTCATATAGCCTTTACATGCATCTGTTTGATATATTTTGAAAGACCCTTTTTATAATTATATACTTAAATGGCAGTTTTCCCTACCTTTTTTATGCTTCAACGGCTGTTTTCGCTACCCTTTCCTTTTCTTGGTGAAATCCCTACCCTTTCATATACTTCAACTCTGAAAATCCCGACCCTTTCATATACCTCTAGCCTTAAAAAGGTACCCCTTTTGGGCGGAGCATCCCGGTATAGCCCATTATAGGGAGTACCCCCCCCCCCCCCCCCCCCGGGTTGTCAGTAGTGTCATCGATTTGTGCTTTATTTATGAACTAGTAAAGTGCACAAAATTAGTGTTTTCAGGAACACACTCTTGTCTGTCCCCTCTGGAAATTCCAGATCTGAACCCCCCCCCCCCCCCATGCCATCGGAATTCCAGTTCAAAGAACCCCCCTTGCCCTCAGAATTCCAAAAAGCCGTCCGTGGTATAGGTATGGATATTTTCTGGAATCGCCAATTTGGAGAAAATCTTCTCTTTCTAATAGTGAAGTATTCATCTAAAAATTATATTTGATAGTTACAATCAGAAAGAATACATGTACATGTATGTATTTCATATACACAACCTGTATTAAAAAAGTATGAAAATTCTTCTTTGGAACCATAAAATAAATACTCATGAAAATTTATAGAAAATGATATTGTAAAATTGAAGTTGGGAGTGGGAATGAAAAATGTTAACCATTTGTGTAAGTTAGAAGCCATTGTAACCTTTTCTATCCAGTCCTTGAAGTAATACATCAAACACAAGGAACAGTGTTTCATCAGGTTTCCAAACACTGAGAAGTGGGTTGAAAAACGAGGCACAGCCAAGTTTTTTTTAACCCACTTCAAGGTGTTTGGAAATCTGATGAAACACTCTTTTACAGTGCGACCACACGAACCGAGGCCACCCAGACAAATTCAAGTCAAGATCTAGACAATCAAATAGCACATAATTATACTTGACCTCAGTTCAAATTCCGAGCTGTGATGTGTCGCGAACCTTTGATATCCATAAATTCTTCATTACTCAAATGATAACACGTTTGTATAAATCAAGCTGGAAAATTTTATGACAACGTCTGGGTTGGCCGGAATCAAAGCCAGTAGTAAAGAAATTTTGAACAATCCAAAGTAAACGTGATGGCCGCTCATTTCATGCAAACCGGGCGCCGCGAGCGATTTGCAGTTTCGGTGATTACTAAACAGAGCTGTCAACAAAGATTGTTTTCATTTTTCGAAGACTCGCTCAAGCAGTAATTTCTAACTTTCTCTCCGGTTCCATTTCAATTTGAGAGCGATTCTTCATACATCTGAGAGTTTTCATTTGTTATTTTTTTCACTCTCCTCTCGAGAAAATCACAATTTATAGTTTAGGACTTCAAAGCTTGAGGGTCCACAATAGGGTTCTCACTTCCCACCCATTTTTCCCTAGTCATCCCGCCATCCCGCCCTTCTTTACGTCGAAATCCCGATCCCGCCGTCCATTTTTTGTAATTACCTAAAGAACAATACAGCTTTTCACAAAGGATCCATTTGTAGACCTTCACATGCTGGCCAATTCAGTCAATTCAAGAAGTCACCTTCAGATTGTAATCCCGTATCCCGCTATACTATACTTCACGATTCCCGCATCCCGACCCCTCAAAAACGCGAAATCTCGCTCCCGCTCATAGTTAAAATCTCGCTTCCCGCTCCTGTTTTTAACTCGCATCCCGAATCCCGCCCTCAAAATAGGCCAGATCCCGCATCCCGCCAAACGTATTGTGTACCCTCATGTATCATAGGGAACAGAGAGACGACAGAGGGATTTTATAGAAAGTAACGTGAACATTTTGTATAAAAAGTAAAATATATGCTTTCAGTGTATGGTCGCTGGATAACAAATTATACTGACAACTCTTACAACTAGATAAACGAGCGGATCCGTACGGATAGATCGCAGTTGTTTCTCAGAAAATAGTGCTATTTTTGCCATTGAGTTGAGAAATCGGGAGCAAACTGCAATGAATTATTCGTTTGAAGAAAGGAGGAAAATACTTTCTTCTTTTGAGAGTTCTATTTTTTGATCGCACGTCGGAATGTGTTATCCTCCAATCACCTGTGCGACTGTGATGCATCTAATTTATTCGCTGCCAACTTTGCCTGCTTTTGTCACGTATTTATACATGTCTCTCATTAGAAAACAATTTGCTTTTGTTTCAACAATCAGAACTTGAAGAATTAATAAAAAGGCAATGATGATGTTTGCTTTCCAACACGCCTAAGAGACTCGTGGTTTTCAGCTCACGAGCTCATGATTTCTCACTGAGAAGTGCCAATGCGATATAAATTCAAAATTCCCTCGCGTAGAATTTGTGAGTTTCGGCTCCGTTAACAAAATACCTTCCGGATTGATTTATCCAAACGCGGCAATTCATTTTTAGCCTTTGGTCATCAAAGATTCTCGACACAGTGCGCAGTTCAGAAGTCTGAATTTTTCGCTCGGCGGTACCAAACAACTGGTCAAGTATAATTATCCGGCTATTTCATTGTCTAGATCTTGACTTGTGATTGGCTAATTTGAATTTGTCTCAAAATTTGTCTGGGTGGCCCCGGTTCATGTGGTCGCACTGTAAGTGTTTGATATAGCTTCTCAAACTGATCGTTAAATGAGGAGAAAGCAAAGGAATAAAATCACCAAAATCTATGCAAATTGAAAAACGATTTCAAAACCTCCTTCACTGTAGTGATTTCGTATGTGTTCTCGTCATGAATTATTAATGACTTTGAGAATTAATTTTGGCTGTTTGGACCCTGCAAAATTCTTGTCAAAATCCTCCTGGAATTTCTTCACCTCTTAGCCATACAATGTTATTCTCAGTTTTGTTAATTTTGCACAAAATGACATCTAAAGTCTTTAAATAAAAAATTATGTACACTGTAAATGCAATTTTCCAACTGTTGTTGTACATGTACTACCTTCAGCCTTTTTGTGCTGTTATCAAAATTTCAGATGAGGAGGAAACAGTCAGAAATTCTTTGGATGAGAACAGACTGAAAGTTAAAGTAGAAATGTGAGTTCTACATGTACTTTTCTACTTTTTTTTGAAAATTCTGCTTTGATACCACTATGCACATTTATCACTGAAATGAGTGATTGTTATTTTTCCCAATCTAGGTTGCTAAACAGTGATCCTGAACAGTTGTTTGAAAAGCTTGAAATTGAAGCAAGGTACTGTATACTTTAAATACTTCTTTAGTTAACTACATGTACTACAGTAGCAACTGTCTGAAGGTCAGTATTTCACATCCTCTTCTCTGCTATTGTTTTGCTCCCTTAGATAAAGGGTCTTTCTCCCATTGTCTAACTCCACCTACAGCTTTATACAGTCATGCATTTAAATTAAAACTGTCATACATAAGAGATCTTAATTAGTGAATTTTTTTTTTGATTCCTAGGGAATATGTGCGGGAAGTAAATGTACGCCTTGTTAAATACCTAACCTCATGCCCCCTGTCTCCAAACCATGCCAAGGAATTTTTTAATATGTTACTGGATGAATATCAAGCACTGTTAAAAGCAATTGACATCCTCAGACCATTCTTCTGCAAACTGCAGGTAAGGCTTCCTTTTAAAATAGCTCTTTATACATACATGAACGGATGTATATGCCCAGGGCTGAAAATTGTCTTGCTTAACCGAACGCATGTCCTTCCACACAGCTGTATCTTGATGGACATCTGACAAAATTGATCTTTTAATCCATTCACCGCCAATGTAATGTAATTTAGTTCTAACTTTTAAGTCTGTTGACGTAAAACCTATGGTGTGGCTATTCAAATAAAACCTCTTGGCAGTACTTTTGCATGGTCCTTTTTTTTCAGAATTTTTACAAAATGAAATTTGGAATTTTTCTTGAATTTTGATTTTTGGCACTTTTGGGAGTTGAAGTGTTAAAAACCTGAGGTGTTGACTTTTGATGTTCTTGGGGGCAAAATTTACAGTGGGCTTAATCTCTTTCACCATGCAGATCATCACCTCAGCACTCTCCAGTGGTCATGTGTGCTTTTGAAATTGAGTTTTTTCTGTAGGGAAATGGTAAAGACTATGGTACTCGGACAGGACCCACCATTTTACAAAAAAGACTCCTAAAAGATGGTGTCTTGTTGGTATATACCCCCCATTCGGCTATCAGGAGTAGAAACTGAAAAAAAGATTAAAATCTTCATGTGCTGTTTTACTATTAATGCAAGCTTCATGCACACAGAATATTTAAGTCTCATCTCCAATTTTTAAGCCCAAAAATTTAGTCCATTAAACTCATCAGATAGGTGGTATCATACCCCCCCCCCCTACTCCTACACAAAGTGGGTCCTCGTTGAGTACCGTAAACACCGGTAGCTACCAGTGTATAAGCCACACTTTTTTGCCTAAAATTTTTGCTCAAAACAGAGAATGCGGCTTATCTACAGGAACATCTGCAAAGGTTATCGTGAGATTTTATTTATTAGAGGTGTATAACGTGCATGGAACAAAAATTCTTTAACTTTAAATGATGTAGAAAAGCGAGTGTCGTATGTCTGACAGTGCGGCCATAGCGCCTCCGAGACAAAAATCAAATTGAACAATTCGCATCAAACATGTAATGCACGAACATGAGTGTTGTGTTTAAGCTTATAAATTGTAAAATTTAGCCTCAAATTGTCAAAATATATACCTGTGTTAAAACAGTGCTCACTATCTTTGTCAGACATTTCGAAGCTTTCAGCGATGAAGGAACACCGACGGAAGCCGAATGAAAGAAGCCAAAGAAAAGAGTCTGTAAACAAGCGGCCATCTTGGTTAACCTTATTTCAAGATAAATATAAACATATGCTCAAGAAGTTTGTACAGTTACCAAGCTTGTTTTGGCCTGAGCGAACGGCTGGCAAACGAACGTAGCTGCGTTCGAAAAGTGCTGAAACTGTCGGTTTTTGTTTTTCAGTACACAATAATTCGATGGATGGAAGCAAAGTCTAGCTCATGTTTTGTGGAGCCAATAATATATGACCGTACGCCCCCGCTGTCGCAATCATACAGAAAATAGAATCGCAAGGTGACGTGAGCGGGGCCGGACGGTTGACATGAGCCGGTCCAGAAAAAGCTGTCCGGCCCCACTCGAGTTCAAGCGATTTGTACTTTCTAGTCATATTATCTCGGTCATGGGGCACCGCACGGACCTCGCGCCATGACCTCGAGCCAAATATTTTCCCGTCCGGCCCTCCCACTCAGTCAATAAGTGCATATTCTTTATCTACTTCAACAGGATTTTGACCATTTGAGAGAGTTTGGTTTGAGTTGGGACCTTCATCTGCACAAACACTTATTTTACACAGAAATCTACAGAGACCCAGCAGTTTATGGTAATCTTCCTAGTTTAGTCACACAGTTAAGGTGTGTAACATTAATGTAAAACTTTTTTTTTCAACAGAAGTGTTCAAAATTGTAGCTGAGTACTGTTATAGTAATGTGTTTAAATATAAGTAGTCTATCCCGGATGACTGGGCGAATTTTATTCATATATGCAGCAGCCCTGAGTTAATGAGATTGGCTCTGTACAAACCGGTTTTGAATGGTTCGGTCAGGAGATAATGAGATGCGAGACGAAAAGGTACAGGAGGGGTTAAATGAAATGCGGTCCGTATAGGTGGAGACATTAAGGATGCATGAATTGGAAGAGAAATACACTGATAATACCATCCGGGTGGTGGTTTCAATTTAAAGGCAAAAGAACAAAGGACGGGTGATGAACCAATGAGAATGCACTGACGTCATGGTCAAACCGGTTCATACCAGTTTGTCAAGAGGTATATTATTCAAAATAGTCGCTCTCCTATAGAAAAACGAGTCAAACCGGTTTTGTTCACTCTTATTAAGTATTCAAAATGACACAAGGAAATGAATACGATAAATTATTGCAGCGCGCTAAATTCAAATGGCTTCGCTTGCTGCTTGACTTAAATGTAAATAATTTCTGTGTATCAGTAAGTTGCGAGTTAAATTTAAAATCTCCATTCCTTTTGACTTGAAAGTAAATTATTGCAGCGCTCTAAATTAAAATGGCTTCGTTCACTGCTTGACTTAATAAGCGTATGGTATTTCTGTGTATCAGAAGGTTGCGAGTTAAATTTAAAATCTATTCGTTTTGACTTGAAAGTAAATTATTGTCTAGAGCGCTAAATTATAATAGCTTCGCTCGCTGTTTGACTTAAGCGTAAAGTACTTCTGTGTATCAGAAGGTTGCGAGTTAAATTTAAAATCTCCATTCGTTATGACTTGAAAGTAAATTATTGTCGCGCGCTAAATTCGATTAGCTTCGCTCGTTGTTTGACTTAAACGTAAGATATTTCTGTGTATCAGTAGGTTATGAGTTAAATTTAAAATCTCTATTCGTTTTGACTTGAAAGTAAATTCAGTATTGTCGCGCGCTAAATTCGAATAGCTTCGCTCGTTGTTTGACTTAAGCGTGATGATCTGTATTCGTTTGGACTTGAAAGTGAATAATTGTCGTGCACTAAATTCGAATAGCTTCGCGCGTTGTTTGACTTAAACGTGAAACATTTCTGTGAATCAGTAGGTGGCGAGTTACATTTAAAATCTCTATTCGTTCTGACTTGAATTTTCGAAGTACTAAAACAATTGCTAAACAACTCAGCGCAAGTTTATTGTGTTTTCCTGACTAAACATTAGCATAGTAGATTCGCTGTATTTTCGGTTTGACGTTCAGTAAGTTTAAAGAAAAGTTTATGCGGCATTTTACTTTCTAGATAAGCGTATTTTCGCGTTTGAAATTCGAATAGCTTCGCCCGTTGTTTGACTTAAACGTGAAACATTCTGTGAATCAGTAGGTGGCGAGTTACATTTAAAATCTCTATTCGTTCTGACTTGAATTTTAAAGTATTTAACGCTCACCATTATTCGAAGTACTAAAACAATTGCTAAACAACTCAGCGCAAGTTTAATTGTTTTTTTTTTTTTACTAAATATTAGCATAGTAGATTCGCTGTATTTTCGGTTTGACGTTCAGTAAGTTTAAAGAAAAGTTTATGCGGAATTTTACTTTCTAAATAAGCGTATTTTCGCGTTTGAAAAGCAAACATTGCTTTAAAATGTCAGTTGCTGAAAACAATTTCACCGTATTTTTCTTTTCATGTGATCAGTTTCTTCAATTAATATTACAGTACGTTCAAGTTTGAACGCTCGTGGCTGAGTGAGTGTTAACAAAAGGTAATTGCATTTATTGTTTCTTAAGAGTGTTTCTTCAAAAGCTTTAAGTCATTTATATTCAAGAACACACTTGAATGCAAATGCTCGAAAGAAATGTTCGTTAATGTTAATCGAAGTATCGAGCAACTAAAACAATCGGTTAAAGCAGCGCTGCCGCCTTGTCCAGTTGAATTTTGGAGTTTTGTTTTGATGATGTTTAAGGCTATTTACTGGTCAAAGAAACCCGCGCTACGTATTGCAGTGCGCTACGTATCTCTATAATTAAGTATTCCTTCTTGTTTAACTAAAGAGAACAGTATTTCTTACATTGTATCTGTAATGCCGTTGAGTTAAATTCTCCAAATCGCCATTCGTTTTTATCGCGCTTGGTCAAATAAAAAAAAAAAACCGCTAAGTAAGGCAGCGCGCTCAACTCGATTAGCTTCGCTCGTTGTTTGACTTAAGCGTAAGGTATTTCTGTTAGGTTGCAAGTTAAATTCAAAGTCTCTATTTGTTTTGACCTGAAATTCACTCAATTTGAGTAGCGTCAAATCGCTTGGTCAAAGAAAAACTGCGCGAAGGAATGCAGCGCGCTAAACTCGATTATTTGGCTTCGCTCGTGTTGCTTGACTTAACCGTGTAACTTGCGCTTCCTTTAAAGCCATGCTTGAGTTTATATTTTGTTTACAATAACCTTCTTTAGTTCAAACCATTAGCAAAGTAAATGCACTCACAAATTGAATTTTGTTTAACTCTTTCTTTAAAAGAACCGTTTACGTTTATTTAGTGTTCAAACCAAGCGCATTGCAAGGACACATTTTGTGTTCACTTAAAACCAAACAATGCTTTAAACTGTAGCGGACGCGGTGATTAAAAATCAAGGCAAGATCAAACGACCTACACTTCAGAGAGAATTTAGCAGAATAGATAAATCAAAATGTCAAAGAGATCTTGAAAAATTAATTGCAGATGGCTTGTAAAATAAACATAAAAATCACACTCTTTGTAACAAAGTAGAACTGATTGTAAACATTGTTTTTGTTTACTTAATAAAATTATTGTGATTCCATGAAATATTGTGTGGTATTCATTTTGTGGGTACATACTTTTAGGTGCAACAAAACTGGTTTGACTCGTTTTTCTAGAGAGTGGTCAGTTTGAATAATATACCTCTAGACAAACTGGTATGAACCGGTTTGACCATGACGTCAGTGCATTTTCATTGGTTCATCACCCGTCCTTTGTTCTTTTGCCTTTAAATTGAAACCACCACCAGGATGGTTGGGTGGACATGTAACAGTACATCACATCATACACTTTATAAATATTCAATAAAATCTCTGTGTACTTCTTTTCCATTTCATGCATTCTTAATGACTCTACCTATAAGGACTGCATCTCATTATCTCCTGACCAAACCTTTCAAAACCGGTTTTTACCGAGCCAACCTTTCAAAACCGGTTTTTACCGAGCCAACCTCATTAACTCAGAGCTGCTGCATACATTAAAAAATTAGCCCAAGCATCCCGAATAGACTACTAATATGCATGTTACAAATATGCACGTGTCAGTTTCAATGTAAATTATGCTGCTTCAGTAATAATAGCATTCGTTCTTGAGATATCAGTTACGACATAGGTTGCGGACGACATGTATTAAAATCTGTTCATTTTCTACACCGAGTCTTCTGTTATTACAAGCATTTCATTCATTTACATCTAACTGACAGGTGTGTGTGAGAGCATTGTTAATGCAAGTACAAGAAATGATCAAAGTCTCCTACAAGCCAACTCATGAATATTATGGCGCGTTATTAGGGTCAAAATTATATGTACAAACTTTATTCAGTTTGAATTTCGAAACGAGTCTTTTTGTTTACAATTACTTTCTAATTGCAGCTCTTGCTGCATGCTTAATTGCGCAATAGAGTTTATCTTGACATTACTTTCTAAAATTTACATCTTTTTGCGTGTTTGTTGAGGTGAATAGAGTATTACTACATTAACTAGAAATACGTGTCTCGCAGAACCTCGCGAAGCTCGGGGGAGGATGCACTGCAAAATCTTAGCGATGTGGGCCTTTTTGAAGTTTGTGAGTGCTATCTCCCAAAATTAACCTGTTCCCTTTACATACTTCTGTAGCTGTTGTTCTATGTACTGTGTATCAAATAATTGCTAATTCAATTGACTATTCGCTTGAATGCTTGAGATTGCAGGAGTTAATAGGATACAGGTCACGAGAATTACGAAATTGATTACAAAAGTTAAACATAAATATTCAAGATGAAGGAACATATTCTTTGCAAATATCATAAGCAATGTATGCGAGAAAATCGATAATGATCAATTTACAGCATGTACTAAGACAATAGTTTCCAGTGTTTGAGTACTAATTTTTTATATTGAAAAATATACTCTTATGATCTGCGTGTCAGTTGTTCAGCTACTTGAAATCTTTTTTTTTTTTTGCAAAAGGTAGATTAAAGAATAATTTATGGAGGGTTGTATATAAGCTTAAGATTGCTTGCTTTTAAATGTAGGTTGTTTCAATTGAAGAGCATTAAAGAGCGGATTAAAGTGCGGTGATTTGAGCTAGATTTCTTAATCGTTCTTCTTCTTTGAGACTTTCCTGTATTCAGTGTTTGCTCTCGTTGTGTCTATAAACAGAATCATTTTGTCTAACACTTCCAGTCGGTGTCGCCTCTTCTGATCGGTTTCGTTCAGAATTCTAATGGAGGCATTTGGTCAGGCTGTTCGAAGTCTTTGTAATCGATGCTGTCGTTGTTTCTTCGTTGCTCGATCAATGCTCGATCAATGCTTTGAATTGACGGCGAGCTGATTTAGGAAATTTGCGCACGTTTGCAGAGTTGAATATGAAAATTCTTTGAGGAATAAAACGAATTTAGACCGAAGCAAGTTCAAGTAAATGAGTATAAAAAGGGTTACATAGTATTTCCAAAAGCTGTCTTGAACAAAGGATAGCGGAAAAAATCTTGGTAAATGCATCAGTGTTGAAAGCTCAAATCAGTACAAAACACGCAGCAAAATTAAATATATGCGCGCGCTATATGGCGCTCTTCTGATCGGTTTCGTTCAGAATTCTAATGGAGGCATTTGGTCAGGCTGTTCGAAGTCTTTGTAACTGATGCTGTCGTTGTTTCTTCGTTACTCAATCGCGTTGAATTTCAAGTCGCGGTTCTCGCTCCAGCGGAGTTTCGGTGGTTAATCTTCTCGAGAAAGGATTTCTACCCACTTGGTCAATCCAGCGTTGTTGTATTTGCTGTTCTTTCTCATTTGCATCAGAAATTGGTCGTGTTTCACCGAGAGCAGGGGGGGTGGGGGGGTGGAAGCCTATCCCATGATGCAACGCAACGAGTTACCGGCGACATTTGAAGCGAATAAACAAACTTCTTGTAAAATCTCATATTTCGGTGATTTTGCCGGTAGTCTCATTTTATGGTTTGAATTGACGGCGAGCTGATTTAGGAAATTCGCGCACGTTTGCAGAGTTGAATATGAAAATTCTTTGAGGAATAAAACGAATTTAGACCGAAGCAAGTTCAAGTAAATGAGTATAAAATGGGTTACATTGTATTTTCAAAAGCCGTCTTGAACAAAGGTTATAGCGGAAAAAATCTTGGCAAATGCATCAGTGCTGAAAGCTCAAATCAGTACAAAACACGCAGCAAAATTTAATATATGCGCGCGCTATATCGCGCGCTATATCGCGCGTACAAGCTAGCTGTACGCGTCAGTTACAGTTTTTCCTGTCGTTGACATCAGAACTACTGTGCCTAGCTAAAACCGTGGATAAAACAAATAGCTATTAAGAGAAGAACTTTTTTCCCAAAGGTTTTCAGTTTTTTAGAGCACTTATTTGGTTAACACAGTGCAAGAGTGTCGTCATATGCGTGGACAAGCAGTTGGATGCTTACGCGTTCAAGCGCGCGCAAATTTCGTTTGTCGTGTCATCCTTCAAACAAATTTTTGAAAGCATGTATCTGTTTGTTGCAAGAGAAGTTTTCTTGACATTGCAAATCCTGACAAAAGAAGACCGACAGACAAGAGGCCTTGAAAAGGGTGTCTTGACAGCCACTGCTTGCCTCGGCGATCACTGGCAAATGCGAGGTCACGTGATGAGACATTATGCGATAGGCTTCCAACCCCCAACCGTCAGCCCGGCCGCCCCATGAATAAACATAAGAGCGCGCCATTGTCAGCGGTCGCGATTTTTATTGCTAGGCAACTGCACGACATCTTCAGTATATATATATATATATATATATATATATATATATATATATAAATAAATAAATAAATTTGTGTTTCGACTTTTCCGTAGTAGAGTGCTCAATACATAAAGTAGAGCGTGATAAATATTTAAAACAGGAAAAAGACTACACTTGTATCCCTACAAGCCTGTTTCGTGAAATCCCCTGTAGAGTGAGCAATCACGAAACAGGCTTGTAGGGATACAAGTGTAGTCTTTTTCCTGTTTTAAATATTTATATATATATATATATATATATATATATATATATATATATAAACTTTTCGCTCGATTGCGCGCGGCTCAGCTCCCGAGACCCGAGCACCCGAGCGGCCTTTGGCCGCCAAATTTATTAACCTCGCTACGCTCGGGCCTTCGGCCCTCGCTTCGCGAGGAAAAATTACTTGTAAAGTGTTTGTTTGTCCTACTTGCGAACCACCTCAAGATAGTCGCTTTGCACGCAAATTTTTGTTGTAAATATCTAAACTCCTAGTACACATTTTTCTGTTTGCAACGCCGTACGTCTTCTTCCGATGCGATCGAAATCACGCTGAATTTGCTGATTTCCGGTTTATCAGCATATGGAATTACTTTCAAAAAAGTCTTGGTCGACAAATTTTCTGCGAAAAATCAACCAGGCGTTTCAATGGGCAGACCACGTGGTTTGTGGAAGTCACGTGATTCAATGTCTTCCACGATGCACTGCAATCCTAAATTGTCACGCAATTTGTCACACGAATTTCTCCGTGTTGTATTATGTTCTCTCTATGTTCTTACATCGCGGCCGTTCGCGGCCGTCGATGCCACGGTCGTTGACGTTGCGGTCGTTGTTGCTGTGCGATTTCCCACTTTTCTGATAAAATCCGCCGTCTTCACCAGACGTTGAGCGCACTCGCACAACACATTTGGATACATAATCTCGGAAAAGTTAAGCTTACTAACGAAATAAAAAAAACGAAGAGAACATACCGTAAAGTTCCGAAAATAACGACCCCTTGAAAGTAGCGACCCTCCGAAAGTAGCAATAAAATTTCACAGGTGTTAGCAAATCCCGAACTGTAGCGACCCCCCGAAAATTACGACCCTCCGAAAGCGCGACCTCAAAAGTAATTTCCCTTTTTAGCAATAAATAACGGAAATGAAAGATATAACAAGCTATACCAAACTGATCCGAGGTTTATTTTTAATGAGTATAATGATCTTTGGCATTCCCATTCAAAGGAAAATACATAACTCTTAAAAGTTCATTACATTTGTTTTCAAAAAGTATTCCTTTCGTCTCTGAATACCCGATAACCAAACCTTTTTCTCTAGTAACAAAACTACTATACACCTTATTCCAAAATGGCGGTCATTTTATTATTCTTTTAAATCCATGTAAATTAGCCCTCTTGGCCTCGTCAGCGTGTGCAAAATACAAAAGAATTTTCAAGCGAAAGTGAGGCCAAGAGGGCTAATTAACATGCATATAAAAGAATAATAAATTGGCCGCCATTTTGGAATAAGGTGTTATACGATATGTTAAAGACCATTAAACCAGTTCTTTTCATATGCATATGCTAGCATCTAAAAAACAAAACCTAGTATTGACAAAGTTAACTGTAAACATTTGTTGTCTCAGTAGCATCGTACATAAAGTAAGTAATAGTCAAGTGAGGCCTTTAAGCTACTGTATCCAAGCCCGAAAAAGCCTGAAAAAAAATCAGGACCTTTCAACGGAAATTCGATTCCCCATGGGTTGAAAAGCCACGTGGTCTGCCCATTAAAACGCCTGGTTGATTTTTCGTAGAAAATTTGAGCCTGGTTGATTTTTCGCAGAAAATTTGTCGACGAAGACTTTTTTCGAAAGTAATTCCACATGCTGACAAACCGGAAATCAGCAAATTCAGCGTGATTTCGATCGCATCGGAAGAAGACGTACGGCGTTGCAAACAGAGATTTATTTCGAAAATGTGTACTAGGAGTTTAGATATTTACAACAAAAATTTGCGTGCAAAGCGACTATCGTGAGGTGGTTCGCAAATAGGACAAACAAACATTTTACAAGTAATTTTTAATGTAGTAATATTCTATTCACCTCAACAAACACGCAAAAAGATGTAAATGTTAGAAAGTAATGTCAAGATAAACTTTATTTCGCAATTAAGCATGCAGCAAGAGCTGCAATTAGAAAGTAATTGTAAACAAAAAGACTCGTTTCGAAATTCAAACTGAAAAAAGTTTGTATATTTAATTTTGACCCTAATAACGCGCCATAATGAATACGTAGCTTGCGTAGCAAGCGTTTCTCCGCACGAACGAATTTTTCCGCATTCTGGCCGCGCGAAAATTGAGGCGAGAGCAAAAAATCGGAAGACAGGGGTGGGAGTGGGGAGGCAAGAGAACGCTTGCCTGCAAACCCCACGATTTTGAAAAACCCATTCGTCCACGAACGGGGCTCCTGATTGGTGCGGTGTGGTCACCTTGAGTGACAGGTTTGACAACTAGCTATCAAATTTTCGCGCAAAATATTTTGAGCGTGACTTGCGATCAAAGGACAAAATGAAGCTTGGAGAACATGTGAAAGATTTTGAAACGTGTTTGAACGAAGTTATATCGGAGCTGAGCGAAGCGGGGCTTGCTTTTACTTTGAAAACGGAAAAGAAAGGGCAATGCGCCACCTTTTAACGGCAAAGATTTAATGGCCGTATTGCCAACAGGATTCGGCAAGAGTTTAATTTTTCAGTTGTTTGTTATGATGTGCAGAGTGCGAAGTAAAAGGCAAGGAGGTACAGGCTACTCTAGTATTATTGTTATTTCTCCATTGCAAAGCATAATTCAAGATCAAGTGGCAGAGGTAAATTATATGTGGATGACGGCCTGCGATTTATATGAAAAAAAGTTACACAAGGATTTCCTCGCTTTAATGTAAAGGCATGGAAAGAAAACACTACGTACCTTATGCCTCTATTAATCATAGGCCAGGAAATGTTTCTCTCACTTAGACTTGAGTAGACCCGTTGAAAAAAATTATCGTGGTATAGCTTGACTGTTGTCGTTCATGTCTGTTTGTAGTCATCGGTAACGCGTATTTTAAATTGGTTGGATCGACACAAAAACGGTGAGTCAAAAGCCAAATAATACCCAATTCCAATCATTTAAGGTTTAGACTTTCTCAAAAAACTAATTGACTCGAATTGACTCCACGATTACATCCCAAATTTTAAAGTTAAAGGTGATCTATTTCGGCGGCTGTTTGTTTTTATCGGCGTTGAATTGAAAGTGATTCCATCCGGCAAGCTCCATGAAGTGGCGTGTTGTTTGTGAGAAGATTTATTTGCATTTGTGGACCGATTTGAGTTTTATTTTGGTCACAGCAAAATATAAGATGAAATGAAGCTGAATGATTAGTGCTCGTACCATAGAAAAGTCAGAAAATAGCGAGAAAAGTGAAGATCGATTTTGAACTAGAAATAATATATAAACCGTAAACAAACACACACGGACAGTCGTGTGCTGAGGTTGTTGAGCTGAGTAGCTGTTGTGTTTTTATTAGCGGGAATTATTTCACCGGCTCTGTTAATCGGTGTTGGATTCAATAAATCAAAGCAGGCAAATGTACGGATATTTCTTCTAATTTAAGTCCGCATTGTTTTGAAATGGCGAGAAGGTTTATTGATTGCATGAATCTGTGAAGAGATTGCAACTGTTTAGCAAGCGTTTTATTTTTTGAAGAAAGTAAAATTCTACATCCGGTAATCTGTAATTGGCTAATTTGTTGACAAGCTGTCAATCGGCAAATGAAATCAACCGTGACAAATCAGTGGGCGTAACTTTTCAAAATCGTGGGGTTTGCCTGCAAGCGTTCCCTCATCTCCCCACTCCCACCCCCGTCCTTCGATGTTTTGCTCTCTCCCAAATTTTCGCGTGGCCAGAATGCGAAAAAATTCGTTTGTACGGGAACGCTTGCTTTGCAGGCTAATGAAATAACCTTTGGTTCCTCCCTCCCCTCCTCCTCCCTCCCCTCCCTCCCTCCCCTCCCTCCAATACTGTATTCGTGGTTTAAAAATGATGTTTTTGTGTGTGTAAGAACTTCCCTTTCTCTTGAATGATTTCCATCTTTACTCAATGTGATGTGTCACTTATACAAACATACATTACATAACTTTATTTAAACCCGGTAAAAACATCAGTTACAAACTAAGAAAGATAAAAACTGGTTTACATGTTTGCCGTGTGGGAGTACGAGGTGGACATAAGGTGATTGATTTTGCTATTAAACTTTTTATAAGATCTGATGGCTCTGGCATTCTGTGGAAGATTATTCCACAACAGTGCCCCACTGTGGCAAAAACTACATTTTAAGGAGGCTCGTACCCATTTCTCAAGCCACACCCTTTCAATTTTAATGGGCCATATCTTTTGTTGTAATGCATAAAAAGACAAGCCACTTTGCATGCAAACACACAATACATTGAACTTTATGGGAGTATAGGATTTGTTTACATCGGTGCTTCCATGGCAACGGAATGGTGATCCTCTGAAATTCACAAGTTGCGGAGTTTCTCTAGATCAAGAGAAATTTTTGTAAAACCCGCTAGTGGACTAATTGATTAGACCATGGGCTTCAACTTGACAAAGTTTGAAAGAAATGTATGAGAGCGTTTTCGAAATTTTTAGGGATGAAGTTTTGGGGATTATAAATACAGTGAAAAACATACTATCGACATAATTGGCTAATATCTAAAGAAAATGATGCGCGATGGGGATGCAGTTTCATCTCATAGTAGTTTGATTCCGTTTGAAATGGTGTGTGAAAAAGTGACGGAGTTGCTTTGGCCGATTGCAAGAAAGAAGGATTTGATTAGCGTGCGTTCAGCTGCTCTTGTTGCCATTTTTGTATGTAATTTGGTCTACGCCTACAAATATGATGATAATTTGGAAACCGCGAGATAAATTTTTTTAAAAATTTGACAATCTCGAGATTGGTCATCCATTTATATGGCCTGCAAGTTTCAAGGACATTGAAGATTTGCAAAACAATAAAATAGGGCCTCCAATGTACCAATTTTTTCCCGCAGAGTTTGTGTTTACAAGCGAGCGTCCTCATTATTCACGGGTATTGTTTTTAAGTTTCATATGCACGTGCAAAACTATACAAAAAAAATTATTTGCATCGAACAGAACGCTCGATTGCTTTCCGAAGAATTTTCCGAAACATGCTAATAACTGGCTTGCGTTACGAATAGCAATGACAACAGTACTGATGAAGACAACGTCGGAAACGTCACGTTTCATCAAGTGCCGGATGCAGAAATAACACATTTATGATTGTCTCACTCTGGTTATTTGTTGCAATCGGCGTAGCATCTGTTCCTTATTTAGATATAAAATAGCGCAAAGCAGAATTCTCAGCTAAAATATAAAGTTGTCACGCTGTTCTTGCGTGTGACATATTAAAGAAGCACTGTTTCTGCATTACGCTTATAATTTCCAAATTGGGATATGTTCTTCTTGTCCTGTAATTTAAAAGGGACCCTCGGTATGGCTGCATTACAGCGTAATAGCGCAAAATCGATTGCGTAATGTTATTACAATTCTCAAGCCAGCTTTTAGCATATTTCGGAAAATTCTTCGGAAAGCAATCGAGCGTTTTGTTCCGATGCAAATAAATTTTTTGCTAAAGTTTTGCACGTGCATATGAAACTCGAAAACAATCCTCGTGAATAATGAGGACGCTCACTTGTAAACACAAAATCTGCGGGAAAAAATTGGTTCATTGGAGGCCCTATTTTATTGCCTTGCATGTCTTCAATGTCCTTGAAACTTGCAGGCCATATAAATTGATGACCAATCTCGAGATTGTCAAATTTTTAAAAAAATTTATCTCGCGGTTTCCAAATTATCACCACATTTGTAGGCGTAGACCAAATTACATACAAAAATGGCAACAAGAGCAGCTGAACGCACGCTAATCAAATCCTTCTTTCTCGCAATCGGCCAAAGCAACCCCCTCACTTTTTCACACACCATTTCAAATGGAATCAAACTACTATGAGATGAAACTGCATCCCCATCGCGCATCATTTTCTTTAGATATTAGCCAATTATGTCGATAGTATGTTTTTCACTGTATTTATAATCCCCAAAACTTCATCCCTAAAAATTTCGAAAACGCTCTCATACATTTCTTTCAAACTTTGTCAAGTTGATGCCCATGGTCTAATCAATTAGTCCACTAGCGGGTTTTACAAAAATTTCTCTTGATCTAGAGAAACTCCGCAACTTGTGAATTTCAGAGGATCACCATTCCGTTGCCATCGAAGCACCGATGTAAACAAATCCTATACTCCCATAAAGTTCAATGTATTGTGTGTTTGCATGCAAAGTGGCTTGTCTTTTTATGCACTACAACAAAAGATATGGCCCATTAAAATTGAGAAGGTGTGGACTTGAGAAATGGGCACGAGCCTCCTTAAAAGATCTGTACGGGGCTTGGGCAGACAGAATTTGTTTTCCTTTTCTCTAAGTTCATAGTCTGTGCTAAAAGGTGTAAACAGGCCTTGAAGATACTCCAGAGTTTGATCGGTTACAATTTTAAACATTAGTTTCGCTTTGACTTTCTTCCTTCTGGTAGAGAGGTCATCCCATCCTTGTACTTTATCGGCCAATTCGATACTTAGACCGTTCCACACAGAGCAGCAGTAGTTGAAGTGTGGTTCGATGAGAGCTTGATATAGAAGAATAGCCTTTTCTTCACTTATAAAGGGCCTCAGCCTTTAAAGTGCACCTATACCAGAAGCAATGGTCTTGGCGATTTCGTCAACATGTTTGGACCATGGTAAATTTTGGTCAATGTAAATTCCCAAAGGTTTAGTGTCACTCACTCTTTTAATTTCGTGCCCTTCAATCTGTACATTAAGTGAATGGGTAGCGGTATTAGCAAGCCTTTGACGGGAACCTAATTAACATCAACTCAGTCTTTGCAATGTTTAGGCTTAATCTATTCGTTCTGAGCCATTCATGAAGGTTATAATTCGCTATTTACTACAGTTTCAAGTTCCGGTAAGCTACTGGCAGCAATGCTGATGTTTGTGTCGTCAGCATACATTCGTGGAATGGATTCACTCAGACAGTTCGGCAGGTCGTTAATATATATCAGAAAAAAAGGTGGGCCAATTACACTTCCCTGACTGTGGGAATGACGACTCCACAGGTGACAGCAAGTGCACCAGATAGCTTACCATTGAATAGGTACTTTTGATGACGATCACTAAGTTGTCAAGAAAAGCTTCAGCTGGACCTTTACCTTAGGTCTAAACATTGAGAAAGCAAACACAACTTGATACAACTGATACATCACTTCAAATAAGGAGATGGTTGCCATCAGTTGATTTTGCGTCTGTCTGTAATAATTGTGTAAAACTGCACTTGCAATTTTTCTTACACATACATGTACATGTATGCATGTTAATAATGTCCCCAATTAATACAATAGTCGACTTGTGGCCTGCTAATAATAATTTTATTTCCACTTAAAATGTAAAGTTTATTGATAACTGCATTGATTGACTTTTGTGCTTGATTTTAGACTGGGTGCGATGGCAAGAGAGAACTTGCATCAAGACACATTTCCAAACTTACTACGCAGGTAATTAAAGTATTGTAATGCTGTTATTGTATTAATGAATGTTCCACGCAAAAAGTCTTCATTTTTCATTTCTCCATCCATTACTTTTTAACCCATGAATACGCGCATGCATAATGAACGGGTTATCGGTAATGGAGACAGATGCGAATGAGCACTCGCTCACTTGCTCACTCGCTCGCTCACTCCTTCATCAGCTGTAAACTTGGTGACGTAATGCTTTGTTACATATGCGTTTCATAACAAGAACAGCGTGAATCCAGCGATAACAATAACTAATTTGTTGTAAACGAATATAAACAACAATAAGCTTAAAGATGTTTTGCATTTGGAATCTTTAATGCGACATAAAAACGATCTAAAAGGATTTTCTAATCGAGACACACGTTTTGATGCGTATCTACCTTTAAATAACAAAATTTAGTCTTCATTGAGCAGTGTTCCTCGATGGCCTCGTGGGCTAATATACCTACCAACTGACACGCATTATGCATGTGTCACACACCTGCGGATCGAAAACATCGATCACATGCATACAGGACAATTTCACACGCCTGACTCACAATTCCAGACTACTTGTTCATTAACCATTAACGTGAAAAATTGAATTCAATTTCCACCCAAAATAGTCCAGTTAACGGCACTAAATCTCGTCAAGATATGCGTGATCTCGTCGACTAAGCACTATCTTGGCAAGATCGCGCCGAGCTTTTGAGCACTGCGACATTCAGCAACCTTCGGAAATCATCAAAACGTCTTCGGGAATCTTTGGAAATGTTCGGAAGTGGTCGGAACATCTTCAGCAATGTCCGGGAAGTCGTCGGAAAGTTTCTGGAAATTTGGGTAATATGGATATGAAAATCACACGCGTTTGACTTAGGAAAAGTTGGCAGGTATAGGCTGGGACTTGCACTCGGGAGTCCAGGGTTCAATTCACGCCCATGACTATCTTTTTCTTTTTCCTCAAACTGGACATTATGAGAGTGACCTTTATTTGCGTTCGTCAAAAATCCTTACGGTTAATTTTTAAAAAAATATATTGAACCATGACAGTGTGAAAACATAAGCTTACCGAAATATTGCGTTGCGTGTTAGCATTTCTTATTCACGGGTTGGCTCTTAGGAGCCTTTGATATTTTACTTTCATAACTTGATGAAGCCTTTGCTTTAGTCGAGCTCACTCCAAATATCACATTCAGAATATAATGGGTTTTTTAAATTATTATTTTTCTTCTTTTAATTAATGTTATTTTGTGTGTGTGTTTGTGTCTGTGTGCACAGGTATCTTAACTTTACCGATGATCTGACAGAGATTGAGTCTTCATGGAATGAAAGTGAACAAACTTTTAAACTGTATAAAGAAAAACAGGTAAGTGAAGCCTGGAAGTGTTCTTCTTGCGATCCGTTTTAAACAGTGTTGTTAAATGTTGATCATCAGCTGAGTCTTCTCCTTTATCATTAATATTTGTGATTTTTACTTTATTTGTTTTGAAAAACTTGTTTGCTTTTTCACCTTCATATACAAACAGAAAATCCTGCTTGGAAGAAAAGTTACCACAATGGGCCTTAATCAGGTCCTGCCATTTTGTATAAAAACAAAAGATTTAACCTGCTAAGTCCCGCAGTGAAAAAGTCAACATAGCTGCCGCGTGATTAAGGCCCATGATTATATTATTAAAAAACCTTCTTAATTGAAAAATACAAAACCGACATTATTAAAGCCATTGACAATAAATCCTTAATAACACTAAATAAATGCTGATGTAATTGGCTTGCTTTACTCATTACCACTAAAATGGATCATAACAGGTTGGCTTGAATAATCTTCCTTGGAAAACTTGGGCAGTGGTTTGATCACTGAACCTTTAATGGCTTTTTAAAATAGACTCTTCAAAATGGCAACCAAAATTTAAAATCAATCGGTAGAATAAATAAGCCCCAAAGCAAGGAAGAGCTTGGCTGAACCCTTTAACTGCCAATCGTACATATTTGTACGGAAATCACTAGTAGTGATTTAAAATTCTGCAGCTTTCATATATCTACACAAATGGTAGTAATAATCCCTTGTTAGGGCAAAGCAATAAGTTTCATAGGATGAACAACCAACTACTTGACTACAACTATGAATTTCCGCTGCATATGGTTGTTCATTCGGCAGCAAATCCTGAAATGCCCGTTTTCAACTTCCCAAGAAAACAACAAAAAACGCACATCTTTGCATCAATTTCTTTTAATGAAAAAGTAACTCTAAATCCAAAAGTGTACATTTGCAGCTAACTTCGAACCTATTCCTCTGCATCCACTTAGAAAAATTTCCATCAATATTTCAACAGACCGAGCAATTTCCAGTCAATCAGAGCTATTCTTGCAAACTCATAATATCCTTTTGCACGACCGAAAGGAATTCTGGGTAATACGACCATACCGGCGGCATGCAAGTCTACCTACCTCTGTTTGATATATTTTTTATAAGTGTCGAGCCACCGAGACCAACTGGCAAAATATTGCACCGATTGCATTCTTTAGAAGTCAAAAGTCGTCCAAATTGCCTTGGTAGGTCTCGAAATCCAACCACAGAAGGGCCAGAGAGACAACTTCACTCATGGACCGCCATGTTTTGCTACAGATACTTTTGGCGTTCCAGTCATAGTCAAATCATCTCTCACCTCTGGTTTCTTTCAGACGTTTGCCTCTGCCCACCATTCCAGCTTAATGATGCCAGTCTGGGGGTTTCTGCAGTGAAAAATGACTCGAAAAAGTACTTATAAACCAAATTCTTATCAGATTCGAGTCCGTGTGATCGCTAATCGAGCGAGCAACGGTTGAATACTGACGTCACAATGAAAATTCGAGCCCACGTTGATTTGAAACAGCGTATATTTTTATGTGAGCTATTTATATGCAGTCACGAAATTCTACAGATTGCCTAGCCCCACAAAACTGCTTTGGGAACCCAAAGAAATTTGCCAGTTAAAGGGTTAAATAGAGATAGAAAAAATTTCAAGGCAATATACCACAATTTCTTCAAGAAATCACGATCTGAAAAGTGACAAATGTTGGATTTGCAGCAGCCATTTTGGAGAAGGGTTTATTGCCTACATCTATAAGGCACAAAAAAGATGAGCGAATGAATCTTTGCGCCTATACATGTATCTTCTTCATTGCCATGGCCAAAATAATGCGACCTAGCCACTTCTGTTTTTTTTATTCTTTGTGCACTGTATTGTCCTGTACTAGTTCAACTATTCACCACCTATTAGTAACAATGACATGTTAATCTTAATTGGCAGGCTGAACTGCGTGAAAGAAGTGGTACAGCAAAAGTGGAATGGGAGGATGAGACAACAGGGGCAGAGTGTAAAAACAGGGTAGGTATGCATATTTAATCGTGATAGTTTTCCATCAAAGCCAAAAATTTTGAGTAAGACAGTATTTTGTATAGCATTTTAAACAAGTACATTAATTATTTCCTTTTTTGCATTGTAGGTGTCAAAGAGGCCAGTACAACAAAGGCGAGTCAACAGACTAATTTTTGTTTTCTTGTCATTTACATGTATAGCTGTATTAAAGAAAGATGTTTGTATTGTTAATACAAAAGCAAGTCCCTTTGTGAAAATAGAGCTTATTTGGAGCAATTTGTATTTTAAGGCCAAATTGTCCCTTACAGTGTATAGTATGACAGTTTAGCTCTCAACCCTTCTATAATTATCACCATTTTTGTGTACAGCTGTGTAAAACAAGATGCAATAAACGACGAGGCTAAGGAGAAAGAAAGGCAGCAGCTCCAGGTATGTTAATTTGTCATCCCATCATCACTTCTTCACTACTTCCGAAGTATTTGTGGGCTCCATGAAAAAAAGAGTATACAAAAAGTCAAGTAAAATCTTCATGCACTCTTTATCCATGGAGTCCAGTGCTGGAAATAATTTTTGTTACTAAGAAGGACATCTGCCCTTTCAAACCTCAATTTTGATCGGACGTTTAATTTTTTCCGAGACACACCATTAGCACATATGACTTAGCCTGCGTGGCATAAGTAAACAGGGAGGGGGAGGGGGAAGAGAGGGGGAGGAGGCACAAAAAAGGAGAGCAGGAGGAGAGAAGGAACGCCTGCTGTAAGAACCAGGCTATTCGCATTACGCCCACCGATTTTCTTGTAATCAAATTATGTCAACTGTCAATACGTTCACCAATCAGAAACTAGCACGCGCTTTTACGCATGGATGACTTCACGCGGGAATTTACTATGTTTACCGCCCATCGTGAATTAGCCAATCAGAATTTTGTGCCCGCCAGCATCCGCAGAAATGAATAAATGGGGTCTTTATTGCAGGCATCCTTTCACTCTCTCCCCAGTTCCCTTCTCCCCGACAACTGCTTTGTAGGCTAACATGACGTGCTATAAGAAGTGATTGCTGTATGTTTTCATCTGTAGTGTTGCTGGAGTGAGGTGCGGAATATTGTCCGGTGTATTTACAGAGAAGCAGGCACATCTCTAGCAGGTAAATAGCAGTGTAATGGAGTGTTCAACTCTTTAATTTATTCCCAATATCAAAATACAAATTCTCCTTTCTTGTCCCCTTATATCTCTCAAAGAAGTAGCGAGGAGAAGTTGTTGAAATATTAACTTCAAAATCTCCAGCTGTGAGGTGTTTTGTGGAAGTTGTGGTGCTTCCACGAACAATGTGCTGAAAAATGAACTAACTCACGATGCACATGGGGCGCCGTGAGCGAAGTTGAAATTGCCGTGAGCAAATTGAAATTGCCGCGAGTGAAGTTGAAATTGTCGTGAGCAAATTGAAATTGCCGTAAGTGAAGTTGAAATTGTCGTGAGCAAATTGAAATTGTCGTGACACTTTTGGGCCACCGTAAACTCATGACCTTCCGTACACCGGTCGGATGTTCCAAGAATCGTTTTCTACTTTCTGCAAAATATTTCTTTCAAGTTACACAACAAAAATACGTGTAAGATGGCTCTTGCAACTTGTTTCACTACACTCTTTAAGTCAACCGATGAGGGATACTTTTAGATGCGTCATTTTCCAACTTACGCATTTTTTTTCGCGAGACAATTTGCATAGCGATGGTAACGTGTAATGCTGTATACGCAACTTGCAATAATTGTACAAACAACGCAAATATGACACCTGTCCCATGATGCACAAGTACGCATTAGCGTACCTATATTCTTGGTCAGGTAGTGGCCGCCAAAGACCATGTATTTCACAGAGTGTTATGGAATAGCTGGCCATTTGTTGCTTAACTGTGCATAGCAAAACGCGTGGTGACTGATTCCTAGGTTAGTTGCCTTTGATTTCCCTGAATGTAAATATTCAGTTGAAAATTGACGGAAGACTGAAATGGCTATGGAATTTTATGGGGGAATTAATGCTTCAAGTTTATTCCGAGTACATATTGTTCTTTTAAGGAAGCTCATATTTATCTAGGTTTACGTGAAGTAGTAACCATCAGTAATGTGACAATTCCTTGATGTTAAACTTCCTGCGATACCAGTGCATTCTGTTTCTAAGCAAAGAATGATATGTTCGTGGCATATGTATTTACAGAGTATTGAGATTTTTTTATGACAGTGGCCTATGTTTGATTTCTTTACAGAAGATGTTTCAACAGAAAAGGGAAAGTCATAATTTAAGTTTGCTTCAAGATATTGAAAAAAAAAAAATGCGGGAGTGATCAATATCATGCCGTTCGATTTACTTGAAAACCTTCTTATAATTTGTCTTCAGGTAGTGATATGCGAGTACTATAAAATTTATAAGTTTCGTTATAAAGTGTCTGACTAGATTTTGTGAAAAACAATATTGTTTAGAACAAGGGGCAACACGCTTGATATGATAACCGCCGTCGCTTGGAAACTGGTAACGATGGCTGTTGTGACAATAATTAAAAATATCAAGCATCAAGTGATCCTTTCGTGGATCAGCGGGCATGGCAGGCATTAGAAAGACAAGGGCAAGTGGGATTGGAACGCGCGCTTCTTCTGCGTTCCGCGAATTTCGCGCGCGCGTTCAAAAACTCCCCTGTCTTCCTTCTTCTAGCACATGCCAGCAGACTACTCTAAGATGTACAGTGTTTTATAGGTACACTAGAGTAAGTTCCAGTCAGCTTTTAGTTAATGCAGACATAACCACTTGCAGTAATAACTTGTAAATGCCAGCTCGTGGACGTCTCTTGCTTTTCCAAGAGACTGGTTTTTAAATAGTTGAGGCTGTAGTCTCCCGCCAACTTGTGATAAAACCTTATTTAAGGCAAAGGCATGTCCAAGACTGTTACAACAATTCTATTTTTATGTCTTTGATTGCTATGTTCTGATTGTTCTTCTCCAATCCAGTTTTATTGTTTAGATTCTTGATCAGTATCCCTGTAGGAGAACGTCCTTATACACTTTCCTAAGCACACTCCCACTTGTTGCTATCTGTGGAAGGAGCGCAAACATGTTTACAACATGTTATTTAATTGAATTTAAATCAGCTTGTAAATTAGAAGGTTGTAAGAGTAGATGAAGGAATAAACCAAGCTGAAGCCTAAGCTGTTTAGAGTCCTGCTTACCCTCGCATACCGTAGAGTTTCGAAAGTTGCGGTCCCCGTTACTTTTGGAATCAGCAGGTTTATAAAAGGCCGCGACTTTCGGGCAGTTATAATGCATGAGTACAGTCGGACCTCTATTAAGCGGCCACCCTCCATTAAGCGGCCACTTTCCAAAGTCCCGAATTATTTGTCAGTAAAGTGCTGTATGCGATGCCTCTATTCAACGGCCACCTCTATTAAGCGGCCGCGGCCACCTTTTTGCTGTTGCAAGTTTAGTATTTATTGTATTTTTACCTCTATTAAGCGGCCAGCAAATCATCTTTTCAAGCGAAATGGTGACAGATAATATGAAGGTGATAACTGATAACAATAAAAACGGCAATTTAATCTCCACTTGCCCAGTTTCACGGTTACCAGGACCTTGCCCTATCTATCGGAAAGGCAAATGACTTGATCTTCTCGTTACAACTCCGAGCTCCACAACGGCAAACAGCAGTGACGGATTATTTTAAATAAATCGTCCGTGAAATATTTTGAGCTAAAATTTTTACAGACTGTTGGTGCAAAAAGGCCTAAGAAACTTGATGTTTTGTTACATAGATTTGCATATTTTTCTGTACCTACTCAACACCAAAAAATGCTGTACTTATCGACTACATGCTCTCTGTGTTAGAGTTAGAACTTTGCACGGACTTGAAATGCGCAAATACAGGGCACTTAATTTTTTGTTTCAATGATTTTTGCATTTATCTTCACATATGTTCACTTTTCAACAAGCCTTTTGCTATATAGAGGCAATAAAATCACGTTGACTGCCATTTCTATCCAATTTATATTGTACCTCTATTAAACGGCCAACCTCTATTAAGCGGCCAGTTTTCAAAGTCCCTAGGGTGGCCGCTTAATAGAGGTCCGACTGTAATTGAAGAAAAAGAATAATGGAAAACGCAAACGCGGAAAAAGAGCATAATGTCACTTCAGTTCTCTCTTTTTTATCATTTCTTCAGTATTGTATAGTGAAACGCTAAGCTATTCCATCTGCATGGAGACGTCACTATGCTATTTTCAAAAGAACCGTTACTTTCGGGTGGACCGTTACTTTCGGGTAGCCCGTTACTTGCGGGTAGCCCGTTACTTGCGGGTAGATCGTTACTTTCGGGTAGCCCGTTACTTTCGGTTGGGCCGTTACTTTCGGGTAGCCCGTTACTTTCGGGTGGGCCGTTACTTTCGGGTAGTCCGTTACTTTCGGGTAGCCCGTTACTTTCGGGTAGTCCGTTACTTTCGGGTAGCCCGTTACTTTCGGGTTGACCGTTACTTTCGGGTAGCCCGTTACTTTCGGGTAGCCCGTTACTTTCGGGTAGCCCGTTACTTTCGGGTTGACCGTTACTTTCCGGTAGCCCGTTACTTTCGGGTGAACCGTTACTTTCGGGTGGGCCGTTACTTTCGGGTAGACCGTTACTTTTAGGTAGCCCGTTTCTTTCGGGTAGACCGTTACTTTCGGGTAGCCCGTTACTTTCGGGTAGACGGTTACTTTACAGAATAGACAAATTCAACAACATGGGTGCGCGGACGATTTTCTTCGCAACTTTTGCGTTGCGAAGTTTTTGAATCAGCTTCAAAGACTTACAACGAAAAAACATGAATTTTACTCAAGTTGTTTCGTGTACCATACCTGTCATTAATTTTGTTGTGCTAAAAGTTGTCGTTGAGAGTCCCGTGCAATATCACCTTAAAAGTACAAATTTGGACGCCATTGTTTTGAATTTCTCAAACGCGACGTCCGCACAGACACAGGCGCGTGTCCCACGTGATAGTGCAATTTTTGCCAAAAATAGCACAAATTGTCTTTTTCATGTTACGGTCCCCGTCCCCGATTATGGCTTCTGGTAACAGGTAAAGAATTTGAAACCTCGCCAATCGCGCAGGACAATTTCGCAAAACCTTAGACGCTACAATCTCGTCCCCAGTGGTCTTCTCCGTGTTTAAAATGGCGGGCGAAGAAGCCCCTGGAGAAAGTGCTTACAATCGCTGAAACGAATCTCCGAGAACGCCTATTTCATCGTGTGTCACGCGACAAAATACTCCACGGTTCTTAGAGTGTTTTGGCAGCCTTGCGCAGGGGTTTCGCCGCCCGGTCCCGCCATTTTGAATACGGAGAAGGACCTGGGGACGAGGTTGAAGACTCTGGACCCAAATCATGGAAGAGTCTGGATTCCATAGCTCAGAAGGAGGTCGGACACCTTATTGAGACTTACATAACGGAGTAACTGGTTAGTTTTCAGTTGATGTTAGGGTTAGCAGTATATATAGTTAAATTTAGGCCTAAACAACCCGAGAAGCTAGGTGGTACGGTAGGCTATGTAAGTCTCAGCCTAGCTGATGTCACAGGTTCAATCCTGAGTGGGGATTTTAGATTTTCTTTTTTACACTGAAAAATTTATCGAAAATAAAATTCTAAGTGTCGACATTGTAAAAATGTAAATGTAAAAAATGTAAATGTTGTTCATAGTGGACGAGCACTTAGCTAGTAGCTAGTTCACAGGCACGCCACTCAAATATTGAAACAAATATTGTAAATTGAACATAACATTTCATAACGTTATATAATTCTCAATAAGTGTCCAACCTCATTCTGAGCTATAGAAGGTAGACTCTACCCCAAATCATGTGCACGCAAAGTGACGTCATGAAAGTAATATGATGTAATATGATATATAACAAGTAACAACCAAAAACATCGCTCAAAGTGCCATGGTAACTGATAAGATCTTCGCAGCTGATCTAATTTTGACAATCGTTAAATCATATCGTTGCAGTTTGTGTACTCTCTTTGAGCGAACAGGAAGTCTGAAATATGCAAAACTGTTAAGCGTAAAGCAAAGCGATAAAAATTGCTAATATTCTCATATTTTAAGCCGGAAACCTGATTTTAATTTACCTTTATATATACAAAAGCGGTTTTATAGGGTAAGGTATAACTGTCATAACCTGGGTAAGCAAATTTATATTTTAATGAAAAATAATCAACGAAACTTTCTTTAGATCGGAAGACTTTTTAAAAGATCACTTATCTACCATAATACCTTATATCATATCAGAATTAATTCTGTCAGTATAATATAAAAAAGTTTCCAAAAATAAAATTGACAGAAAGGTTTTTGTCACTTGTTAGAGAAAAGATACATTTATATGCAAAATGCTCTCATCTAATTCGTAAAAGTGACTGAGATCTACCTATTAGTAGATTTGAAAATGTGTGATCTCTACCCCTAGCCTTGTGCGTTTTTCTTGTGAATATGATTTCTTTTTTCTCAATATTTTAATGCCAGTGTTAAACCTTCGATTATTTTATGTGGTTGTAACTTTTAAGTCTGAATAAATTGCTTATGTGACATTCAAATGGACGCAGTGGAAGCTGACGAGTAGTACTTTCTTGTGGCCCTGTTCATAGTTTAAATTTTCGAAGAAAAGAAATTTGAACAGATCATCTTTCAATCTGCAAGATTTAGTAAACTTGGAATTGAAGAGACAAGGGACAGGTGACATCGATTCCAACAATAACTGAATGCAAATGTATGAAATGAATGAATCTAACAAAAACCTCTTACAAATTGCTTCCTGCCTAAAAGGGCTTTGTAATGTTAGATAAGCTTCCAGTTGTGTGGGTTGAAGTAAGCAAACAATCTAAAAGTATAAATATTGACTGGAAAAAATTATACTTTGGCATCGAAATTGATTTTAAACCGAAAATGGGGATAGCGTTTATTGGATTCTGTAGTTGTCTTCATTGTTTTAAAAATTGAATGCATTATCCTGTAAATGATCTTTGTTCAAGGGCTTTCCTGTAATTTCAAATTTATAGCGCGTAACATCTATTGTCAAGCATTTATGCCTCCCTCAACCAGGCCATAAATATCAACTAATTGATCTTTGCTTAATATCTTTCTACATCGCCTGTTCAAAGAAATTATAAAGCTCAGTCACGTTTGCTCTATGGGTCGGATAATGCTATGTATAGCAATAATACTGCGACAAGCAAATGTTTCTTTCTTGAAACCGCTCCTCAGCAAGCTTCGAATCCGGATTTGGACTCGTTAAATGTGTTCTGTCTTGTTCTCCATGCCTTGTCCTTTATTCCTGCAGCATTTGGCAATGGCGTTATTATACTAACGACTTTTAAGAGCCCCACGCTTCAGAAACCTTCGTTTGTGCTGCTGAGTTGTGTGGCGTTCGCTGACTCACTCACGGGATTTCTTGCTCAACCGATAGCAATGGCGTCTTTCGTGGCAAAACTTCGAAGACAATTCTCCCATGCGTGTTGGCTTGACGTTATAAAAGAGTGTTTAGGATGGCTCTTCGGGGGCATTTCTGTAAGCATTCTGGCTCTATTGAGCGTTGAACGCTATCTGGCCTTACACTTGGGACTTCGCTATTGTGCAGTTGTCACAGTGAAGCGAATTTTGCTGGTAGTCGCTTCTTTTTGGCTTTCGTTGTTGATGTTGGGAACGCTTCGCTTTTACGCGCTCAGTAACAAGACTTATGTTGCGATTCACCTACCGTTTATGTTACTAGGTCTGCTTATCCTCACAATCAGTTACTTTAGAATACATCATTGTATAAAGCGACAAAGATTCGTAATTGCACCAACTTCATCTGAACAGGTTCACGAAGAAAACTCTTTTGACATAAGAAAGTACAAGAAGATTACACTTGCCGTGTTTTACATAGTGTGTTTTTATTGGCTCTTTTTTGCCCCATTTGTGTGCGTTCTCGTGTCTTATCTGTCATTAGGTTTTACTGAGCGTATAGAAGGCGCCTATTATATCACGACAACTCTCGTTCTTACAAATGCAGCGGTGAATCCGGTTCTGTATTGTTGGAGGTTAAGGGCGCTCAGACAGGCAGTATTGAAAAATGTCAAACAAATGCTCCATTTGAACTCTGAGTAGTAAGCCAAAGTAAACAGAAGGAAACACATCCAACTAATGAACGCAACCAGCCAATCAGATGTCGAAGCAAAAATGTTCAGCCGATGTCACCAGTGCCAAGCGCCAGGCTAGAAACGCACATGAGCGAAGTCACGTTTGGTCATGGCTTTGCTCCTGATTGGTTAAAAAAAATCCTTTTTTTCTCAGATTAATTGAAGTGAGCTGTACAAGTTTTCTCGACATCAATTAAATAAGAGGAAACGTAAAAACACGTCTTTGGGGTACAAGTTTTTTTCTCGAAACATCGCACAAGAACAAGAGGAAAGGCAACAATCAGTTTTTTCTTTGTCAAGGAGCATTATTACTGTTTTGATGCGCAATCAACTCAAGCATGTTTGTAGACTAGCGTTGAGTTAATTTATTTTAACGTTATTTTAGAATTCTGATTCGATCAAAAAACAATCCACGAAAGTAAGACAGCGTTTACAAGAACAAGGTTTCCTTTATTCTTTTACCTTTTCAGACCGTTACTAAAACCGCGCGCGATCCGACGTTTTGAAAGCGGTCTCAAAATTCGAGCGTTTAAAAAGCGACGATGATTTTCTATCCTATAAATCGGCTCCTTTTACAAATACGATCACTTAATTTTCTTTACCCTGCGTAGCAAGCGTAAACAGCAAGGAAAGGGCAAGGAGATAAAATTTCCAACGGCCTTCCACGCTTTCGTGATAGAACATGCCACGTTCTCACTTGCATTGCTTGTCGCGGATTAGGCAATCGAAATTTTGAGGCCGCCAGCGACTGCAGAAATTAGCAAAAGGGGGTCAGGCGTTCGTCCCCTTTTTTTCCCATAAGCCCTCTTTTTACCCCTCACTTCCCATATTACGCCTGATACGTAGGCTAAATTTGATTAAGGTTACAGTGTACCTTCGGGGGTGTCTCCAGTATAACAGCTCTAGCGTCTTAAGATTACACTTAATATACCTAAACCCAGAGATCAAATTAAAGCTTAAAGAGCTGGCTATCTAAATATGGAAACCATTTGGTAATAAAATGAATTGTCGAATTTTTTACGACGTCTAAATTCGAATGTCCGAATCAGCTTTAAAATGCTATAACTCAAAGCGATTATTGTATTTTGCTAATTTGATTTAGTTTTGGGTTTTCGGACACGAAGCGCTAAAAAAACGTGTCGGCGATTTCCCATATTCAATTGCAGTGAAAAGTTACAGAATATTTTCGAAAAAGGGAGAAAACAAATTGGAATGATCGCACGGTAATGGCTCTTGACGAAAACGTTTTCGGAAATAAGAAATTCGCCGACAAGTTTTTGTTGATTATATATTAGTCTAGCTTCTGTCCAAATTTGAGGAAAATCGAACAAATTCCCTTTGAGTTGTAGCTCTTTAAAAGTGTCCCCAACAAGCGAAAAATTAACTTTGAGAAAACAGCGTTTAAAAAAACATATCGCTTCATAAACAAACTCCGCCCACAAAAGTTATACCGTCATTTCTCCGTCAATTTTCACTATTTTTCGATAATTTTTTTTTGGATGAAAGTTCATTCTGTAAACTTTATTTTGACGCCAAAAAAAAAAAAATTCAATAAATTTTCGATCTGAAGGTACTCTGTAACCTTAAGTAGCGTTGTTTTTCTTTCAAATATAGTTCAAAGCCAGCATTACTTTCGCCGCTCTGCTAAAATTAACAACACTTTGGTGCCTCACAGAAAGTGGGATACATCGGGTAAAAACGACGAATTTATTGGTGTATAAAGTGTATGTTCGCTAAATCAGAGATCAGTGTTTCAAAGAGTATTTCTTGGTAGAAAGATTTATTTTCACGTGCGCTTTTTAACAAGATTTTAACGTTCAGTCGCGCGTTATGACTGTGTCTGAACTGAAATGATTAATTAATTGATGATTGATTGATTCATTCATTAATTGTGTGATTGTGTTTATTAGAATAAATACGTTAACTTAAAGAAAGGAAGCAATACCCTCACCAAGCAAACAAAGAAACAAGTTGTAGATAAAACGTTGCTGTAGTTTAATTAGTTTCATTTAATGAATTTTCCACAGGTGCACAATAAATACATTTAAAAGATAACTAATACAGATAAAAACAACAAACAAATAAATAAATAAATAATTAAATAAATAATAATGAAAAGTGCATGGAAGGCAATAGAAAGAGAACTTCCTTTCCAGTTGGGACCTTGCGCCAATCCCTACTTTTGAATCAATTCTTTAATTGTTTATATTTAAATTGCAAACGGCATTTCTTTTATGAAAGTAAAACTTAAGAACTCAGGACCTTTGAAATTCTTAGCTACTTCTTCTTTCCCTTCTTGTCCCCCTTCTCCAATGTCAGTCCAGTAGCCATCAAACAGGCAAATACTGTCAGCACCATCTTTGGTTTAACTTCTACCAAGTCATCAGGCAGGGCGTAGGTAGTCGCTCCAATCTTTCGGGCGACACTCAATGCATATTTCGCATTATTGCGTTTGTCCTGACAAACAAGGACACAAAATAACTTAAGTTTTAAGCAGAAACAACAAGTAGCCCTCACCACCCTCATTAGACCATTTCCGAGTTATGTTATGCCTCGTTGTCAAAGCGAGGCTAGGTGCACAACCTTTCATATGGAAATGAGTTTTATTTGCATTTGAATAAAAACTCATTTCCATATGAAAGGTTGTGCACCTAGCCTCGCTTTGACAACGAGGCATAACGTAACTCGGAAATGGCCTATTGTGTTGGAATAGTTATTCTCGGTGTATCGTTAGTTTATAGTTGTGCATTTTTCGTGTTTTGTACCGATTTGTTGCTTTTGGTTGCTTGACTGCCCCGAAAAAGAAAATGTTCAAACTCAAAATTCCATCAAGTCTCCCCCTCCACGTGAAAATTAAGGGGGCATTTTGGTCGAATAGAAATAGCCAAGGGTTCTAAAGAAAGAATAGATGGCGAAAACATATTTTTGAAACTGTTGACATGGTTGATACCTACGAAAGAGCACCCCAGGTTGATGGCAGACTATTTTAGTGTCCGTCTACTAATTATTAACTTCAAAATGTAATTTTAAAACTTCATTAAATTTTCAGTTTAACTTTACTTTTCTTAATTTGGCAAATGCCCCCCCCCCCCCCCCCCCCGCGTTCTTATTTTCTCCAAAATACTTTTAAACATCACCTCCAAAAAAGTTCACTGACACATAGCATCAACCTTCAAAGTAAGAACGTATAATAAGAATGTGACGGTAAATTAAGAATGGTGTTACTTACCTCATCAGTTTCACCCGCTGATACCAAATCATACTTCACGACACCGGGCTTAATGGCATCCACCAAATCTAAAACTGAGTGACTGGTGGAAATAGATGGATCCTTGAATGAGGAGATGCTGGTGTTTTTTTTCGCTTTCTCTAACTGTAAACCAAACAGTACAGGAAAACTAAATACAAAGTACAGTAGCACTGGGCCACCAAATCTGTCCGTATTAACGAGGTTTGGTCTCATGTATGTTAATATGACTTCGATAGATGGGCATAGATGGGAGCAGATGATGACAGATGGGGACATATGGAGGCAGATGAGAACAGATGACAGATGGGGACAGATAGGGATAGCTGGAAACAGGTAGAGACAGATGGAGATAGATGGAGACAGATGGAAGATAGATGGGTACAGATGGAGATAGATGGGGACAGATGGGAAAGATGAGGACGGATGGAGACAGATAGGGACAGATATTCAGAAAATAGGAGCAAAAATGAATTTAGTGAAAAGGGAAAAGTGAAAAGAAGGTACTTTAGATTATCTTTATGTTGCGCTTCAGATTGAGTCTGCGGGAATGGATAATTCCATTTTGTTTCCCAAAAACTTGCTAAATTGCACTTTACTTGTAATAAAGTATATCTCATTTTTACAGTTTATTGTACCTTTTCATTAACCCAAACAACAATATCTTTTTCCTCCATGGTTTTTCCATCTGCAGGGTCAGTCAGCCTTGAAAGTAAGGCGAGTGTGTATGCCCTCATCTGCTGCCACACAAGAGCTGTGAAACAATATAAAATAATGCGAAAATTAACTTATATATCGACGTGTCGATGTAATATCTTACATTGTTATCAAGGCAGAAATCAGTAATGAGAATTGGAAGAAAGCTTGAATCAATTACTACAACGTATTTTCTGCGTGGTATGAGTTATTTCAATAATTTAGTGCGTATTGGATCGGATGATATATAAACTGAAGGATTAAGTCCCAATTAAATGGCTGTGTATTCTTTTAAAAATTACTGCGAATTGCTCTTTGAACGGGAATAGTAGGTTTGTGATAAAGAAAGGGACTAACCTTTATTAATGTGGTCTAATACACATAGCTCATTACAGTATTGTAAGTATCGCTATTTTCCAGGTATTGCCACAAAAAAAAAAAAGAAAAACGAAAACACTAAAGATATAACATAAAAATCGGAGAATATGTACAGTAATAAAAATAAGATAAAACTATGTACAGTTCAATAACAATAATAAAACTATTACAGATCAATGTAACTGTGTGACGTCAATTTTTGTCAAGCGTCTTAGTTGCGTCTTAGTTTAGTCTCATGTCTCAATCGGCTTCCGGTAATGCATTCGATATCTTCGGGGCCAGGCACCGCCAAGATCTTAGACCTTGCTTTGTAGAGTTTACCTTGGGTATAGTTGGAATACAAAGGATTCAAAGAATTTTTTCCCGTTTTGACTTTATCTCAAACCTCGCACGTAGCTAGTAAAACAACCTTCTTACCAAGAGTCAAGGTTTTCTTGCATTCATGGATATCGTTACCGGCAATAGAAACCAAAGAATATTTCTGGCATTTTCCAATCTCCACTGCATAGTTGCAGTTTAATATTTGTTTCTGCTTTTTGCCTAACTTTTCCTTGCCGAGTGTGTGACGCTTGTTGACTTTGTACCAGTCGACCGTGCCAGGTTCTATAATATCATAAATCTGTAACAAACAAAATCGACATCAATAAGTGAACTTTTTTCAATAAAATATCTGTGGTATTTAAAATTGACCAAATAAGCAGTGAAGACGATTTCATTGCGTGCAACCATGAAATGCCCAGGAAGATAGACCGTCACGATATGCTTTTCCTAACATGTCTCTCTCTGTTCTTCTCTTAGCCTGGTCCTTCCACCACAGATCTTCAAAGCCAAGCTTTCGTCAAATACATTTGAAAGCCTCATCCTGTGTGTCTAATAATGAGGACGCTCACTTGTAAACACAAAATCTGCGGGAAAAAGTTGGTACATTGGAGGCCCTTTTTTATTGCCTTGCATGTCTTCAATGTCCTTGAAACTTGCAGGCCATATAAATTGATGATTGGTCTCGAGATTGTCCAATTTTTTAAAAAAAAATTATCTCGCGGTTTCCAAATTATCATCACATTTGTAGGCGTAGACAAAATTACATACAAAAATGGCAACAAGAGCAGCTGAACGCACGCTAATCAAATCCTTTCTGGCAATCGGCCAAAGCAACTCCCTCACTTTTTCTCACACAATTTCAAATGGAATCAAACTACTATGAGATGAAACTGCATTCCCATCGCGCATCGTTTTTTTTAGATATTAGCCAATTATGTCGATAGTATGTTTTTCACTGTATTTATAATCCCCAAAACTTCATCCCCAAAAATTTCAAAAACGCTCTCATATATTTCTTTTAAACTTTGTCCAGTTGAAGCCCATGGTCAAACCAATTAGTCCACTAGCGGGTTTTGCAAAAAATTCTCTTGATCTAGAAAAACTCCACAACTTGTGAATTTCTGAGGATCACCATTCCGTTGCCATGGAAGCACCGATGTAAACAAATCCTATACTCCCATAAAGTTGAGTGTATTGTATGTTTGCATGCAAAGTGGCTTGACTTTTATGCGCTACAACAAAAAATATGGCTCATTAAAATTGAACGGGTGTGGACGGGTGTGGTACGAGCCTCCTTAAAGAGGTGTTCCACCAGCCGGGACCATGCAGGAGAAGGGTCCCCTTAATGGAAATGTCCTAAAGTGAGAGGTTCTACTGTTTTAACCAACACAATTATTGTACAAAGAGAGTTACATTTTACCTGTAGCAAGACCAATCCATTGCAAAGGTCCTTGTAAAGGTGGTTTACATATGGGGCCACACCAATACTGTTCATCCAGTTACGGAAAGCTGCAAATTAAAATACAAGCGATGTAAAAAATGAATTTTTACAAAACGCGATAATGACAATGACGACGACGACGACGACGACGATGATGATTATGATGACGATGATGACGATGACGATAATGATGATGATGATTATGATGATGACGATGACGACGATGATGATGACGATGATGACGATAATGATGATGATGATGATGATGACGACGATGATGACGATGACGATGACGACATTGATGATGATGATTATGATGATGATGATGATGACGATGATGACGATAATGATGATGATGATGATGATGATGATGATGATGATGATGATGATGATGATGATGACGTGGGGGAGGAGGAAAAGCAGTGAACAAACAAATACTTTTTTACCTTTCCTGTTCTTAGCATAGTGGCCAGCTTTTAGAAGTTGTAAACTTTTTAAAATTTGTATTAAGTAAATGGTTGTGAGCATATCGTAACGCCCAAATAGTCTTGACCCTGGTCCAGATGAAAAATGAGGACAGAAATACACACATTGAACAATGTCCATGTTACCCTTTCTATACTGGTGTGACTTGCCAGAGGTGAAAAGACATTTAATTTGTGGGTATGGAAAATATAACTTTATTTAGGTCTATTTAGGATTCGTGGTTTTCACTTATGTTGAAACCTACAGTGAATAAACTAACTTTTTTCCTCTCTGGTCTCTTCCTCTCGCTGTACATCTTCTTGGCCGCCGTCTTGGTTTCCTTTAACATAACCCGGGGGAGGCAAGGCTGGGTAGGTGTTGAACAAGTTTGCTACAAAAGCCATATTCAGCTTGGGATTTCCAGACACCACATCCTAAAGAAATATAACGGAACCATATTGAGAGCCTATAGCTATTGTAATCTCCCAGTTTTGACAATCTGAAAACTGCATCTACGAAAACAAACGGCCTGCATTACCCCTGCAATATTTGAATGCCGTATAAAAAATCGTTTTACAGGGCGGCTTGTTTTGCAAATTGTTCTAACAAATACGTGACGTCTTTAAGCCCCGAGAAGTGCATCCTCCTCCGGATATCGATTCGTTCTCTTCCTTGAACATGTCTTTAGCGAAAAGAACTGACTTCCCACTATAACTAATTGAAATGAAATGAAATATATGACTTATGTAGCGCGCATGTCACATGCATCGCGTGGCTCTTTCTTTGTTTTTAACCTTTCACTACAGGCGTTTCGTTTGTGTCTTTGCGACATCCACTGTACCAAAGAACAGGAGGAGTTCCGATGAACAAGAGCTTGTGAAGATAATTTTGGTAAGTTATATTTCCTGATAACAGCAGTTCCCATTTTGGCCACTCCCGCAGTTAGTGGCTTGCTAATCTTGGAAGCACACTGGCCAGGGACTACTGCGTGAAGCGCAAGTAGCTCTTAGTTAACATTGTGGTGTTGGCATAGCCTAGCCGCAGCATTTTGTAAATAAAATAAAATAAATTAAAATAAAAAATAAAAGTGGAATATAATAGTGCCCAATATTTCCCTTTGCAAAACAAAGCTTCTTCGGAGGCTAGCAGTATAAATGATTACAACTGTAAAACCTTTATAGTTTAAAGCTATTGAAATACATAAACAATGAGTTGGATTGGTGAAGGGTTTGACGGGTGACAAACTAAACTGACTAGTGACGAGAAAGCTAATGAAGTTCGTTGCGACGGCGTCTGTTGATTCCAAGTGGTTCTAACGTCTTTGTTTTTCTATGAGGTGTGTTTCACGCGCTTTTCGAACAGAATCTCTGTTATTACGTATTATTTCCAGCGGTATGAGTTGCGTATCCTAATTTACTTAAATATGCCTCCAAAATAGTCTAGGTGGGTATCCGAAAAATAATCTCCAAACCCGATTTGTAATCAAATACAGGAAAGGGTGGAGAGAAGCCTATCTGCCGGTGTTTATAAAACTTACAATTCTTGCCAGCTAACTGTCTCAGTGTAAAATAAAATTCTCTTGTCCTGTAGAAAATCACTGTTATAAGGTCCTAACATATTACATTTTGCGGTAGCTTATTATCTGTTTTGGACTGTTTGTTATCGATCTGTTCTGCCTTAGCCGTCCTTTTGTGCGTGAAGCAAAGGAAATAGTTAGGAGACGTCTGCACGCAGGTTATTCTGCCACGGTATTTGAAAATACAATTCACGTTTACAGATTGATGTTTTCTTCTTTCTATTAAAATCGTCCGCGTTAATGAATTGTGACGGATTTTCTTGCTAGTACCGGGCAGATAAGTGTCTAAGGAAAGAACACGACGATCGAGAACCATCGACCATCGGATCTGAAGTTGAACGCGCAATTCACTTCACCACCGCGCCTCCACCCCCATTCGCCTAAACCACCTCAGACACCTTATTGAGGCTTATATAACGGAGTAACTGGTAGGAGGTTTTGGAGGAGAGGCCCTGTTTTTTCCTGAATGACAGCAGGTCAGTTGTTTTCATATCAGACTTTTGAGGTTAGCTATATCTACAACATTCAAACATCATACCGTGGGGCGTACAAATTTCTTGCATCCGATTTTGTCTGCCATTTGTAGCATAATCTCAGCCCTCTTGTTGGGATCGCTTTGCTATAGCAGGGATAAACAACCTATAATCAACTTGATAAATAATTGCATAATTATAAAAATAACTATTCTATGAGGATGACATGTGTCGTTCATAAAAATATCACTTAAATGCATGCAACCTATCAACAACGGACCTTGCGTTACGACAAGGGATGGCAATACTTCTCATTGTTAGATCAAAATTTCCCCCATTTATGAATTACTTTTCGGAAATCCACACTCGGATTCTGATAATTTGGTTATTATTCTATATGGAAACGTTAAAATATTTTAATAACTTAAATAAAAAAAAAGTCCCGTCATTTTGGCCTTGAAGTGACCAATGTCACGTAAAGGCGTGTATGGAGTTCAACCGCGCGGTCATCGCTTTCAGCGGTATAACTCATTTTAATAGGCGTAATGTCAACATCCACACTCGGTATTAAAGAGACTGGGATGTAGTGAAAATTTTGGTGGGAAATATGATTTAGTTGGAGCGAAAAAAAAAACCGTCATTTTGCCATTTTTTCAGTGCAATATGCTTCGACTGAGCCCATTTTGGCTTCTATTGGTGACTTGCGCGGACTAGCGCCCAGGCCGTTCGAGCTCAACTGCAGGGGAATAGTTCATTTTAGTAACGCGCACGGCGGGAGCAAATGTCTCCTTTCAGGGGGAAATTTTTTGGTATGATCTTTGAAACAAATCAAATGCCACCTGAATTCTAGATGACTAAACTGTTCTGAATTACATGGAGATCATGTGCATCATGTGCGATAGCCAAAACTTTTTTCACCCAAGGAGATCAAACAGCGTAAATCCTAGAATCGCCAGTATGATAATTAATGTCCTGGAAAAGTCTTGAACAATGATTGCTAAAGAAGAACTTCAACTACACAACAAGCTAGTCAAATGGCTTACTAACTATACCAAGTTTTTTCTTAATTGATTATTCCAGAGGTCGTCCTAAATAAAGATTATTGATTGATTGATTGATTGATTGATTGATTTTACTTACTTGCATAGGCTTCATGTCAAAAAATATTTCTTGTGGATCACCTGGACAAATTTGTTGCAAGAGGACAGTGTAGCATTCAGAGTCCTAGATAAAAGACATCATTTTTCAGTGAGCTGACTGTAGTTAGTCAAGTTAGCATGCCATATTTACTCGATAAAAGCCCTTCTTACTAACCACTCTGAGCTCCGTTTAACACGTTATAGGACTGGATAGTCATAGGTGAAAAATATGGTTTTGAGAAAGAGTTTTGGTTTGCCGGATTTGCCTTTTATAAGTCACTTTATAAACTTGCTACTTCATTTCTACTTTTTATTGTTCTACTGGAGGTAGTTAATTAAGAAAAGAGGCGCTTCTTTTCAATCTCGCATTCGATAGTTCTTATAGTTTTGTGTCCATTGCATATTCATTATTGTCCAAAAAAGTCGTGTTTATATCATTTCATCTTGTTATAGGCAGATGACTTATAAACGATCAACCACAAAGCAGTTTAGGAATGATACCCAAAATAAATCCTTTGAGAATGAAATTGGATAAAATAAAGTTGACTTCTTGAGCAAACTAAGACTAAACGGGTAAGTATAAGATAGGTGTTAAAAGAGAGAATTGGAAAGTGGAGTCCACCAGTGACTGGATGTGTGCTTCCCTCTCAGAAAAATCTTTATTGCTCATAACAGATAATGTCCGCGCACACAATATCTGTCCAAATCCTATGTCAAATAGCAGCCAATGTTTAAAATATATTACCCCGATTTCGTCATCACTGAAATTGTTAACCCGACGATTGCAACCGGCTTTTTCTAAATGGTAGTTGAACCATCGCAGTAGGAGGTCCTCTGGGGAAAGAGAAGTAATATCTTCCATGGTTTCATCGTCCCCCACGAGACTGTGGATACCATGCACGACCTGTTCATCAGCTGTCATTTGGGAAGTAATGTTGGCAAACAAGCCAATCTACAAAAATAAATAAAATAAATAATAGTTACATTTATTTTCTTATAAAACACAAACAGCGGTGATAAACATGGTAAACCAACACATTTTTATAAAAAAAACTTGACGTTTCGTATGCAAAGCGACATACATTTTCAAAAGTAACCGTTACAGTGCTTGAAAACTGTTTATATATCAAAAGTAGGGGTCTGGAACCAAGATTAAGAAAAACAATCTTAACAGTAATTTAATAGTCAGTCCTGAAAAGCTACAGCTAATAAAGCATCAGCTTTTCACTGTTGACGTTAACATTTAAGGAAGGCTGTAGTTCTTCATGTTTATCACCACTGTTTGTGTTTTATTTCTCACCAAGTTACGATGGCCTAAGAACAAGAGTTTATTTACTTATGTTGTAGAAAAGATCAGTTGTGGTGCAGTAGTGTTCCAGCAAGCGAGAACAGGCGATTTGTTCTGCTCATGTTCAGTCACCCACCGAGAAACAGAAGAGCCAAAAAAATAACGTTTCCTGTCGGAGGCTTAGGGAATAAACCTTGTATCGTGTTGCTTTTAAGGTTTTACCGTCACCTGCTTTCCTGTTAGGCGTTGTTCAGCTGCAGACAAAATTTCTTACTTGTGTCATTGTGCAGTTCCAGAAAATATCCATACTCCCCCAAGGAAGGTTTTTTGTCTAGCACCCCCGTCCACCTAGGAAATTCCAGTTTAGCTTCATACATTGCTTCTAAAATGTTGGCTTTTAAGACCCCCACCCCCCTCCCCCTTGGAATTTCCAATGACCTTCCATGGGGTGGGTGTGGATTTTTTTCTGGAACTACACATTCTAAGTCTGCAGACATTATCTATAAGTGTATCCTATTCAAATGTAAGTTACTTTCCATTGTTTCCTTGTGGTAGTATTAATTTTGTTAGCATCTAAATGAAGGAATAAAGTCTCAAAATGTGACCGTTCAAATGAAGTTATAATGCAGTCATTTTATTGTACTTTCTTGTGGTATTGTCATACCATTTAAAGCAGCTTTTAACTATCCCACCTATGAGTGGCGTTTAAAGTTATTGACCAGGCACTGTTTTTTTTCAAAGGTGGATAGCGTTATCCAACAGATACTGACATTGTGTTCCTCAATGTATACCAAAGATTAATCCAATGGAGATACGCGGATTGTGTTTTCCACCTTTTGAACAACAGGGTCCAACACTTTCCCAGGTTGTGAAGAGCTTTCAACAATGTGCCAAACAGGCCTGTTGCTTTTTTACCCTGGGCGCCAAAGGGTTTCCTCGCATGACCACACCCTTACTCCTGGGAAGGCGTAGCCAAACTTACTCTTATAATCTTCCATAGTACTCCAAGCACCCAAACTTTCATTGAGTTGCAGTCCAGCTTGACATGACAATGTACTATATCAGTCTCATGAAGTCTTAGCAACTCCCTTGGTAGAGGGTGATTCAAAGTTAAATGAAATTTAGAATAATGTACCAAACAATCCTTAAAGACAGAAAGGCATGTGGAAGTTCTACGAACAACCAGTATTTAAAAAAAAACATTAAAAATACAATGCAGCAGCTCTTAACATTTTCAAATAAGGGATGTTTGCGCCCAAACTTACTCTAATGATCTGCCACAGGACACCCAGCACCAGGTAAGGCGTGCCTTTCTCCAGGTCATCTGCTCCAATGTTGACAATGTTACAACCAATAGCGCTCGCAGAATTAAGTGCCAGATTCATGTTTTCATGACTTTTATAGATGCTCAAGGCCATTCCACCCTGCGGCATGTTGATAGCACGTTCGTCTATAGTATCAGGCACCGACAAGTTGATCATTTTGCTAAAAAAAAACCAAGAGGTAAAAAGTCAAAGTTTCTCTAAATAAAAACTTACAAATACCCGTGCATATCTTTTACTTCTGTAGCATAAAGTAAATAACTATGCCAGCAACATCACTCTTTCCCTCCAGATGGAATGCTCAATGATTGTACCTCGCATGATACAAGCAATGACAGCACATCTCATATAAGGGAGCAAGAATGGACAGCATGCCTACTAATGTAATCTTGAGGTCTGCTCGATGGACATTTGTGAGCACTGAAGACGCGAGTCTTTCAGTGTGACGCGCCCTACGGTGAGCACCCGACAAACTTGTTTTTACAGGTTTCCACGATATCACAAGCTAATCCTTATAATTATTTTCGTAACTGCGGATATGTGGGAAGCAATTAATTGAATTAAATATTCGTATTTTGTAACTATTTTTAGGCCCTATTTACATAGAAAGAGGATGATCCTAGAAGGTTCATTTGGTTTTCATGCATAAATGCGGCTTCCAAGATCAACTTTTCATTTGGTTTACATGAAAAATTCAGCAGAATGGCCCCAATACCTTTGAGTTCGGCGCGGTTGCAAAGCAAGACGGCGGGCGACAACAACAAAAGCGAAGATAACCCTGGGGCTCCCGAGACCGTTTACAGAGTTTACATGGAGCTTGGATGATCCTAGCGCCAGGATCATCCAACCTCTCAGATAGGATGATCCTAGAGCTAGGATGATCCTAGCACTAGGGCCAAATGCAACCCTTCGCATGTAAACTGAAAGCAGAAAACATGTCGCGCTCGGATCCTAGTGCTAGGATGATCCTAGCACTAGGATCATCCCCTTTCCATGTAAATAGGGCCTTAGGGCCTGGTCGCACTGCAGTCAAAAACAAAAATTAGTCCGTGCAAAAATCGAGAAAAACAAAAGAAACCGCTCTGTGGGGCATGCTTTTTGTGGAATGTTTTTGTTTTTGTGTCATTTTGCACAGGCTAATTTTTGGTTTTGACGGTAGTGCGACCAGGCCATTACTCTCCAGTTGTCACGCAGTTCTTTGGAACCTCTAATTTCATTGGACCTGTTTATCACGCAGCTCTATTGTTTTCAGGGCTAGGGTCCATTGTTCTGTTGTTTGTTCTATTGTTTTCACAGCCAATCCTGTAAGGCGTTCCGAGAGCTACGTGGCGACCCTCAAGCCTGGTTTTCATATAATCGCAACGATCGCAACGATCGTTACGATCGACGATCGCTGCGATTCTTGCGATCCTTGCGATCATATGGAAAACAACCGTTGCGATCGTTGCGATTGCGATCGCAGAGATAGAAAAATTTCTATCTCTGCGATCGCAATCGCAACGATCGCAACGATCGCAACGGTTGGTTTCCATATGATCGCAAGGATCGCAAGAATCACAGCGATCGTCGATCGTAACGGTCGCTGCGATCGTTGCGATCGTTGCGATTATATGGAAACCAGGCTTTACTCTCCTGTGATAAACACGAAGCGACAAGATTACATTCCATTGTGCTCAACTTTGCGAGGAGGCGTGCACGTCAATTGAATTCGCGCTCTCTGATTGGCTAACTTGTAAAAACGTTTGTTGGGTGCTCGAGGCAAGGCGCGTCACACTGTAAAGCTGATAACACGTGACGATTCGCAATGACGATTTTTAGCGCAATAAAATTAACGACAGGTATGTTACACGAAACAACTTGAGCAAAATTCGTGTTTTTGCGTTGCAAGTTTCTTGAAGCTGAATCAAAAACTCAAAACGAAAAATTGCGCAGAAATTCGTTTTGCACCCATGTTGTGCTAAAAGTCGTCTTTGCGAATCATCCCGTGTAACGTCACCTTAAAGGTTCTCGGAAATGTTTCTCAAATCTTAACCACATTTTTGTTTTTATTAGTAAAATTATAAAGTAGCCAAAACTAAGAATTTGCATCCAGGACTGGCAATGAATTGACTTTAAATTAACAAGTCAGTTTAATCCTTTTTGCTAATCTTCAAGACCTGGTATTAATAAATTACAAAGTTCCAGCCATTGCATGTATGGAAAACAGTTGGATATCATCTGTCACAAACGTAAACTCGACAAAAGTTACTCCTAGCACTTTGTTGCAACTCTCTCAAAACCAGTTTGTTAAATTAAAGAAGAGGTAAATGCCCATAACAAAAATCTTACCATAAAATGATACCATTCTTGAACTTTGCAAATACACCTGAAGTTTCTGGGTTGAGAGGCAAGTATGCCTTTACGTCCTCATCATCTTGTAGTGCCGTATTGATCCAGTCTACAAATGCAACCTTCTCTGCCTCAATGAAAGAATGCTTTGTGCCTTCCGTCGAACTTGCAGACGTCCCCCCTAAACTTTCAAGTTGTTCTCTCTTCTTTATTAGCTTTTTAAATTCTGATCCTACTGAGAACTTTTTGCTGTTTTTCTTGTAAATCTGGAAGAAAAAATGTATACCCGAAAGTATTATTTGGAACAAGAATATTAAAATAGATTGCAAAACCATGTATTGTCGACATTATGTAAAATTGCAATTTTAACTTCTATACAATTACTATTCCCCACTCCAGAAACTATGAAAAATATCATAATACCATAATACTCTTTAAAGTGCAGGTTTGGGTGGTGCTTGATGTAAGCCAGATTTTTCCAATTTCTTTTGTTTTCAGCACGAACTGCACATGCTGTGCTTCAACTTCTTGGCAATTTGCATACGGTGCACATTTGTATACCAACAATGATACGTCCTAGCGTTCCTACATGTACTCTGAATTCCATTGTGCCATTGTAACAATGGAAACTTGAATAATTACATCCCGGTGAGGCTGAACCTGCACGTAAAAGATCATTATGGTATTTTTCATAGTTTATGGAATGGGCAATTTAGTATGAGTAACGTAGAATCTTATAAAATAAAGTGAAAAGTGAAAAGGGAAGGTTTTTAGTTTTTTTGCAGCGGAATTCGTTAGGCTATTTCACCTAATTTAAAAGTTCTAGAGGTTAACGAGAACGAAATGAGGTCATTATAGAATTTTAGTGCAGGAAAAAAAGTATTTTTAAGAATTGCTTATTCTGAAAAAAAAAATGTAAAGGTCTTAAAAGGCTTTATTAAATTGAAGAAGCAGTTTTGCCTGGACCACCGATTAATGCCAGATCTATTCCGTCTGAAACTTTTATTTTTACTAATTATCGCTTAGCGAAAATAAGCCATGTCCCAAATGACATAACATAACATATAACATAAAACCTTTATTTTAACACGATAAAAATTAAAGCTAAAATACTACTAAGCTGATATATGCTAATTGAAGTATGTACATAAAAATTACTAAGTACAGAGCTAAGAACAAAGTATAATCTAAGACCTTTGTACGTTTTGTGGAATTAAATCAGAAACGATATGTATCACCTATTTTATGAATGTTCTTGCACAAGCAATTTTGGAACGAAAAGCCCACTCGCGAATCTTTGGGCGAGTGCGATTGACCGCATAGATAGAGTAGTCTCTGATAATTGTTTGTTCATGCATACTTGCAGCATAAATCTGCCAAAACATGCTTATAATACAGCAATAGGAGATGTTTATTTTCCAGTAGCTCCCATAAAAAACACGCGATTTGTTTGTAACCATTCTGTATATTATTGTGGAATAAGAATAGATCGATACTTGTTAAATTGCCTTCTGTGAGAGGTAATGACGAAAAAAAAACCAAGCCTATCCCACAAACGTTATACGTGCGGCTGTACGTGTTTCATTTCACTTAGTTTCACTTGAATCGTCAATTATTTTATTTTATTTTATTTATTTTATGAAAAATCCCTTTCAAACCAAACGCTAATTTATTATGCATGATAGTTTTATTCTCACCTGTAATTTTTGAAGTGTAGGTGTGTATGTAATTCTGTATTCAGTTTTAAGGTTGAATTGTAAATTCTAGAAAGCTAACCTCTTCGAAAACGTTAGGGTGTTCGTCAATACTTCGTAACACTTTTGCTATGCAATACGATAGAAGTAAATTTTTTCAAGTTTGATCAAAATCTACCAAAAAGATTTTTAAGATTATAAAATTAACGACTCACCTCCAAAAATTCCGTGAACTCAACAGTTCCAGATTTATTTGCGTCGACCTCTTCTATAATTTCGCGTAATTTATGGCCAGTCATTTCCTCTCCCAGCTCTTTCATAACCGTCCCAATTTCTTTACATGTAATGGAACCGCTTCCATCCAAGTCGAACTAGTCAGAATGAAATCAAAGTAAAACAAAGTTAATTAAAGCTATTTGCAACTTTACAGTCATTAACACTTCCACAAAAATTTCTCGATTAATTTTCAGAAAAAATCATATTAGCGAACGTTTAAAAGATTAAATAAAGTTCCTGTAATTCGATCGTTTGTACAACGCTCTGTCTGGCATAAAGTGGTAACTCTTTGCGGTGAAGTACTTAATTTAACTATTCACAAAGCACAAAAAGAGAGAGCGAAAAACAACTCGTATGAACTCAAAAGTAACCAGATTTTACCTCTTGAAAGGTCTGATGAATTTCGGCCATTTCGTCCTCTGTAAGGTCTGCCATGTTTGAAAGAAAAGCTTTAAGATCGCGTTTCTTCCAAAAACTAAGAAGAAAAACAATCCAGTATATGGAAGTTGACAAGTGATTTTTCCACAACAGTATACGTAGGCCGTGTGGAGTTTTAGAACAGTCCTACTTCCCTTTCATAAACAACGCGCTCCAACGAGGTCTTTGACCAAATTTGGTCAGTGACATGAATATCTCAGAGTTGTCCTATTGTTTCAAATTCCCGTTATGGCTCAGCGCAGAAATATTGTACTTTGAAAAGATGACATTAAATATTAATTGCTCCAAAATTTGACTAAATTTGGACATGGATGAATTTATTTTACTTTGGCTCCCTCTGTGCTGATTATAGCATTTTTTCTGAATATATTTGAATTTGCGAAGCAATTCAGACTTCTCTTTATGCGTTATATAAAGCCTCATATTCCGCCGTATGCACAACGTATAAGATGATAGATATAAATTGAATTTCTATTTTACTTCCCAGTTTGATAAAGTATTTTTCGTTTTCGATGCAGACTCACGATAATGTACAATTAAAGTTTAATGAACTAATGTCAACTGGAATTTTGTTTTCAAGGTGCACAGTTTCGCTTCAGAGTTGAGTGAGATGAACTGCATGAATTTTGAAGCAGCCGTCAATTATTATTAAAACCATTAACTTAACCGCCAAGGGCGGCTGATTTTTATGAAACAAAGTGCTGGTCTGGCCAGCTGAAATATTGTTCTAAACAAAATATATGCTGTTTCCAGCTTTACTTTAAAGTTATACTTTAATCGTCATTTTAATTTTTTGGCTGAAGCAGTTCCTCAACGATCCAGTCGTAGAAACAGTAGCGTTGTATACGGTTTTTTGTCATTTATCCTTTTCTTTAAATTATAGACCGCGATTATGACAATAAATTGTCCGCTGAATCGTCTAATAATTTGTCTGCGCTATATGCTTTCGTGATGCTATAACAACGTTTAAATGTTAAGGTTAGCGAGATTGAAATCAGTTTAGAACGCGGTATTGTTAAACCCGTCTAAACTGCCCTTAAAAATGGCCCTAAATTTCCATAACTATCATTAAGTTTCTCTTACTATTGTTTATGTAGAGGTATTTTGTATTTGCTATTGTGTGAAGGAAAAAATGAATGCTTTTGTGCTGGAGTGAGTGTCAAACAAAGAAAATTAAATGCTGACCTTCTGGAATTCAATTCATAATTTAGGGAAGAATTATCCAGGGTTGTATTTCGCGGGTGGAAACCTCTGAATGAATTTTTTTTCAAGATAAATATTACTATGCTTATTATTTGCTAAACTGAAGTACAAGATATTATTTTTTGCTACTAAATAGATCAGCCCATTGCCGTAGAGCCAGCCTTGCATTTAGTTTGTTTTTTTACCCTTCAAGTGATGTCTAGCTCGAGCATCTCTACATTAGAGATCCCGCAAAACTCACTTAGGCGTTGTGTAGACCTTTGCATTCAAATGTTTCTATAAAATTTTAGCTGCAAGTTGAGGGTTACCAAAGAACCGTTCCTAGTGGGTTTAGTGGAAATTTTATAATTGTGAAATACAACAGTTCTCCCTATTTATTTATTTTTCTTTTCACGTCCCACCTCCCCCCTCCCCCCACCCACCCCCCCTTCGTATTTTATTATGACTTCACACACAGGTGAAAATAATCATAATTAGCAAACTTCACTGATGTCCCGTTGATAATTCTACTTTAGCTAGTTTCCACCCAGCTCAAACTAGAAAGATAATACCAGTCATAACATATTGCAGTAATATCTTGTTATTCCGTTGTCTTGCAAAAGAGATGGATTTCCTTAACAGCATGTATTTTCCTAGAAATGATGTGATAAATACTAAAGATTGCAACCAGTCTTTGGCAAAGCCGACGTTTGATGTGGTGTAGGTTTGTGAAAAAATAATGACGTCTAACGGAGCAGGTATCCCCAGAAAATGTTTAACTTTTAGTACACCTGAGAAACGCTATTTTTGACACTTTGGCAGAGTTAGATTTTACAGCAATAATCGCAATGTGATCGATTTTCTTTCTGCATTATTTTTCTTTCCATCAGCTTCCTTTTTGCCGGTCTTTTTTCCTTGCATATTTTTTTTTATTCTTCGCCCACACCATCCCTTTTCTAATGCTCTGTCCCTTAATGGCTTCCCATTGACATTGTCAAGGAAAATTCGACAACAATTAATGCAAGTTTGCACAGTTTCCAAACAATTTTGAAACTGAATAACTATAGTAGCTCAAGCAAAAAATATTTTAAATTTTATGATTATCCGAAGTAGGGTCAGTTATTACACCTGACCCAGTCGGGAAATCCAGGGGGCCCCATCAGACCTGTGTCTCCCATGTGGTTCATAAAAATAATAGAATAAAATTGTTTTATACGTAGTTGTTTCACTTCCACCAATTGACTGATTGTCAAGTTTTTGACTTAACAAACGCTTTTCGACTCTCAGGAATGCCGTAAATGGCGTTTTAGAGGGTAAAATCGGAAAATTTTTCCGGGGACATGCACCCGGACCCCCTCTTTCAGAAATTCCTGGATCCGCCCCTTTGACCTATTACTAGTACTAGTAGGACGCGAATATCTCAGATACCACGCAGCTCTTTACAAACTCTAATTCCATTGGACCTCTGTATCACGCAGCTCTTTTGTTTCCAGAGCTAGGGTCCATTGTTGTGTTATTTGTTCTATTGTTTTCTCGGCAAATCAGAAAAGTACCTTGTAAGACCTGCGTACTGCCCCGAATATCTGGTATCTCAAGGGAAGTGTCACGGGGATTTGGTGTCATTTCAAAAACCAAATAATATACATGAAAAAAAAAATTACTCGATTCTGATTGGCTAAGAGCAGTGCAGTTCAAGTGTAACACCAGTGCAAAACGTGTAACACCAGTGCAAATTACAAATACAAAAAAAAAAATTTCTTTTTTTTTGCCAAAAAAAAGGCTTTAGTTCTTTGATAAAAAGCATTTCAAAAATAAGACAATCAAATTTGTTCTGGCACTTCTTTAAAATCTTAAAACTTCGCGCAATGTCATTCAAGTCCATATCATGTTGCTGTCTGAGGTGGTTTCCGACTGCCGACCCCTTGTGTTCTTCAATGCGTTGATGTAAGTGTCGGCATGTGTAGCCGACGTAACCTGCATCGCACAGATCACACTGGAAATGGTATACAACGCATTGTTGATTCACAAGGAGCGGCTTGTCTTCCTTCACTTTGATTTCGTCCTTAATCTTTCGACTGGTGCACACAGGACTAATTTCTGCATTTATCTTGCTAAACTCTCTTCCACGTGGCAGCTTTTCAATGAGGAATGTGAACGCCTCAAAGAGATATTCTCAAGACTGCGCTACCCGGACAAGCTGGTGCAGTCCACCATCCGGCAATTCATTGATGGAAAGATATCTGATGATCAACATGCAAAACAACAAGCGTCTGAGAAGGATCAAGATCCAATCAGAATCGTGCTCCCATTCAAAGACCAGAAATCTGCTGACTCAGTTAGAAGACAACTTAGAGACCTCAGCCGCAAGATAAATGCAGAAATTAGTCCTGTGTACACCAGTCGAAAGATTAAGGACGAAATCAAAGTGAAGGAAGACAAGCCGCTCCTTGTGAATCAACAATGCGTTGTATACCATTTCCAGTGTGATCTGTGCGATGCAGGTTATGTCGGCTACACATGCCGACACTTACATCAACGCATTGAAGAACACAAGGGGTCGGCAGTCGGAAACCACCTCAGACAGCAACATGATATGGACTTGAATGACATTGCGCGAAGTTTTAAGATTTTAAAGAAGTGCCAGAACAAATTTGATTGTCATTTTTTTTAAAAAAAAAAAAAAAGAAAAAAAATTCCAAAAAAAATTTTTGCAAAAAAAAAAAAAAATTTCCAAACAAAAGTGGTTGCAAATTTTTTCATGTATAATTATTAATAAGTAATCATACGGTTTTCTCGTTCAATTTGGGATTAATTTGCACTTGTGAGTTTTTCAAAAAGCTCAAATTGCACTCGCCGAAGTTTTGAGCTTTTTGAAAACTCACTCGTACAAATTAATCCCAAATTGAACTCGAAACCGTATGATTACCAATACAAATATTGTTTTTGTATTAACCTTAAAACCATGGTCTAGTGGTAGCAGTACGCTGCTCTTACAAGGTCTTCTCTGATTTGCTGGGAAAACAATAGAACAAACAACAAAACAATGTACACTAGCCCTGAAAACAATAGAGCTGCTTGATAGCCAGGACCAATGAAATTAGTGGTTGTTAAGAGCTGTGTGGTATCTGTAAGTGGTATGATAAATTTGCACAAAATGTACCATAACTGGGTCTGAATGAACTGTGTAATGGGACATTTCGTGCTGGATATATAGCGTAGGATTAGGTTGAAAAAGCACGTGGTTTCTACAACAAGTCGCTCTCGGTGCTCAGAACCTTGTATGCTCTCGTCTGCGCGATTAAAACTGTTTAAACGACTTCAGAAATAGTCTGGACCCCTTTTTGTGTGACGTTTATTACAACTGCAACTTGAAAAAGTGAGCCTAACTTTTTTCAATTTCCCCCCATTGTCGTCTCCAAAATGGGATAAAAGAGACAGTATAAAAGCAAAGACCGATACAACGTAGGAAATTAAAGGTGTACTATATTTCGGCTGGCCAAACCAGCCTTCTTCATGTAACGTCCACGATTACTTATTTGAACTTGTCATTTGATAAAAGAGGCCAGGATTGTTCCTCTTTCAAGATTTAGCTGATTTCGTTCCTCTTGGAGTTTTAGTTTTATTTTGCCGGTAAATAAGTTAAGGTGTTGTAGCATGGTTTTGACCAATAAAGTTGGTGGGGCGGAATGAATAAGGAGGGAAATGTTTCAGACTGAACGAATTTTTTACTCTTTTTTTCACAGAAGGGAGGCTTGCTGGGCCCCTCCCCTATCCACCACAGCCTTGTTCCCAGGCCTCGACAACGCCCTTACCGAGCAAAGCACTCAGCCGATTCGCATATAATTAAACGCATATAAGCGGGTAAAATTAACATCGAATAACCGCGTGCAAGCTAGTAAAATAGGTCCAATAGTCCTTTTTACCGTTGTGTGCTTGGTAACCTTGCCTTTGAGTGGAAGCGAGGCTGCAGGTGACCTTGCTTTGATACAAACCTTTCTGCCTTTCGTATGTTAATAATGCTTTTCTCATGCTAACTAGCTAAATTTACATCTGAAAAGCTTCAAGGTCTGTATCAAAGCAAGGTCACCTGCAGCCTCGCTTCCACTCAAAGGCAAGGTTACCAAGCACACAACTGTAAAAAGGACTGTTCACCAACTGAGAAATGACGAAAATAGAGCTGATCTCAACTGGCTTTTGTCTTTCACTCGAACATTTTACATAAAGTAAAACTCCTTTTTATAGAGTAAAAGAAGGAAAAAGATCAGAAGGGTGTATGCCTCGAACCCGAGTCGTTTGCTTCATAACTAATACCCATATCCACTACACCAAGGAGGGCTAGCTGACAAGAACCGTAATTTTAACATATTTATAGTTACCCGTAACAATAAATAAAAGCTAACCGTTTTCAAATCAGTGCTTGACCCTAAACACTGCAGATCAGTGCTAAACTGGAGCTCTTTTCTCTCTGTTCTGTGTCTAATATTGAAATGGGGTTCTGTTTTCGTGTACGTCAGTAATATAAAGATTACTACTGTTAGGTAAATTTGGCCTATTTTACTCGCTTGCATGCGGTAATTTGATGTTAATTAGACCCGCTTATATGCGGTTAATTATATGCGAATCTGGAGCAAAGAGAGTTCAAAGAGGCTTGGCGCCGAGCACGATACTCAACTCTTTATGGGTGACGTCGAGTATATCTGGGAACGAGGCTGGATCCGCCATTAATGAGGGCTCGTTCGATTGACCGTATTCCGGAATAAAAATAAACGGAATAGTCTCTGAAAATTGTTTGTTCAGGGCACATTAATTTTTTTGCAGTATAAAGAAAACCAGCAACTGCTTTACGCTGACGAATTTACCTGATCAACACTGGCAATGGCATTAATGCATGCATACAAGTTGCGGAAGCTCGGTAAACTACCAAATCTTTTAAAGTTTAGTGTCTCTGTTACTAGACTCAAACATACAAAACACGGTGAACCAAACAATAAGGATAAAAATATTTATTACTTCTTAAAAAAGAGTTTACCTCACCCTTTTTACTACAAGAACTTACTCGTTACAGTTACACCGATAATCAAGCTGGATTTGTGGAATTACATTGTTTATTGTGTTGATTTATACCTATACTACTTTAAAAATATTTATTTCCTAATTTTATGGTCTATTTAGTCTATTCATAGTTGCAATGGAACTGAAAATTTCTTTGAACGACATCAATGAAAATGTTTATTATTAATTTTAAAACGTCACAAAGATTTCAGTTTACCGTCAGAACAAAATCCTCCTGGCGTAAGTTTAAATAAATTGACTTATTAACGACTGCAACGCAAATACAACGAACTTAAAACGAATTACCAGATCATTATAACGACTGGCTTTTTTTAAGCTAACTGTCCCCGCATCTACCGTGGGAACCAAAGACTTTTTTCCCTTGGTGCTCTGGATGGGAGGGCAAGTAAGCTGGGCAAGTAAATTGGAGATTGTAAATAGATTCAAAAGCCCACGTTACAAGTGTCTCGAGCTTCAACCGGCCCCGAAGGAAGATCCATGAAAGTACACTGCGAGAAAAGCCTTTGGTAACCAGAAATAACAACAACACGAGTAAATCACAAAATGAATTGAAATTCACACACAAAAAACTAGCATAACAGGTGCCGGTTTAGAATAGAGTCAATAGAGCGCCATATTGCAAACCGGCACCTGCTAAGCAGGTTAAAATTAAACAAACAATGGAGTTCAGTACAAGCTTTCCATCTTCCTCCAAACTCGAACAAGAAACTTTGCTCCTGTGTTGAACCTATCTTACAATGCACAATGCGAAAGCTAGACTTCTTTTAATTTAATAGTTTGCATACTTCTTTGGAGATCGATTATCTAATCGTAATAAGATGACAACTTCCAGGGATCCAAACCTTGAGTTGCTTTTCCGTAAGCTAGCTTCGACTGTTGATTAGACAATCTATACCCACCCTCATGCTTCCCAGGAAAGAGTTATGAAATCGGCGAGCTGCCACGACGTTGCCAAGCTATTTGAACTTATGGAAAAAAATTCTTGGGATATGAAAAACACTGAAACGCATGACTTTCTTGTCTTATTGTAAGATCGCTTAATCAGGGCTGCTTTAATGTTTTATTTGCTTTAAATAACGTTGATTAAACCTACCTAATCCCCTTCTCGCAGAAAGGAAGCAAACAATGGCGCTCGCCGAAAGAACAAACAAGTTGTAGTTACAAAGCCGCAGTACTTACTAATCCCTACGTTTGAAAATCTCAGTTTAAGTCGAAATCTTATTTTTTTTTAGAAAGTTGAACTGAAAGGACTCAGGTTCTTTTTAATTCGTAGTTACTTCTTTGTCGGTTCCAATGCTAGTCCAGTAGCCATCAGGCAGGCAAATACTGTCAGCACCATCTTTGGTTTAACTTCTACCAAGTCATCAGGCAGGGCGTAGGTAGTCGCTCCAATCTTTCGGGCGACACTCAATGCGTATTTTGCATTTCCGTGTTTCTCCTACCAAACAATGATTAAATATGACATAAGGATTTGACCACGAAAACAGTCTCCCCATTCTCTTCCTTAGATTATCAACCGATAGGGGAATGTGGGGAAAATGTTTTTTTTTTGTTTGTTTGGAGAATTGTTGCTTGACTTGCAAAGAAAAGAAACTGTTCACACTGAAAATTCCAGCAATAAGCTACCCCCAAGCACCCCACATGTGTGATTGCTATTATGTGACCCATTTTGGAGACAATATGCTTAGGACGCACTCTGTCTTGTAAATTATCTTCTGGGTATGTTTTGGATACAAAAATACATTTGGTACATTTTTTTTGGGGGGGGGGGGGGGGGGGGAAGGGGGGTGTTAAATTTTGACTTTATTCGAACAACCTAGTCACTTTTTAATCCAAGTACTAAATACTCCCTCAGAGCCCGAGTATCCCCCTGCGAGTACAAATATTCCCCCCTGGGAGCATGAAAGTCATTTTTTTCCAGGCCCCAGTTGTTCAAAAGGTGGATAGCGCTATCCACCGGATAAATCACTATCCAGTGGATAAGTATTAACAAAATCCTTTGTGTTATCCGCTGGATAGTGATTTATCCGGTGGATAGTGCTATCCACCTTTTGAACAACCGGGGCCAGAACATAATTATTGCAGTCATAATTATTGCACTAAACTCTCTATAAGGCAGATACCTTTCTAAGGCAGACATCAGTGGTTGGTCAGTCCCAGCTGAATTTCACTTGTTTGACTGTAACTAAACTCTCTATAAGGTGGACACCTTTCTAAGGTGAACATCAGTGGTTGGTTGGTCCCAGCTGAATTTCACTTGTTTGTCTGTAACTAAACTGTCTATAAGGTGGACACCTTTCTAAGATGGATATCAGTGGTTGGTTGGTCCCAGCTGAATTTCACTTGTTTGTCTGTAACTAAACTCTCTATAAGGTGGACACCTTTCTAAGATGAACATCAGTGGTTGGTTGGTCCCAGCTGAATTTCACTTGTTTGTCTGTAACTAAACTCTCTATAAGGTGGACACCTCTCTAAGATGAACATCAGTGGTTGGTTGGTCCCAGCTGAATTTCACTTGTTTGTCTGTAACTAAACTGTCTATAAGGTGGACACCTTTCTAAGGTGGACATCAGTGGTTGGCTGGTTCTGGTCAAATTTCACTTGTTTGTCTGTAACTAAACTGTCTATAAGGTGGACACCTTTCTAAGGTGGATATCAGTGGTTAGTTGGTCCCAGCTGAATTTCACTTGTTTGTCTGTAACTAAACTCTCTAAGGCAGACACCTCTCTAAGATGGACATCAGTGGTTGGTTGGTCCCAGCTGAATTTCACTTGTTTGTCTGTAACTAAACTACCTATACGACAGACAACTCTCTAAGGTGGACAAGCAGACCTGGTCCCGATAGCATTTGGCTTAGACAGAGCTCACTGTACAGTGTATTAGACTGATGGTGAAAAGTAGCATTGCTTACCTCATCAGTGTCGCCATCTGAAACCAACGCATAATCCACAATACCAGGCTTGATGGCATCAACCAAATCCAAAACTGGGCGACTCTTGGAAATAGCTGGATCCTTGAATGAAGAGATGCTGCTGGTTTTTTTTGCTTTCTTCAACTGTAAACCAGACAATACAGGAATTCAATGTAATCAAGGTGTTACAAACTCCTATAACTTTCAGACACTGTTATAGTAATACTAATTGGACTGAGTGCAAAACAGGGAGTAATTGGGTGAGTAATTTCAAATAAGCTGAGTGTGTATCGTGTATCACTGTGCAACAGATTCTACCTACGGAAATGATTACCATAAACACTGGTGTATAAGCCGCGCTTCATGGCATTTGAGTGAGATTCTTCAGAACAGTCTGAAAAGCTTGAGAAATTGAACGTTACTTCATGTTATAAAGTACCTTTGCATTAACCCATTCAACAATATCCTTGTCCTCCATGGCTTTTCCATCTGGGTTTAGCTTTGAAAGTAAAGTGAGTGTGTATGCCCTCATTTGTTGCCACACAACAGCTGCAAAAAAATAATGAAAATCAGTCACTAAAGGAAAAGGAGGATATATACTGATTGGCAAATTCAAACTATTTCTTTACCGTGCATCTACTAGCGTCCGATACAGCAGTTATTTTGGGTCATCATGCACACAACACTTTTTCCCAATGACAGACTGTCAAAAGTCAATGGCTGCATACAGTTCCCTCTGATGCAATATATGTTCTGCTTTTACAAAGCAATACTAACAACAATATTGTAGCTGACATAGTCTAAGTGTCCATCAGCTGCCTTAAAGTGCATGTAACCCCAAATTTTTTCCACTTAATCAACTGTATGTACGTTGAAAAGTCGAATAGTGAAAAATTTCTTGTTTTTAACGCTGCGTTAGTGAGTTATATAGAGATTTGAATTTACAAAATGTTAATTTGATGATGTAAATTTGGGAATTTGCCATTATTTCTACGTCAAATCAGTACACTGTATGCAGCTTAAGGAAAATCAATTTGAGAAATACTAAATATAAACTGTGGATAGTCAATTGATTCGTAAAAATAGTACTTAGGGGTAAAAACAAGTAGTTGTATAATAAAATAAGTCCCAAATTGACGTCATCTTATTAGCATTTTGTAAATTCAAATCTCTTTAACTCACTAATGCGACGTTAAAAACAAGAAATTTTTCACTATTCGACTTTTCAATGTACATAGAGATGATTAAGCTAGCGGAAAAAAAATTTGGGGTTAGGTGCACTTTAACACTTTAAACCTTGAGAAAGAACAAAATCTCAATACTTGATCACAGGTAGCTATAGACTTTCATAATGGCAGCTGATTTATTTATTCTTTTATAATTATTATGTATGTTAATCAGCCTTAGTGGCTTCGTTAGCATGTGCAAGATTCAAAAGAATTTTTACTCTTAAATGAGGCCAGTGAGGCTTTAGCTAATTAGCATACATTTATAAAAAAAAAATAAATTTATTGGCTGCCATTATGAAAGAGGTCTATGTTGTAAAACCTTTAACTCCCAAAACTCAAAATTTGGAAATATATTGAAAATTAAATGGTACCATGCAAAAGTACTGCTGAAGAGGTTTCATTTGAATGGTCACAACATTGGATTTCATCAAAAGACTCATAATGTCAGAACTACACTAATTGACTCTTAGGACTGAAAGGGTTAAGAACATAAGGTAACCCACCCTAGCAGCATAGTTAATAGAACAAACTGGTTATGAAGCTCAACAAATTTCAAAAATAGTGTACAACGCTGCTTTGTTTTATGTTGAACGAACCGTGACCCTGCACATTGTTTTGTTTAACCTGTGAGCCCAAATGTTCCTACTGGTCAGTTGCTCATATGCATTTCAATGTCTTTTGTGTTTGTGCAGGGTCAAGGCAAACGAACAAAAGAAATGGAGAACAAAAACATAAAAAAGAAAGGATTGACTAAGTTTCATAACCAGTTTATTCTCTAAACTATGACAGCAGTGACCAGTGTGGTATCCTAAATGTTAAGCGGCATTTGTAGCTTTCTGTGGCCTGCCTGTGTGTACAGTTGAACCTACGGACACTGAAGGGACAGAGCAAAGTGTCCGCATTAGAGAGGTGTCCGTATTATAGAGGTCACCACGTTGACGTCACTTTTAAGACTCAACTGACAGCTTTTGTTCAGTACTACTAAAAACAGGCCCACACTCGTCTTTTAACTGCATCTAAATTGATTAATGTATACAGCATTGACACACTGTCTACCAGTAGTGTACTACATTGTAAAATTCTCAGCTACATAAGGTATACAAATCACTGTTTTAAAACGAAACAAACTACAACGCAATGCTGTATGTGAAAAAGTAATATAAAGTACAGTTCTGCAAATGTCTTTCGATATATGTTTGTAACCACAAACAGGAAATTGTGTCACTTACTCAAACTATCATCACCTTATCACCGGAGTGTCCATAATGAAGAGGTTAAGTTTATATGAATTTGCTCTCTGGGGCCGAGATTTAATGTCCGTTGTGCGTATTAGAGAGGGTCCGTATTATAGAGGTCTTTTTTAAAGAAAATATGTGAGAATTTTGTCGGGACATAAGAAAATGTCCGTATAAGAGAGGTGTCCGTAAGGAGAGGTTCGACTGTAACTATAACTTCACCACCTAGTACAGAGTAATTGCTTACCAAGGGTCAAATTCTCGATGCAATCATGAATATCCTGACCTCCAACACCAACCAATGAAAACTTCAATGATTTCCCAACCTCCACTGCATAGTTGCAGTTTTCTATTTTCTTCATCTTTCCACCCATTTGCTTGAAAGGAGGCCTGTTGACTTTATCCCAATTGACCACTCCTGGCTGTACAATATCATACAGCTGCAAAAAATAAATAAATAAATAAATAAAGTTGCAAACTGCTATCAGTGTCAGTCAAACAACTGAAAATTGTTGTAGCCAGAGCCATGTGTTCAGAAAGTGGGAAGCAACGGATAGACCATGGACAGAGGAGAAAATATTGCAAGTGCTGATGAAGGGATATAAAGGCGCAAAAGAGCAGGGCAAGGGAATACCTGCAAGCATTTTTATGACAGAGCCATTATTCCCACTTTAGACCAATAAGATAAAGTCCATGTGAGCTGTTTATTGTTTTACGTTGTTCATCAAAACCACTGTAGATTTCCGTGGAGAAATTTGAAATTTGCATACATTATTCATGTAATGAAAGGGCATCCTATTAAAATATTAGTTAATAATAATAATAATAATAATAATAATAATAATAATAATAATAATAATAATTTCTAGTAGTAATCAACCATTAGGAAATGCTTTTGCACAAAGAAGGTATGTGGAAACCAAAGCAGATACCAGTTCCTGCCTGGTTTGCCCCTGAAAAGTGGTGTTGAAACAGAGAAACAGAGGATAGCTGAATTCCATCTGGCTACAACACAGGACACCCAACACAAGATTAGGAACACAACAACAGCGGAGGTTTGGTTTCAGGCAGGAACAAAACTTTGCAATTTATTCAATTAAATGATCAATTTCTTAGCTTATAAGCTATTAAAAGCCAACAACTGGATTTCACAAAGTACAAAACTGTAAGAGCATAAATTAGTCTTTCTTTTCTTTTTTTCTTGCTTGAAAGTTTCATTGTTGCTGAAATTGTTCTTGCCTGCAATTGGTGAATGGATATAATCACATGTGGTTTATATTTCTACAGTGCAGAACATTTGGGTTTATATACCGGGTATGTATGTTGTAGGTTAAAATTATTTTAGGTTAAAAATATTTTAAACTAGGTTAATTTTTATTTTCCTCTGTCCCAGATTCATTAACATAATCTCAGACAAAGGAAAATAAAAATTAACCTAGTTTAAAATAATTTTAATCTAAAATAATTTTAACCTACAACATATATATATTAATTTTGATCATTGTAGCCTTCTGTTAGAGACTCTTGTCATTACTGGTCTTTCTTTACCTATCGATTGATTAATCACACTAAAGAGCCTGTCTTACAATTTTTACCAACACATTTATAACTGATAAGATTAAACACGTACATGTCTAATGAAATGCTTTACCTGTAGCAAGACGAGTCCACTGCACAGGTCCCTGTAAAGGTGGTTCACATGAGGGTTAACACCAATACTGTTCATCCAGTTACGGAAAGCTGCAAACAAACATGACAAAGATTTCTTAAAGGACATTTGCTTTAATTAATTGTTTATGTGCATCCTTACTGCACACGCAATTCATGTTGCAATATCATGCTACAACATGCATACAAGAGCACACATGGATAGGATTTGTTTTTTCTGTATTTAATGGCGTGATCAGTTTGGAAAGCTATATCAAACACTCAAAAGAGTGTTTCATCAGCTATCCAAACATCTCGAAGTTGGTTAAAAGAATTTGGCTACACCCACTTCTCACTGATTGCAAATCCTGATGAAACCCTCTTCCTTGTGTTTGATACATTACATGAAAATTGTGACATCTGCAAAGAGGCCCTGCCAGGGGGGGAACCCGTGTCGCTTGTCTGAATCTTAAAATCTCTTATGTCGGTGTTTTATCAATGCTTCACGTCGCTGTCGGAAATTGAATGAACGTAAGTTTGTCGGAATTTTAGAAAAGGTGGATAATGGTACGTTATAAAGAAGCCTACAGTTCTACAATAGCTCAGTTATCGTTCGGTGCTCATCGAACACGTAACATGCCACTATAGCCATTCATGAATGAATGAATATCAGCGTTGCTGTCGCTTGACTGACAACCTTGTTCCCAGGGTCCCAGGGAGTTGTGGAGTTGCGTAAATGATGTATAACGCGATGCTCAAGATCAGAGACCCTCAAGGGAACCTCAAGGGTCGGGTCCTCAAGGACCTCAAATTGGTGAAAAAATATGCCAAACCACCGTTCTTTGTCGCTAATTCTCGGCTTTGATGTCACTGTCGGAATTCTGCCGAGAAAGACTGTCTTTTGTCACAATTTCATTTTATGTGCTGTTGCTGGTTTTTGGGTCATGTCGCCTGTCGGAATTTACCCTGGCAGGGCCTCTGCAAACACTGTAAACAATGAAATGACTAAAAAGGTGAAGGCCATATGACAATAATGAGCTCAAAAGTATATATTATTAGCTTCATTAACTTTTACTTTGCACTGATCAGCTTTTAAAAGAGAATCTCAACTGCTACAACAAATTGATGATTAATTGTTGGAAATAAAGGTTAAATTTCAATTCTTTAAAAACACATGGAAAAATAATTTTAGTGTACACAAAAATTGGATATGAATATCAGCTTTTTCGCTGTTAAATTTCCTGTGCAACACCATTTTGAATACTTATGACACCACATGGTAGCCTTATCATTGCACAAAAGAATGCCCATTCTTAACTAAAGTGGCAACCATATGTATAATACAGCTGTACATGTAGCGTCATAAAAATGTAAAATGGTGGAATGCAGGAAATTTAAAAGCAATAACAGGCAATATTCATACATTTTTAACAATTTTTTTCTAAACTAAGTTTCTTTCCATTTGCTATAATATATTTTAAAAGAATCAAAATATTTAGGCTCTTTTTTCCCAACAATTTAACATCAACTCGTTAAAACAATGGTGGTTCCCTTTAAAGTTGTGACGTTAATTTGGCAATGAGAAACGAGACTGGCAATTTTTTTTTTAATTTTACTGATATGGCTTTGGTGACACTTTTTCAACAGCTTTATACCCAAGAAGGGGCCCTTAGCAGAAACTAGTAAAATTTATACAACTGTTTAATTAAACAAAAAGTGACAGTTCACTAACTTTTTTCCTCTCTGGTCTCTTCTCGTGCTTCTTCAAGATCAACCTCTTCTGCATCCATTGGAGGCAAGCCTGGGTAACTGTTAAACAAGTTTGCTACAAAGGCCATGTTCAGTTTGGAATTTCCAGACACCACATCCTAAAGGAATACATTGTATTATTCATGAATTCTGATTTCCACAACTGACAGATTAGCCACACTCTGATGAAGATATGCAGCATCTAGATTGACATATGCAACATTCTGAGGCAACATAAGTAACCATTTATGTTAACAGAACACAAAGTGCTCTTTATGAAAAATTTGATGTCCAACCTTTTCCAATTGTTTCTGCCAATAAGGATTGAGACAACCTTAATCTGGAATGACTATTTGGTTAAAAAACATGAGGCCTACCAGTTGGTAAAATGTGGTTAAAATAGACTACTGTCTTTAATATAATTCATGGTAAGTTTGAATAACTACAAAACTTAATTTTGTCAAGAAGTGACCAAGCAAAATAGTTAACAAAACATATTCAACCTTGTGTAAAATTTGCATGTGCATGAAAAAGGGTTATATTAACTTACAGCATGCTCCAAAAATACTATTTTGCAGAATATTCTTTTCTTCTTTTCTTTTCAAGTCGTGTAGAAAACCCTTCCCTGAATTGCTGACTATTATTTTTGGATTTTGTGATTGACATTATAGTGGGACTGAAGGAAGTTGTCTACCATTACATAGCTGGCATTTAACATCTTTGCTTCTGCATTTACTTCCATACCTTGGGGCGTACAAACTTTCGACAGTTGATTCTATCTGCCATTTGTAACATTCTCTCAGCTCGCTTGTTGAGATCTTTTTCCTAAAGCAAGAACAAGGTTATTATTTTGGTCAGTAAAGCAGAATGTAAACCTTTTGATAAGATAAAAAACTTTTCCTGCTGACAGACATCATGAAAAATTACTAATTAAAAACAAAGGCTGAAAAACTTGTGAAATAATGAACATTACATTTTATCATTTCCTTACCGCAAGCTTAACATTAACCATCTTTCTTTATTTATCACATCACATGATTCTTTCAACACTGCTGATCCTACACACTGTACGTAGGAAGCATGTCATATGAATCCAGTACATGTATATCGCCTAGCTCTGCACTAATCTCTTGTAGCTCAGTGGTTAGAGCATCCGACCGGCGTGCAGAAGTTCATAGGTTTCAATTTCTGCTATTCCTGATGAATATGTTGCTCAAAGACTGGTATGATCCCACAGAACTCTCCCCAATTCTTTGCATATTATCATTTAAATACACCACATTTAAGTTACTTACTTGCATAGGACGGCTATCCACAAACATTTCAGATGGGGTAATACGATTAAGGAGTACTGAGTAGCATTCTGAATCCTGAAAAAAAAAACACAAGTAATTTAACTTAAAATCCAGTCAGCATGAGCTCATTTAATACATATGGGACAATTAACCTACAATATAAAAAACAAAAACTGTAAACGGCTTATTTGAAAATTTCTTCGTGCATCTTTACCCTTACCCCCACTACATATCACCTAGTTTTTACAATATGGCTTTCATGTCGGCACACATGAACAAATAATGTGACCCAAAATTACTTTGACTGAGAGAGCTTGGCAGATCCCAAACAGTGCAGTCTTTGCAAAAAGAAAAAAAATACCATGGTCACTTATATTTTTCTTTGGACTTCAACTGTTCCGGTATAACTGTTTCTATTTACCCGACTTTAAAAAGAAAGTAGAATTTTTGTAATAATATCAAACATACTTGATTAATTTTTATAGTATTTTATGACATCCAGGTAGCATTATTTGTATATAGAGTAATTTTTAGATTTTTATCCAGTATCGCTTTAAGCCGCGGCTACAGGTGATGCGATTTTTTGAAAAATTGTGGCGTCACCAGTGCACGGTAAAAATTGCACGTGTAGCCACCCATGAACATGCGACGCGAGAGCTGAAAAAGTCGCAGAAAAAAGTCGCAAGAGTTGAATGTTTCGTGACAAAATCGCGGACATTGTCACTCGTGTAGCCGCCCTGCAACTTTTTTCTTGCACTTGCGATGCGACAAAAGGGTATCTAGCCAATAAGATTTAAGAACTAAAGCGAGGCTCAGGCTTAATTAACAACCCAGCCTCGCACGGTCTTTGTTGCAACATTTTGTCACCAAAATTTGTCACGCGTGTAGCCACCACTGTGCGCTGGCGATGCGACAATTTTTCAAAAAATTGCATCACCTGTGCAAGCAAAAAAATGCAAGTGTAGCTGCGGCTTTACATCAAGGTAGCATTGTTTGCATAGGTATGTAGCAATTTTAACTTTTTATCACATATTGTTTTATTGTTCGTATGTACTTCTTTTAACAGGGCCATTCTAAGAACCAAGTTCTGTGAGTTCTGTGAGAATGTACCAGAAACCCATGAGTGGGTTAAAAGGTGCAACTGTCTCTTGTACGTTTCAAAACAAGCTTCTGATTATCCAATTTGCTAAGAAGTTGTTACAGCCATATTTGGAAAATCAAGATAAAAATATTAACCAATCAATTCGCGAGAACAACTTGCTTCCAATCTCGAGGGACCGAGAGGTTTCCAAATATGGTACTAAGCAAAAATGGAATATTCGGAAGCAGTGGATGCGCGTTACACGTTTTAACCCACTTATGGGTTTCTGAATGCACCCATATAAATGTCATTATTATTATTAGCTTGCAAGAAGGGGTGGGGAGGGGGGGGGGGCACTCAAACCCTGACAACTCTCTGATTTTACTACCCTGTTTAAGACAAAACTCAGAGTTTTGAGACCCTGTCCAAGACATTCACAAATTGTCCCAACGGCTTAGCTGTAGTATAATCAAACTCAGACTTAAACAGAAGTCAGCAACACCAAAATACTCTACTTTAACTTATAACTAAATTTAGTACATATTAAAACAGTGGATAGCATTGTTGGCACACTCTGACTGGCTTCTGAAACTCGGGATGGCAAGTGGTAAATCACCTCCAAGCAATTTGCGCAATGAAAATTGTAATCATTAACAGGAATAAATGAGTTAAAAATTGTCATTTTTTGTGCTATATTATCTCACTATTTTACTATATACTAAAAGTCAGGTGGATATGTTGTGGTGCAATTTTATCCTTGGTGCAAATTTTATTTTCCTTTGTTTTGGGGTATGATAATGTATGATAATGAGTTTTAAACAAAGGAAAATAAAATTTGCACCAAGGATAAAATTGCACCACAACAGATATTTACCCTGGTGGATTTATTCACCACTAGCCACCTTCACTTTGGTGAAAAGTTGTTAAATGTCTGCTTATCCTCTTTAAAATATATAGATTACTTTATTGGCAGTGCGGGCGTATGGTATTTACGCACAAGTTGGTTCGTATTAGAAATCGAACGAGCGAGGCTTTGCGAGCAAGTGAGATTTCTGATACAAACTAACGAGTGCATAAATACCGCACAAAGCACTGCCCATACTGTAATTTGTTTATTTTATACATTATTTTGTGATTAAACGAAACGCTTTTTTCATGTGCGAGAAAGTCGTTTTGCCATTCTGATTGGCTGTGAACCCCAAACGGAGTTTTCACATACCAAATTTCAATAGAAAATCTCAATAAGTATGAAATAAATTAGGCCATGTAAATTAAGAAACCCTGTGTTTAAGACAAAAAGCAATGAAATTATTGGTACCCCATTCAAGGCAAAAAAAAAAAAAAAACCATGGTAGGCCACACATCACCATTAAGGCCAAAAAGAAGGTACCTCAGGTGGGAACAAATAAAGTTCAAAGACATGCATAATATCCATGCATATTTTCATGCCAAATTGAGGGTTCTGTTTATATATTACCATGATGTCCGCACTGAAATTGTGCACCCGGCGATGGTGCCCTGCTTGTTCCAAATGGTAGTTGAACCATCGCAGTAGTATTTCCTCTGGTGAAAGAGCCATAAGGTCATTAATAGTCTCTCCCTCCCTCAAGAGGCGTGCCAATCCTGGTACACTTGTTAATGAGATTTTGGCAAACAAGCCAATCTAGAAGAAAAAATTATGAACTGTTAAATAAATAAAATATTTATTGTAGAAAAAAAAACCAGTAATTTATGAATTTGTGGTAAAACCCTTAACTGTGACAATGAAAGCTGCTGACCAGCAATTGCCTAAGTTATGAGAAATTCAGAACAATGTTCCAAACAAGCTTTTAATCAGAAGGTCATGTGGATCTTCTGTGCACAGCTAGTATTTTGACAATTCATTAAGAATACAGTGTAGCAGCTTTTAACATTTCAAATAAGGGGAGTTTCTCCCAGATGCGTGGTCCCAAACTTACTCTAATGATCTGCCATAGGACACCCAACACCAGGTGAGGCTTGCCCTTCTCAATATCTTCTGCTCCAATGTTGACAATGTTACAACCAATAGAACGAGCAGAATTCAGTGCCAAAGTCATGTTTTCATGGATTTTATAGATGCTCAAGGTCTTTCCAGCCTGTGGCTTGTTGATTGCACGTTCATCTACAGTATCAGGCACAGACAAATTGATCATTTTGCTAGAAAATAAAAACACAACAAAGGTCAGTTTCAAGAGCTCATATAGTCCCACAAATACTATTGCTGACCATTTCACTGTGAATGAAATATTAGTCAAAATTAAATGGATGTTTCCAAACCTAAATGGACTGCTTGTCCACAGGATTCTAAATGACAGTTCAGCTATAATGAAAGCTGAACCTAAACCCCATGAAATGTATTTTTGGGGTTTCTATCAAAGAAGGTTGGAAAATCAGTTAGACGTACCAGTTGGCCACTATTGTCATAATTTGGCAAGTGAAATGAATATTGACAGTCAGGTTTGATGAGAAGATTGACCAATTTCTTTCACTGTTTGGTTTTAAAAATCCATTTAGTGATCTCATGTTTTACTTGCTGTTATGCTATTGTCAGCCATTATACAGCTACTGCACTGTGCTTACATGTATGTTCAATCACTGCTAGGGTCCCACAACACTTTAACTTAAAATATCATGTTATTTGCTTACAATTTTAGTCAGATTTATTGATGCCCTAGGGTGTATTACTGCTGTGCTACATGTACATTATGTCCAATGCACTTATCAATCAATAATATTCTACTTATATTGAATGCTTTATTTGCTTATCCTCAAGAGAAGGAGTCAATATGTGTCAAAGTACCCACCCATTACACAGGAAACAAGTGGACATCACATGCATTCATCTGTTCCACATGTTAACTCTCAGTAAGTTACCTCTAACATTTTGTTGCAATGCTCTCATTCAAAACACTTTTCTTTTTTTCTCTTATAAAGTGCACCCACCCACATTAAAAAACTCACCATAAAATTATACCGTCCTTCATCTTTTCAAATACATCTGCTGTTGCTGGGTTAAGAGGTAAGTATGCCTTTGCTTCTTGGTCGTCCGTAAGTGCAGTATTGATCCAATCTACAAAGGCAACCCTCTCTGCTTCGGAGTAAGTATGCTTTGTGCCTTCTGCTGAACTTTCTGATGTCCCACCCGACATTTCAAGTTGGTCTCTCTTCTTTATCAGCTTTTTAAATTCGGATCCTGCGGAGAACTTTTTGCTGTTTTTCTTATAAATCTGGAAGAAAAAATGTATTTTGTAATTTAGTTATTTTGAAAACTAAAGCAACCAGTAGTAATGAGAATTCAAATTACAATCTCACAGCTGAACTTTGTACACAACATACACACCTGCAACTCAATTATGACAAAAAACAAATGGAAACTAAAACTTCCATGGACAATTTTTGTTGTTGTTTCTGATATGTAATTTCTGATCATTAATTTAAATCTTAAAAAAAACAAAGAATAATTTCTCAGCTTGGCGTAAACCTAATTAGTTTCTTGCTGAAATATTTCAGCTGGGGGTGAACGATTCGAAACTGCTGAAGGGGCTGATTAAAAGGCAATAAATATCCTCTACCATGTATAATGCTGAAACAAAGCTCGGGCTTAGAACACGCTTGCTTTTTTCTATGTTTTCTATTTATAACATGGATTGCAATTTACCAAGCTATAATCATGTCTTATAAATGAGCTTAATTACCTGCTAAATTCTAGACATAAAATAAGCTTACATAAATAACGCTAGAATGCTAATGATCTCAAAAACATTGGCTATGAGATGTTCGTCAATACTTTCTTGCAATATCGAAACCCCTGTTATGAATAGAGGTAAACTTTTCCATTTCGCAATGTATTAAAATGGGAAATTTTAAGCTTTTTATATGCACGACTTACCTCCAAAAACTCACTGAACTCGACCGTGCCATTTTGATTAACGTCGACTTCTTTAATAATTTCACGTAATTTAAAGCCAGGTATATCTTCTCCTAAAGCTTTCATTGCCGTCCCAATTTCATTACAAGTTATGTGACCATTGCCATCCAAGTCGAACTGGAGTTAGAACAAAAGAAAACAAAGTTAATTGCGGCTATTTGCACCTTTAACAGTGTTACACTTCCAAAGAAACATCTCGGGAAATTTTCAGATTAAATCATTGACATCGAAATCCCAAAGAATAAAATAAAGTTCCTTTAGTTCGGAATAAAGATTGGTTTACGCGAAGCTGGGACTGACATAAAGTGGCAATTGTTTTCAGGGAAGTACTTAATTTAAAGTGAAGCACAAAATGAACAAGCGAAAAGCGAGTCGACTAAACACGAAACTAAAACCAGAGTTTACCTGTGAAAAAGACTCCCGAATTTCGGCAATTTCTTCTTCTGAAAGGTGAGAGTCTGCCATGTTGCACAGAGGAGGTTTAAGATCGCGTTTCTCGCCAAAAAGAAAGAAAAGAAACAACCAGATTATCAAAGCTGGAGAGTATTTTCCACAGTGGGCCGTGCCGAGTAAAACAACAGTACCACTTCCCTTCCATAAATAACGTGCTCCTATTGGCTGATAGCACTGCCTTTGCCCATATTTGGTCAGTAACATGATATCCCTCTTGAGCGGAGCCGGAACCGGGGAAATGGCAGCTCTTGGCGTAGCATACAATATTGTACGAGCGGAGAGACATTAAATATTAACTGCTTCAAGCTTTGCCTAAATTTGGACATAGATGGGTTTATTTTAATCTCCTTCTTAACTCTGTAATGATAGCCGTTTTCAATAGATCTGAATTAGACTTCTCTTTGAAACTGAAATAAGCCGCACATTCCTATGTATCCACAATGGACGGATGAGTAGATATTTATTGCATTTCTTCTTATTTTTTTTAAAGTTTCCGGTTTGAAAAAATATTTTTCGCTTTCGGTGCAGAAGTAAAACAAGGTGAAATAATAGTCTAATAAACAGTTACCAACTCAAGGCGTGTTTCAAATTACACAGTTTTGCTTTCTTGAGTTGTTTTAGAGGTCAACTGATTGTTTACTCTGGGCAACTGTCAACCTTTAAATTCCTGAGATATAAACCTCTTTCAAAAGACAGTAAATTTCCATAACCATTGTTTATGTAAGAGTATTGTGTATTTGCTATTATGTGAAGAAAAAATGCATGCTATTGTGCAGGAGAGAGTGAAATAAAAAGAAGATTAAACATTGACTTTTACAGGACTCATATCACTTAGTTATTTCATTTGCAATTCAATGCATGCATACATCACACATACGTACTTCATACATCATACATACGTACTTCATACGGCACCTTTCCCCGAGGGGCTTTTCAAAGATAATTAGTATTCTGGTCAATATAGTTATTAGATAATTACAATGCGGTCAATGCGGTCAATGAAGTCCTAGATTCTGAGAGTAAAGTCAAGTAAAATTTATAAAACAAGTCAAACCACAGTTTCCAAAATAAAACAAAACAAAACACTGAACTCTTTCGACGGACACCCCTAAGGCGTATAAGGCGCAGGTAAGGCGGATACCACTACAAGACGGACATCAATTATTGTGTTCTGGCCGAACATTTTTCGCTAACTAAACACTCTATTTGGCGAACAACTCTCTAAAGCTGGTCCCGAGGATGTCCGGCTTATTCAGAGTTTTGAGAGTTCACTGTATCTCCACTTCTGAGGGTAAAAGTTTTTAAATTCTATGATTTTCCTATGAAAGGTTAGCCGCTAGCAGCAACTGGGTTTCGTTCTTTTAAGTTTGTCTTCTTATTCAATGTAAAATTTGAAATCAACCAAGAAAGTACATTTTCTCATCACAATGTTTGGGCTACGTAGGTGTCAGGGAATTCGAATAGGGCGCACGTTTGCCAAAGTTTTCTTGCCAATATTTTCTCCCCGCAAAATATTAAACCTTTCCGCTCATTTCAAAATGATTGATTGAAACCAGAAAGTCATCTCATCGGCGGTCTGATTTTAAGGGCCTGTTTACATGGAGGGCAGGTGACCTGGATTGCCGGGTCACCTGCCTAGACATAGCCTGCTTTATGAAGCGTGGCGAGGCGTGGGAATACCACAGGCTCTAAGATGCTCCAAAAAATCGACTTTTTCCTTCATGGTTCGACGGCGTCCTCAAATCCGGTTCATTTTTTAATGTCTTTGGACACATGTTTTATAAGACGTTTCAACAGCGTTCGGCCGCCAAGCTAACTGCTTTTACTCGAAAAAAAAAAAAAAGACGTTTCGACGGACAGATAAAACTAGTCTTGATTAAAAGGGAACGAACAGTTTGGTTTGGAATTTGTAATTTTGGTGACCCTGTCATGTGAACCACTATTTTTAAATTCGCTCTCTTTAGCTCTTTCATCTATTATTTTCTTAACCAATAGTGTTGCCACTTCAGTGAGATGCTGCTTGACCCTTGCAAGCGGCAAGGAGCTGGGTTATCCGGGGAGGGGTGGGGCAACATTCATATCTTATGTTTTAGTCGTTTTACCCATGATTTCTGTTATCGAATTTTTTAATTTTAATATAAGAATGTATATTTGACATGCTAAGGCTGGATATTCTTATTTTTACTGACTTTAGGCTAAAAATATTCTTGTATAAATTCTTAGATTACAGAGTATAGTATTTCAGTTAATAAAACGGATGTGACGTCCAGGAATTGACGGAACTTTTATTAAAGTAGCGCTATACCTGGTGTCTGTATCATGTAACATCATGTGCATATAATTGTCTATCTTTTGTACCTTTATCCGAATTGCCGATATGTCATATGTCTAGTATTAGATTTTATCGTTTTGTTAGCTAGTTTTGTTAGAAAAAGAAAAGAATTTACCATACTTTTCAATGGTTTTATAAAGTTCATTAAAATATTATGTGATTTTATTGTATTTTATTATCCATCAACAGCGGCAAAAAATGTTTTTAACAAAATATCAGCCTTGGGTATATTCTTAACATATTCTCAAAATTTCACCAAGTTCAGCCTCAATATTCTTATAAAAAATCTTATAAAAAAGATTATTGAAAAAAAAAAAAAGATTAAAAAAGATTATTGTACTTATTATTGTACTTCTGTTTGTGATTCTATCTTTGGAAGAAACCGGCCGAAACAACAGGCATTGATCATTGGACTGTAGTTACGTGACGCGCCTCAGGCAAATTAAAGCAGGCCAGATACAGCCTGATCACCGGCCAACCATGTACTTGACCATTTATAAAACTCATCTGCTTAATATTCGTTCTAAAGTTCCTTCCTTCCCGTCTGCCTCCTGGAATGATACAAACACTAAACACTGTATGCCAACTAACACCCTTTCAAAATTGCGAAATAACCGCGAAATGAAGTAAAATATATGAACTTTTCAGTTGTTATATCTGAATAACTTTCGATAATTTTCCATTTTGATATATACCGTATTTATTCGATTAAGCGTCCTGGGCGCTTATTAAATTGTTGGACCTTGAGAGTGGGCGCTTATTTGAGGTGGGCGCTTAATCGAGGCTGGGCGCTTATTAAATTTTCATCATTTTCAGCAAGTAGTAAGTTTATTTGCAACAAAAAAATAAAATAATAACAAAACCAAAGCAGAATTTTAACTGTTCATTGAAAGTTTCTTTAAAATACTTCGGAAAACTCGGTCTTCGGGGAAGTCTCTTATTAGTATTAAGTCAATTTCAATCTCATTGTCACTAAGGTCAATTAGCGAACTCTCTGGTGCTGCCTCCTAGAGGGGTGGGGTGGGCGCTTATTCGAGGCTGGGCGCTTATTAACTTTTCCTGCCTACAGGGTGGGCGCTTATTCGTGGTGGGCGCTTATTCGAGGTTGGGCGCTTAATCGAATAAATATGGTACTCGTGGAACACCGCGTCAGGCCAGCTGGGTAATTTATTAAAAGTTAATGACAAAACAAACAAGCAAAAAACAGGCACCGGGTCGAAGTGATCTCGAAGTTCAAAACCATTTAATCATATTTTTCGCGTTCTTACACAAGAAGCTTCTTCGATGTACATTCGGCGTTCTTTCGTAGGTTCTGCATGTGCTCTTTCGTTTCTGTTATCCGGAATTCTACCACATTGTGCCGTTCGATATCATTTGATAAAAGCAACAAAAAGGAATACATACGAATCAGCGAGCTGTTTCATTAGCAGCTATGTGGGATAACCCAGACGGCGGTTTTAGGCTTAAAACGCCATTTCATATCAAAGAAGTAAAATTTAAATAATTGAAGCCCGCATCAGGGTCGAATATACGAAAGAAACTCAAAGAATATTAGGCATATGATAGCTGTTTTGCATAACAGATGACATTAGGTGTTTTGTTATACCTCCCAACTCAAAAATAGTAAAAACACAAAAATTTGTGTGCGGCTGGCAGTCAAATTTGCCACGGTTGCGCATGACCTCATTGATCACGTGCGAGTTGTTATTTCCCTAGGGAGTTAATGAGTTTTGTTGGCCCTAGGGAGATAGACTGTTTTGACCCATGGCACGTGACACGTTCTTGTCCAATCAAAAAAGGCGTTGAGTTTGGAGGGGGGGGGGGGGGGTATAACAATACAATTTTAGGCTATGAAACAGTATTGCTTTTCTTTTTCAGTAGACTACTCTTCCCAAGAACTAGTTTTCCGCAAATTCTAAAACTTTCGCCAGGAAAAGGGAAGACATGGTCACTTCATTGAAGCTAGCAGCATGTTGGTTTTTCGCCGCACTTGACGCGAATCATAATGTTATGCTTCTGCTTCCGCTAGTCAAAACCAGGCTTTATGGTCTTAACAAAATCAGAAAATTTCCAGGTCAGGAAGTTGGAACATTTCTCGGGGGATCTGGATGGTCCTGTCCAGGTGAAGTTTACGTAAACCAGTGAGCTCGCTCATGCATTCTGGTAACTCGATCAGGGGGTTTCCTTCCAGGTGAAGAATTTCTAAATTTCGTAGATTTTTTACGCTATGTGGCAGACTTATGAGCTGGTTGTAAGACAGGTCGAGTTGGTCCAAGCTGATCATTTCACCAATACTGCTTCGAACTAAATCTGGAAGTTCTGTGATCTTGTTTTTGCTCAAGTCTAAAGCGTGAAGGCTTGGCAATTTACAAAGAACTTCAGGAAATACGGACATTCCGTTGCAATTTAAAAACAAAACTCTGAGATTGGCAAGGCGGTGGAACCAAAACGGTAATCCTTGGATGCTGTTCTTTCCCAGATCGAGTTCTTCCAAGTTTTGGAGATTGGCAATATTATCAGGCACCGAAGTCAAAGAATTGCTGTTCAGATTTAATGTTTGTAATTCCATCACGCTTAAGACAGCGAATGGTATCTCTTCAAGGCCATTGTTGTCAAGATACAATACACGCAAAGAATCCATCTCTGTGATGGAAAACGGTATGGTACGAATAGCGTTTCGGCTTAAGAACAATTCTCTCAAGTGTTTCAGCTGTTTGATATTTTCAGGCAACTCTTTAATTTTGTTTCCTGCAAGAAGAAGATATTCCAGTTTTATCAGGGAGCAGATTCCCTTTGGAAAGAAGGGCATACCGTTGTTTTCTAAAGAGAGATATGTTAACTGCTGGAAGCTTTCAAACCAATCTGGAACAGTCTTTATACAATTTCCATTTACGTATAAGCGTCTGAGATAGTTTAGATATCGTAAATTCTCCGGTAGGCAAGTCATTTTGTTATAGTTAAGACTTAAAATGCGAAGCCTGGAAAGTCTGTCCAAGCCAAGGGGCAAATCATTGACTTGGTTGTAGTCAAGTATAAGCCTGTTCAGATTTACTAGTTCACAGATGGTTCCTGAGACATAAGTGAGCTCCTGCCAACTGAGGTCAAGTGTCAGTCTTCCTCGTTCCATTTTGACCGCGGGGAACAGGTCACTAATACTCTTGAGGTGTCCAAACTCATCCAACTCGTCATCAAACTCAGACTTGACTGAAGATGTTCCTGTCTGCGATGCAGATTTATGGTCGGCATCCACCCTCCACCCTCTCCATGTATAGCGTGATCCTTGACTCACAACCTTCACCGGTCTTTCTCGTTTTCTTTTAAGTTTCGGGAGCTGAATATTAGTAGATGGCAGAAACCCTGCTTTCTTGAGCTCACGGAATAGTATTCCCCACTTTGGAGATGGACGCATAGCCTCACCAACTCTTGCTTTAGTGTCCAGGGCATTCCGCTTTATACGTTCAGCAGCGTTAGGTTTCGCATCTTCCGATTTCAAATTGACGAAACCACCTGGTTCTCCTTCAAAGATATCTCTTACTTCCTCAGGGTGGTTAAGATTTATTTCTGAAAAAACCATTGAACTATCCTGAGCAGCTACACTGACAATGGTTGAATTCTCTGGGACGCTAAAGCTAGTCAATCGCTCCGTGGTCACCTTCTTTGTATTCAGTGGTTGAGTCTTCTTCTTGGGCTTTTCGATCTTACTCAGAGTTAAAAGCTTTGCGTTGTTACTTACGTTTAGGCTGTCAAGCTCTGAGAGAAATTGAAGCAAAGGCCCTGGAAGTTCGGACAGTTTGTTGTCATCCAGGTACAGCTCTTTTAACCGGACAAGGTTATCTAAGTTGCGAGGAAGGAACGCGATTTCGTTGTCGCTCAAAACCAGAACTTCAAGACTTGTTAGTGAAAAGACAACTTCAGGAATGCTTTGAAGGTAATTTCCCTCCATGTTTAAATATTTTAAGTCTGTTAGGTAACGAAGACTCGGTGGAAGAGACTTGATATTATTGAAAGCGAGGTTGAGCTTTCGCAGATGGCATAGATGACTAACACAGTATGGCAAAGTCTCAATCAAATTTCGATTCAATTCCAAGACTTCCAATTTGATCAAGGTACACACCTGAGCAGGAAGAAACTCCAAATAATTATTTCGAAGATAAAGCTCCTTAAGATCGCGAAGTGCGACGAAATTATAAGGGAAATTCGAGATCTTGTTGCAGTTCAGATTGAGCACTTCGATGTTACTTCTTTGGCAGACTTTCTCTGGTAAGGATTTCAGCTTGAGGAAACTTATATCAAGCGTCAATTTATCATTTTCGACGACGACATCTGGGATGTTGGAAAGTGCCACGTCCTCGAAGTCATCTGGCCATGATAAGTCTATTCGTGAGGTTGTCATGTCGGGTTCTGAGTTTTGTGTATCACCATCTTTGAACAAACAGTTGCCCATTGATGTTAAGTTACCGTTTTCATGTGATACTTCTCTAAAATCTGGGTTTCCTGCTTAACAGTTGGACACTAGAATAGTAGTCGACCCTTAACGGTACACTCTGCTGAAACCAGCTTCAATGAAATACCGTCGTACAAATTCCATTTACCAGCTACAAAACAATAGCACAAGAGCTCCGCTTACTTATTTTAACAATGCACAAATCATAACCGGCATACCGCAAATGCAAATTAGTTGACTGCAGGTGGGATGGGATATTGCTAATTGTCAACTGGTGACCACAGATGAACAGCAAACTTTACAAACAGGTGATCGTGTTATAAACGTGCGCAAATGCTTTCAATGATTACTCTGCAATCTGCTCGTTCTGCTTGTTTTTCTGGCTTCGATGCCCCATTCTCGGGTTGTAAAATTTGTTTACTAGTTGAGCGCTTTTTATTACAAAAGATATGGTTAGGATCACGTTCCCAGCTCGGAGAGTAGCAGTTAGCGTTGTTGCTCAATAAACTGTATGCGTCAAAGATGTTATCATTCATGTTATCATCACCATATATAACTCGATGGTCGGCTGATATTGGTGGATTTTCGATCCATATTAGCCCGGTGACTGACCAATCAGAGATCACAAAGAGTGATGAACTCTTCCACCGCGACCATTACCGATACGGAAATTGTTTTGTTTTTTTGTTTTGCTGTGGTTGTGTGAACAATCGCGTCTTTTCTTTCGAAATACAGCCGAACCCCTATTAAGTGGCCACCCTCGGGCCCTCGGCAAGTGGCCGCTTAATATAGGGGTTGGCCGCTTAATAGAGGTTTCGTCTGAAATTAGTATAATGCGTGGTATAGACCGTTCACTTTATTTCAATACCATACAATTGGAGGCTTGTGACAACTGTTGAACATAACACAGCTTCGTGCGAAGGCGGAAAACGGCTCTAATTATTGGAATTATATAAAAAAAAGTGCCCCAATGGCCTGTTACGTACTGTATTTACAAATTCAGTTTTACTGATAATTATCACTGAAATACTGTATCCTTTAAATATTGCAAGAAAATCTTGTGATAAGATCTCAACTCATCAAGAACCATATAGAGTAAGTCGATATGTACATCAGGTTGTTCAAAACAAGGCCAGACTACGTGTACTAAATTTTTGGTTGCCGCTTAAAATTTATTTTAGTCAGGTTGTAAAACTGTTATCAATGGGACTCCTGACAATCAATAGGAAAACCCTCATCGGGTTCGCCAAAAGGTGTCCGTGGTCGCTTAAGGTTCATTTACAGTATTATACTGACAATAAATTCGGGACTTTGATGACTGGCCCCTTTAAAGGAGATGGATGCTTAATAGGGGTTCAACGCATTGTTAGCCTGCGTGGCAGGCGTTCTAAGGGGAAGGGGAAGGGGAGGGGGGGAAATTCGGGCGCGCGCCCTTCGCGTTCTCGCGCGCCCGAATTTTCCCCATCCCCTTCCTCTTCCCCTTAGAACGCCTGCCACGCAGGCTAACGCATTGTAGGTTACCGTAGAGTGACAGCCAATTAGAGTGAGAACACGAGAAGTCTAATTTGGTCTTGATTGGAGGACATCGGTAGAAAATGTAAAACAACAGTGAGGTTAGCCCTTTTCCGCCGAATGGGGTTGTGTACGACCCTAACGGGGGTATCAGATTTTAGGTTAACGGAACAAATTGGTAAGAAACGGATTTAGAAAGGATAGATTTCTCCTAGTCCCGCACTTGTCCAAACGATGTCTGTGATTCGCTAAGAAAACAATAGATTTGTCCCGTTGATCTTTGCATAGATACACACAAAAAAATAGGCAGTCTGTGACTGCATGTAGCTAACTGCGCCTGTTATTACTTAGATTATCGTAGGATTTCCTGGCCCGCTACCACCCCCCCCCCCCCACCCCCCGTGCCCCCTGTATTTCTAAGCCGAGAGACCCCCTCCCCTGCCCGGATTTGCAATAAATTTTTGGAAACCTTAAATTTCCAGGTAATGAAAAAAAAAATACTTGTTATCGCATTTAGGAGATTATGTTTTTAGAATTTTCAAAACCGTGGTGACGAGCGCTATAAATTGGTGAAACATTTTAAAAATAAATATTGCATGACGCATCATGACCGCTCCCCCCCCCCCCCCGTGATTTGAAGACTAAATCGAAGTGAAATTTTTCTAGTTCCTAATAACTGCTTTGATTTTTGCCATGTATTAGTTTTTATCGGCTTCATAGTTTTTTCAAAGTGTTCTCGCAAATACACAATATTCCCTTGAATGAAAATGTCTTTCCCTTGAATAAAAGAGTTAAACGCTTATCAGAATTCAGTGATTTTCTGCTTCCCGAGGGCTTAGCGATTGCAGCGCTAGCGCCCGTCTGCGAATTATATTATAAACATCACAAAATAATATTTAAATTCAGAAACCTACTTTATTATATCTAGTGTTTTCTAAAATTTCCGACTTTTCCTGTGTATATAGAATGCCATTCTCATCCGTAAAGATGATTCGCATAATGTTTTCGTGAATCACTAAAGCAAACTTTATTTCAGAAAGCGCTATTTAATTTAATTATATTTACTAGCGCGCCTCTTCCGTGATTATAATTGGCTTCATGAAGAAATTTGATCGCAATTTGCACAAGAAACGAATTCTCTTAGTTGAAAGTTTGCCACTAATAAGACAAAGAAACAGATGTTTCTTACAAAGGAAATGGACATTAAAAAATGTGACTTTCTTTACCGTAGTTTTCCAGGAATGCTTGAAAATTCTTAGTAAAGTCTGCCGCTTCGAGTATGAGGCCCTGTTAGGGTTTTAGGATTATGGATTATCTGGGGGTTTTCAGAGAAGGGATACGGATTATTGGCCACTAAATTTAAGGATTACGGATTATTTGCCTCCTCATTTTAAAATTACGAATTTTTATCGGTCATTATCACATAGATTTCTTTTTACTTAAATAGGATAAAAGGTCATAAAGAGAGGTAAAAGACATTCAAAGAACGACAAATATTTATCTCCAGTGGCCCCTCTGGTGCTCCTAGTCAAAATTCCGAGCCCGTGCACGATGCCTCGTGGTAGTTGTCGCCAAGTCTTCTGGGTACTATACTCAATATGGCGGGTAGTTGAAAGCTCACTGTAAGTGGTCAAAGGTCAACAAAAGACTCGCTTAAAAAAAGTTACTGGTGCAATTTATAAGCTTGAAAATTATGCCGAGCAGAATGGTTTAACCGTTCTCAACAAAAATATGCATTGCTACTGAAAGGTAGCAACTAGCAAATACAATTGAAACCCGGCAACTGTAGCCTGCGCGCAGACGTATCCGATTTCCTTGCTCCCCGCGGAAAACGGACGTCTGCGAAACGCTGTTTCGAATCGTGTTCACGTCGTATGGCGCTTTTTTGGGGTCAAAATTAATACTTGCATTTTACGTGGCGAATTAAAGTGTCTTGCATTTTACATGGCGAATTAAAGTGTGTCTTGCATTTTACATGGCGAATTAACAACCACTTACATTTAGCATGGCAAATTAAAGTCTGCACATTTTACATGGCGAATTCGAAAGCCGCTTACATTTTGCATGGCGAACGCACATTTTACATGGCGAAAGGTTGTGCCCAGAAGGACAGCCGAGGAGCTCTAGTGACGAGTTTCCGAGTCGGGCAGCTTTCGGCGAATTCGAAAGCCGCTTACATTTTGCATGGCGAACGCACATTTTACATGACGAAAGGCAATCTTGTTCTCAGGGTCTTCTCGTTTTTTAAGATGCCTGCCGAGAAGACACGTGATAAGCTGGCCATGCGACCAGGCTTTACCGGACAGGGAATATGGCTGAAAGGACTGACTTGCCGGATTTTTTTGCGAGACTGAGACAGTGTTATAAAAAAGGACAGGCTAAACACGACTCCCACTCGTCGCAAAATGTATTTTAAAAGCCTAAAGTGTAAAGCTTTCCCAGTAAGACTTCAGAGAGGATCGCGCCTTTAGATCGCAGTTAAGGACTTGTTCTCTTCGATGATATAAACCTTTTGATCTCGGCGGATTATCTCTCATATTGATAGGAGGATTCATGCTGTCCAGAGCCGTTAGAATTATTTTATTTTTTTTATGCCGTTATTCGGTGCTATAGCTCTATTGGCATACATTGTGGTTTATTTGGCTCTCTTTTGTTGCAAGATAAATACTTATCGGCTAAAGTTTGTTATCGCTTTGAAAGTGCTAGGATCGTTAAATTTCTCAGGCCGTGATTAAATGTCTAAAGTCTGCGGCGTGCAAGACTTGAGAGAAAGTGTTTCCGGCATCACGGATATGGTTGTCTTAGATCCGACTCTCAAAAAGCCGTAGTCTATAATTCCACTGTAGTGAAATCATGAATTCTTGCAATAATTTTAAGCTCCCAAGTTAGTTCTGTAGCTGATTAGTGTGTCTCAGTGGAGCTAGGTTGAACCTCCGTTGCTTTGTAATAGCGTTTGATTTGGCATCCAGCAGATAATCTGCAACATAGTTACGTTGCTGTTTTGTAAATCTCACGGATGCTAGTAAATTCTTCAGTCCTTTCCTTAAGTAAGGAATAGACATAATTTAATGTCTTTAAGCAAAGAGCTCGTAGCCGCCAGCTCCTTGAAGAGCGGGAAACGCGTCCATGATCACTCGGTGAACCTCCGGTGCATTTGCATTACTTGGGAATTGCAGTTTCTTCTCACCTAACCCATTTAATGCCAGCGTAATTCTTTCACTAGAAGAAGGAAGATGGTTTTGATCGCTGACAGCCAGGCAGAAAAATGTACGAGTCCACGTGTTCTTTCGAGGGAACTGATATGGCGAAAACGCTGCGGGTCTTTTGGCCCTTCCTCTTCCACCAACAGGCCGGTTCCTCGACGCTACAACGGGCGGACGATAGCCAAAAATCCTCGTGTGCTCTTGCCAGGCATTCGTGGAATTGACTGGGCCACCCGTATTCTGAGCTGAGGGGCTCTGTCGATCTGTTGCAGCAGCAGGACTTGCTGTTGTATTGTTTGTGGCGGTGATCGAAGATCCTGGCGCCACTGGCAAGACTGCAGATTCCTAATTCTGCCCCATTTCAGTGCTCAGCTGCTTGAATCAAGCGCTGAGCACACTCCCGAAATACATTAGGAGTAAATCTTTCCATCGCGCTAACACTAGCTGTTAATGTCAATGTCACTAGCTGGCACTCAAGATCGACATGGAGGGAACCACGACAAACCACATTCCCTCCGGAAGAGCCTGGTCGCATGGCCAGCTTATCACGTGTCTTCTCGGCAGACATCTTGAAAAACGAGAAGACCCTGAGAACAAGATTGCCTTTCGCCATGTAAAATGTGCGTTCGCCATGCAAAATGTAAGCGGCTTTCGAATTCGCCGAAAGCTGCCCGACTCGGAAACCTCGGCTGTAAATTCCTCGGCTGTCCTTCTGGGCACAACCTTTCGCAATGTAAAATGTGCGTTCGCCATGCAAAATGTAAGCGGCTTTCGAATTCGCCGTGTAAAATGTGCAGACTTTAATTTGCCATGCTAAATGTAAGTGGTTGTTAATTCGCCATGTAAAATGCAAGACACACTTTAATTCGCCATGTAAAATGCAAGACACACTTTAATTCGCCATGTAAAATGCAAGACACACTTTAATTCGCCATGTAAAATGCAAGACACACTTTAATTCGCCATGTAAAATGCAAGACACACTTTAATTCGCCATGTAAAATGCAAGTATTAATTTTGACCCCAAAAAAGCGCCATACACGTCGTGCCGTTGGATAGGTTACGTCTCATGGTGTCATCAATGCCAAAAAATGGCGGTCTTTCGTGTCGCGTTAGATCATGTTTGCGAAATTGTCAGGATTTCCTCGCTTTGTTTAGAGCAGGAAGAATGTCTTAAGGCCGTCTACGATGACAACCTGATGACAAAAATGTTTACGCCAGTCTCCCTGGGTATGAGTTAATTTTCTACGCCATTCCAATCGTCGTCGATGTGGTTTTTGACCGTCCACGTAGTGGCAGCAAAGTGATTATTATTTCTCCGTTGAAAACACTGATGGAGGATAAAGTTCAATTTCTAAACGCCCTGGGACTATCAGCGGTGGCTCTGCACGATGAACAGTCGGAGGAAATGTTAAAAGACGTCGAAAGGGGTTCGTTTACGTATTTATTTACATCGCCGGAGAGGAATTATGAATTTATGCAGCATAAATTGTTTCGGCATTTCGGAGTGATAGCCAATCAGAGTTGTTTCTAACAATACCTACCGTCAAGCGTCCAATCAGAGCGCGGTCCACGGATCCTTGAGAAACAGCAGGATACGTGAACACGATTCGAAACAGCGTTTCGCAGACGTCCGTTTTCCACGGGGAGCAAGGGAATCGGATACGTCTGCGCGCAGACCTGAATGAAATAGTGGCATAAACGAAGCAGTCGCTAGACTGTTAAAATTGCCAAAGGAGGAGGTTTTAGTATAAACAGCGAGCGCCACGCAGCTATAAAGCGTAGCTAAAATCATGTAAAATTACAGCCTTGACTGAGACAAACTTCAACTCTCTGCAAGTTGAATAGCTCATTAAGCTACAACTTTCTCTGCTATAAAGCTTGGATCCTGAAAGTTAAAATCCTACAAAGACAAAACTAAAATGGCTGGGCCCAGCGTAGACATTCGCGGCCGACAGATCATTTCAGATCCTGTCATGTCCGGTATTTCAGAAAGAATAGTTAAAGAAATTCAAACCTTTCCTACATAAAGATATACATGCCAATATTAATGGCGAAAACAACACACCAACCGCCAGGCAAAAAAAGGACGCTAAAATGAGGTCAAAATCTACAAGCGCAGCACCACGGGAAACCACAACCGACAGACGTGACCTCCAGTCCGTTGCATGCACGCCCCCGGGGGGGGGGGGGGTACTCCCTCTAATGGGCTATACGGGGATGCTCCGCCCGAAAGGGGTACCTTTTTTAGGCTGGAGGTATATGAAAGGGTCGGGATTTCATGAGTTGAAGTATATGAAAGGGTAAGGATTTCACGAAGAATAGGAAAGGGTACCGAAAACAGGAGTTGAAGCATAAAAAGGTAGGAAAAACTGCCATTTAAGTATTATAAAAAGGGCCGTTCAAAACAGACGCACGTAAAGGCTATATGAAAGAGGTACCATTTTCACTCAAAGGTATATGAAAGAGGTACCATTTTCAATGAAAGGTATATGAAAGGGGTACCTTTTCTGTCAAAAACGGTATATGAAAGGGTAAGGGTTTGGACCTCGGGGCGGAGCATCCCCGTACAAAACCTTGTTGAGTACCCCCCCGGGCATGCACGCGGCTTTTGAAAGGTTTTAAAACTCAGTCCAAACTAAAATCCTCCTTAACAAACGGCTAAATATAGAATACTCGTTCAAAACATATAAAAGGAGCAAATGGAATTAAAAACATGAGGTAAGAGTCGTGCAGGCCTGCCAACCCTATTTTACACTCAAATGGTCATAAACATAAATACACCTGTTCAAAGGTCACGGCTCACATGGTTACATCGCCCCTATGTTTCATTAGGGTTGCGGAAATGCAACCCTTGACATGCCTGATATAGTACGTAAGTCCATTCACGTGACACAAAAGGGTAATTAGAGTCGCTATAAATAGATTGTTTTAGAATTTTATTAAAGGGATATTTTTTTTTTAACAAAATTGGGATACGGATTATTTCCAAAATTTATCCAGGATTATGGATTATTCAGACCCTTCCCCCCCCCCCCCCCCCCCCCCTAACAGGGCCTCGAGTATAAATTCTGAAAGAAGACATGTCCTCACTTGTGACAAATTTCATCGCTTTCAGCTCTCAAACCAAGACTACAAAGGCATAAAAATCTTCTAAAGGACTTTTTCTTTCCATTTCGAAGTCTTAAAAGGCGTGCTTTCATTCCGGTTATGCAAAATGGACGTCTACAAAATGGAAGCGTGGAGTTAATGGGCGGCCATATTTGTTAGAAATCTGATAGTCTTTCGATTTGGGCCATTCGAAGCTATCTTCGACAAACGTTGAACAACCGACGAGGTTGTGAAGCTATCCTCGACAAACGTTGAACAACCGACGAGGTTCCAAAACAAAAAGGGAGTTAAGATCGGGGAATATCGGATCAAAATCGGCAGAATTCGTTATATCGGGTCAAAATCGGTAGAAACATGAATGAAAATAGCATCTTAACTCGGAAAAAATTTCCGAGTTCCAGATGGGATTCGAACCCACGACCCTCCGTGATCTAGTCGGATGCGGTTCCAGTGAGTCAAAGCCCACATTTCACATTTCACCCTTGCTCACCACAGAGTTCTAGTAGCTCAGCAAGGGTGAAATGTGAAATGTGGGCTTTGACTGGAACCGCATCCGACTAGATCACGGAGGGTCGTGGGTTCGAATCCCATCTGGAACTCGGAAATTTTTTCCGAGTTAAGATGCTATTTTCATTCATGTTTCAAAATCGGTAGAGTTCGTTAAAATCGACTCTATCCATCAAACAATCTCGTTCCCAGAGCCCACGTTCCCCTTGTAACGTGGGCTCTGGGAACGAGATTGTCCATCAAACCGATAGCATAGTAGCTACTCGCGCTAGCGCAGTAGCTACAAAAACTAGTAACCTTTTGGTGAAAAATCGATTGCAAATTTGGCTATTCACCTAGTACGCTGTCCAGGTTAAATTTTCCTCTTTCCGGAAAGGTTAGCGAGCCACAATTCCCCAGAAAGAAAAACGATAAAATGGGCAACAAAACTATAAAGCAAAAAGAAAGGAAAAGAAAAGAAAAGAAAGAGGCGAAGAAAGAAAGATCGAAAAAGATCCCCATAGGTGATAAATGTGCATTTGATGTCGCAAATCTCATTTTTTGCCATTTCGTTGTAAATTGACAGCAAACCAGCCCAAAAAGGCTAATTTGTGCTAAAAATGTGTGTGAAAAAAAGTTCGGGTTGAAAAGGGTTTTAATAACGACAAGCTAATCCCAAGTAATTCGCTGTTTATTAATTTCATGTTCTATTAAATACAAATATCCGCATAATCATATCCTACTCAGCAGATGAGTAGTTCGTAGTGAAAGGAGCACGTTTTGCATGGTTGAAAAATATCAGGACCAAGTTCAACCACGGAGTCCCAAGGAAAGATGATAATAGAACGAGGGAGTAAAAAAATAGGTGAAATGAGGGAGCTGAAGCAACAACGACGGCAATGGCTCTGCACGTGCGTTTTACATTTTGGTACATTTCTATGCCGTTCCCTGCAAAATAACGTCAAATGATCAAATTATAGGTTTTGTGGAGAACGTTAACACACGACGGTTAATTTTCCTTTCTCTACTTAAAAGACGTCCCTACGAATTCAGCTCCTAAACAATCCAGTCACTAAACAAATTGGAACAATTGCAAAGTAGTTTAAAAGAGCGCTAACTCTTTTTTCAAGTGGTTTTCCTTGGGGTTGTCGTCTTGGTTGTTGAAGCTCCCTAATTATTGGTGCATGCGAAACATCCTCTCGTTTGAACTTCCTCGTGCCTGAATTATCTGTCCCTAGGTTTCCGACGACGGTTCCAACTGGGTATTTCCCAGCTGTTTAAACTACCACTTTGCAAACATGTTCATATTCCAAGTCACATACCCTATACTAGTATACTATTCTCTATGTTTTTATCATTATATACTTTATATAAATGGAAACGTTATCTCGCAGGTCAATTTCAAACATCAACACTCCTTCCGTTTCTCCCACAAGGATATCCGATAACATAAGCTGACTGTTAGGACGCCAATTTAAAACTGCATAAAAGAAAATGAGCCTGAATACAGAAGTCTTCATTTCCTAACTGTGCGTTTCAAAGGAAAGTGATGCGAGATAATTGCAAGATGGATACACCTCCTTTGATGTAACAACCCACCACGAGTTTTTTATACAGTAAACTCTCTTAAAACGAACACCCTGTCGATTTTTGTCGAGAGAAACAAAGAATGAATGCATGCAGATTATGGGGGGGGGGGGGAGAGGGGGGAGGGGGGGAGAGGGGGAGAGGGGAGAGGGGGGGAGGGGGGAGGGGTGGAGGGAGTTCTTGAAGCTTAAAATTGATCTGCTAAAGAAGTTGTTAATACTTAATTTCTAATAAATTTTCGGCTGAGTTATTCAACTTACTATACAAAAAGCTAAATATACAAAAAACTACATTTGCTCAATGAAATGGAATGAATCTAATCATACAAAAATATACAGCTAACGTTTGATAACCTAACTTAGCCTTCTCTGATAAAGCGCGGATCCCCCCTGTCAAATTCATGGCTCGCGCAAACACTTAATAAGACATTGAGCGTAAATCAGCTCAATTGCACGCCAAACTGTATCTACAATATCGCTCCTCAACGTACAAACCTCGACTCCTCTTTAACAAAAGTTGTTATCGCCACATGTCGTGTGCTTTCAACACTTGAAAATAATCACAAACGTTTTGTTACGCAAATGAATTGGATGGATGAATGGAAAGAACTGTCGCTTAGATGAAATGAACGAAATAAAGTAAACTGAAAACAACATACCAAACTACAATGAGTAACAAACTCATCCGAGGCAAATACAGATCAAATAACGTTTTCGTCCAACGCTGTGTAAATAAGTGATTCTTTGATAAATTTGCGTTACTAATTGTTTGGAAAACACGAATTCAAAATTGGAACATTTCTATTACATGTTTGATTATTTCGATAAGCGGAACTTCTTCACGGCGCGCTGGAAATATATTCTCTTGCAAAATGACAAGCGAATCTCACAGACCGCATTTTGAATTTGATTGGCAAATTTAAATAGGTATTTTTTTTGTCTTATAGAATACAAGAAATTTTGCTACAAATCCCAAGCGTGAGCTACATCCTCATTTCAAACCCCTTATGACATTTATAGCTTCTACAGTTCTACACTGGAGGACGTGTAGTAGAGATTGTGGGGACACCATAGGTAGGCATCAAATGCGCCATTCCTGGTGTAGCCATTGTAGTAGTATAGGGCGTGTACATGGGTTGAACGCCCCCCATAGGAAGATAGGTGGGAGCCGCGGCTGGCATACCCCCCATGGGCATCACTGGGACCTGGGGCATCATTTGGGTGACCTGAGGCATCACTTGGGTGACCTGTGGAACCACTTGGGGGACCTGAGGCATCACTTGGGTAACCTGTGGCACCGCACCCACTTGGGGGACCGCAGCATAGGTGATCTGGGGGGACACGTTTTCGTAGCCGGAAAGAAGACGCTGCTGTTGGTCTAGTTTGTTTTGGTTCTCTTTAAGCTGATCTTGCTGGTCTTGAATTTGACGCTGAAGCTCCTTCTGTTGGTCCTAAGAGGGAAATTGATTTCACGTCAATATATAACCTATTATAAACTATTCAAGCAGTTTTCAATTTTGTCGAAAGAAATTTCTCGACTGCTTTTGTTTTGCATTGCTACGCTTTTTGATTGGCTAAACCAAGCCACCTTTTCAACCAATCAGAAGTAAAAACAGACCCAATGGTCACATGCTTGCACGCGTTTCCCGCGCTTGGCGCCGGTTACAAGCATTTGCCTCGAGTTCTGATTGGTTCATTGGATTGTCTACGTCTGTTGTGATTGGCCAGAGTGATTACTTTGGTTTTGGTTTACAAGACTCGAGTGAAAACCGCTCTTTTGTTCTGTTTCTGGTACACGAGTAAGGATCAGGATATCCAAACTGCTATTTTCAAGAACAATACGATTTTTCGGAGATTAGAAAACATGTTTCGACAGAAGCTCCTCTCATCTTTAATTTAGTTGCAATAACCTTTTTATTGGGTGTTTCTTGGTGTTGCGGAAGCCATTGTTGGTTAGCTTTTGTGTTGTGGTGTGGGTCTTGTTCAGTGTCTTTTGAATCTTTTGTTTTACGTCATTTGGTGATCACACCATTCGCAACACCAAGAAACTACCTTTTTATTTGAATTGAGACAACAGATATTGCTAATTACAATAGTATATAAACTGCAAGAAACACTTTTTCGAGTGTTTAATATAGCTTCCCAAACCGTTAATAATTCTTTGAGAAATTCAGAGCAAAACTCGGTAATTAGGATCACATAACGAAACCTCTCTCTTCATTAATTATTAACACGTTTGACAGTTTTTTCACTGGCTACTGTTTTTTGTCAACCTCGTTTCTATCTCAGGCCCCTGGAAAAGAAGTCGAGCTCTTATTACTCATCATGCAATTCTCTATTTTCGAATTGCCCATAATACACTTTGTTTTCCCCCCAAATGTTGCATAAACTATTTATAACTATTATAAATGCTCTTGGGAGGACTGCATATTCCCAAGAGCATTTCAAAACAATAGTTTATGCAAAATTTGGGGGGCAAACAAAGTGTATTATGGGCAATTCGAAAATAGAGAATGACTCATTTTTTTTAAATCTATAAAGAAATGATAATAAAAAATAGTTTAAAACGTTTGGAGGCGAAATTAACAATTTGCACCCCCAAAATGTGTATGATAAGTAATTTATGATAAGTACAAACACTATAACCCTGGGCTCAGTTGCATAAAACTTAACGTCGGACGTAACAGGTCAAGTCGTACGTTCAGCCCAGTCAAACTTGCTATACACCTTATTCCAAACTGGTGGCCAATTTATTATTCTTTTAAATGTATGTTAATTAGCCCTTGTTGCCTCGTCAGCATGTGCAAAATACAACAGAATTTTCACGCGAAAATGAGGCAAAGAGGGCTAATTGAAATGCATACAAAAGAATAATAAATTGCCCGCCATTTTGGAATAAGGTGTATTTTAACAGCAGACGTTAGCAGTTACGTCCGACGTTAAGTTTTATGCAACTGGCCTCAGTGTTACCGCGAAACTTCTAGAATTTAGATTTTATTGTCTCTTTTATCAGTTTTCTACGTTTTGTGTATGTCGCTTCCACTTTTTAATTAGTTGTCCTTGTTTGAAGTTTTCATTAGTTCTATTGTGTACTTTGTCTTCAGTGTTATCACGACTAAGGTTACGTAATTTGTCAAGTTTTGTGCATAAATTCAGTCTTGAATGCCAGCATTTTTATCAGAATTTTAACGGAAGGTTTACCGTTTGCAGCTTTGATTTTTTATGTCGTTAAGTCAGGACATCGTTAAGGCAATGTTTGTTAGTCGCATTCATACAATTGTAGGTTTCTATGTACGTTTCTTTTTGTATTTGCTTTGTTTTCTGTTTTCCGTACTTTCCTAACTTTGTATTTTTCATTCACCTTGTACAGTACCGTTGGAGTGTGGATTAGTAATAAACAAAGAGCACAAGACGCGTGACTTCGGTTACACTCAGGACTCTCTTTGTTTCTATTTTGCGCCACATGGAAACCTTATTGCAGAAAAAGCGTTGTCATAGAAAACACCAAATACAAAATAGGAATTAATTACCTTAATGATATTCGCAGAGGTAATCTTTTACATAACATCACCTTTCAAAGATATTTCTTCCAAGCAACTTTCTATCAGATAAATGAAATAATAGTTCTCTTTTTTATTTCTTAACAATTTCTCTCCTTGCATCCTTTGTAAATATCATTAAGGTAATTGATTCCTATTTGATATTTTGTATTTTCTGCAATTAGATGTAAACAACAAAATGGTGTTCAGTTCCGCGTGACATTGTCACGTCACGCAACCCACCTGTAACTTCGTCTGTTGATGCTTTTTCTGTTGTTCTTCAAACTCGCGTTTCTGTAGCTCCAGTTCCATCTTTTGTCTTTGAAGCTGTTCAAGCAGGAAGAGCTGCTTATCGTGTTCCTGTTCGATAATCGTGACCAAAACTACGTTAGTAACAGGGCGGAAAATATATCATTTATACTGCAAGTCTGCAAGTTTTCTAGTAGTTAGCAAAAGGTCACCCAAGTCTTTATCCCTCAAGCGAGCCCGCTTGGTGTGTCCTGCAAAAGGAAAAGCAACTCACCAACAGTAAGTCCTGTTGTTTCTTCTGTTCACGGACAATTTTGTCAACTTCCTCTGTAGAAATCTTTCTTACCTAAAAGAGCAAAATGTGTTAAACAAGACATTACTGACGAGCTGATAAACTGGTTCATAAACGTTAGGGTTTCTCTCGGCTCCTTCCGTCGCAGACAAGTAGAAAATCTTGAAATAAAGTTTCCTTTGTAGTGTTTGGTATGTCCTGAATGCTTTACGGGCTTTCTCATTTTAGTGTTGTGATACAACAGTGTAGGCATTGTAGTGCCTACACTGTATCACGTGACCACCTTGGTCTTCCTGTGGCTCCAATAGGGAGCACGCTATACACGCTATTTATAGTACTTTTGCTTTGAAGGCTACAGGCACTGTTTATTCTCTTTATAGATTGTTTCTCGATCATTGGTGTGCATTGTTATGATAGCCAAAGAGTCGTACGTGTTCAGGAAAGCAGAAGCGGACCAGAGGTACCATAAAGAGACATCGTTGGATAGCAACGACATTGTTGGATAGCAACAAAAATTTACAAAACATCCCATAACATAGTTTTCTGTTATAAGCAGATTGGATTGCTTGAATTGCCATTAAAACCATGTTTAGTGGCGGAAAAATAGACCCCGCCTTAGCAGGGTGGCCCTTTCAGCACTAGGCTGGTATCAATAGGGCTCTGCATAATTTATGACTACTACAAGATAAAAAGCGTATCAAATAAATGAGTTTACCTCGGTGTAAGAACCTGTGACTTTTTCCTTTGTTTTTTACCTTTGTAGTGTTGCATTCCCAGTTGACCGTGTTGTTTTATGCCTTTTGTTTTCTTTGTTTTACGTCACTCATGAGTTTCACAGGTTCTTACACCGAGGTTGAGCCATAAATATGTACTCCATAATCCACATCACTTACCATCGGACTGCCTTCGCCATGTGTTGCTTGATTTTCGGTATCCAGCATGGGTGGAGGTGGGATAAACTCCTTTTCAAACGATACTCCGTGTGACAAATCCCGGTCTGTCCTACTATTAGAGCGAGGCTTGGTCTCAGGCCCAGCAAAACTCTTAGGGCGCGGTTTAGTGGGTGGTGCACTAAACCGTTTTTCTCTGTACTCCGTGTCGTGTTTGATCTCCGTCTCCTCTCTCGCGGCCGCTGCTTTAGCGTTAGCAACTATGACTCTAAGCTCACCGGAGATTTCTGGCTCCTTTTCGCCTTTCTCCGATGTGCGCTCCTTGCGTTTTTTCATTATGAACTGGAAAAGAAATGAATCACTGTTGGGTGGTTGAGCTAATAATGATAATTCACGGACTTGCACGGGTTCAGCTGTGATGGGCTGTCAATACTGATTGCCTTTATGACAGCATTTTGATCCGTTTCAAATTTTTTTCGTTCTAAAAGTATTAATAAATATTACAAATTATGGACTGAACTATTATGTGCAAACTTGAAAACATTGTAAGTCTCTTTCAAAATAAGTTCATCTAACCCTTTAACTCCCAAGAGTAGCAAAAATCGAAATGCAAGAAAAATCTTAAATTTCATTTTGGAAAATATTAAAAACAAATACTACCATGCAAAAGTACTGTTGAAGAGGTTTTATTTGAATGGTCACACCATAGGATTTCGTCCACGGACTCAAAAGTAAGAACAAATGGTACCATGCAAAAGTACTGCTGAAGAGGTTTCATTTGAATGGTCACACCATAGGATTTCGTCAACAGACTCAAACGTTAGAACAAATGGTACCATGCAAAAGTACTGCTGAAGAGGTTTCATTTGAATGGTCACACCATAGGATTTCATCCACAGACTCAAAAGTTAGAACAAATGGTACCATGCAAAAGTACTGCTGAAGAGGTTTCATTTGAATGGTCACACCACAGGATTTTATCAACAGACTCAAAAGTGGGAACAAATGGTACCATGCAAAAGTACTGCTGAAGATGTTTCATTTGAATGATCACACCATAGGATTTCGTCCACAGACTCAAAAGTTAAAACCACGTTACATAATTCATAATTGACACTGGAATTGAAAGGGTTTTTAAAACAAATACGCGCTTACATTCTAGGGACTCGCATGCCGGACGCTTCAACGATCGCGTAGAAGTTGTCCACAATGTCTCAAATTCTAAGTCTCAAATACATGCTTCAAAATCATAAACACAGGTGAACCAATTCCTTAGAACATGTTACGTGTTACGCTAAGTGTGAATTAACATTTAAAATTTCACTCACTTCTAATTCAGATCCTTTGCGTGTCACCTAAGGGAAATGAAAATATATATCAATACGGTAGTTCACGCAGAACGTTTCAATTTCCATCGTTGAAGTAATGCTGCTGCCAATAATGTCACTGCTGGTTAGCTAGTGTTTTGTGGTTTTTTTTTTAGTATCTTTTGAATCCGTTGTGTAAGGCTTAACCGCGGTCAAACGAGAGAAATTTGTAAAAGTTAAGCAAAGTACTTAAGGTTGTCATTTTCAATGTTTAAAGTTTAATTTATTGCCAATACACTGTCAATTTACCAACGTTTTGGAAGTTTACCAAAAACGTTCTAAGCGTTTAAAAACTGAACTGCATAATTGTCGTCGCCGCAATTGTCCCTTTCGTACGATGCCATTTTAGCGACACTTAGAAAAATTTTCACCAATTTTAGAATTATTTTTTTATCAGAAAAAGAAAAATGCAATTAATTACCTAGAATCGAACCCGGAATCTCTGCATGCTAACATCCCTCCTTTACCACTAGACCACTGGGTTGATCCGGCAAACCCTTTCTTAATATATATCAATAACGGGTCACCCTAACCCTAAATCTTACCTAACTGCGAATCTAGCTTAGATCTAATAATCGCTTTACCTGGGCCCAATTTTATCTAATAATGATAGCCCACTTTCATCCCAATCCAGGCATAAACTAGAGAGAAAAAGCATCGACCATTACAAAAGGCTTGGTTACTAATGAATGCTAATGATAGCATCGACCGTTAAAAATGGCATCGACCGTTTACGAAAGGGAAATCAGCGTCGGCGCCATTTGCCAACATAATTTCGATCAGGCGCAAAGAGTTTTGGTCAGTTTTCAACGGAAAAAGCTCATCATTTTGAGAAAAATTAAAAGATAATAACGTCAACTAATTTTTTTTATACATCCTTGCCCATATTTCCATTTAATATTAAATAAAATCCCACTAAATAAATCGAAAAAACGCCTCGGACGTTTGACCGCGGTGGAGTGTAAGGCCATTTGCTGATCGAATACCCAACCTAGTCCCCAGGCCTTTTTCTCTTTTAAAATGGCGGGGCGAGCGGCCAAACTCCTCCAACAATCGTGGGGTATTTTTGTCCCGTGACACACAAAGAAATGGCGTTTTCGGAGGTTATTTCCAGGGACTGTAGTAGCCGTGTTTGTTTCCTGGCAATCTGAAACCATTGTTTAAACGCAACGAAAACATTTCATCATGTTTTACGCGAAAAAAAAAACACGCCCAGGGGTTCTACGGGACACCCCTCCATTTTGAAAGCGGAGAAGAGCCTGGGGACGAGGTTGATCGAATACCCTACCCAAATTTGAAATCAGCCGATCACAAGCTCTAAACTCTACGATTCCGTGTAAATAACTTGATATCCTTCTTAATATCGCGAACAGTGACAAGTAAAACATCATATGGCTTTCACATTTGGTTGGCGCCCAATTTTTTCTTATACTGGAAATAGGCCTTACTATCAAGCTTGCAATTCGCCACTTTAGAAACGAGAAGGAAACTGGGCCGAGTGAACTTTCGCAACGACTTCTGGGACTGTTACTGGGGAAAGAGACAAACGAAACGTCCCCTGTAACGATCCCAGAAGTCGTTGCGAAAGTTCACTCGGCCCAGTTTCCTTCTCGTTTTTAAAGTGGCCAATGGGAACTCACCGACGGAAAAACGGCTCTCGCACACGTTTCTCGCACACGTGGCACCGGCGACATGTATGTGCTTCGAGTTTTGATTTATTTATTTGATAATCTGCGTTTCATGTGATTGTCTAGAGTGATTTGGTTTAGACTATAAGATGGAAACCGCTGTAAGATACAAACCACGGCTCGTTCATAGTATGTTGTAAAGTGTACAGAAAAATGCAAGATCTATTCTAGATAAATGTTTAGAAACTGACAGATTCTAATACCTTCCAGGTACCCTTCAGCACTGTAAATTGACTATAGACTCTTGATCCTTCAGAATCGCCACAAACTAGCTTCAGCTGATCCTTAGTCATGAGCTCCAAGTCTTGAGCGGACTTTCCAGATAAAGCTGTCACACAACTGCAACAAAACAAACCACAGAGCCACCTTGGACAGTGTAATAAACAGCACCACAGGAAAGTACTGCTCAGTAGCTTTTATTTGAATGGTCACACTTTAGGATTTCATCCACACAGATTCAACAGATAGAACCACCTTGTACAGCATAATAAACAGCACCACAGGAAAGTACTGCTCAGTAGCTTTCAATTGAATGGTCACATTCGATCATTTCATGCACAGACTCAGAAGTTCACACTTAGCCATTTTGATCGATCTAAATGAGATCGATCTCGGATCGATCCGAGACCACCTCCCGAGGCCGATCTCAGCCCTGTTCGCAGAGTTCATACTCGGGTCATAAAATACTCGGATCGATCTGCGATCGATCAAACCGGTTGGTGTGAACGGGTTTTCAATATTTTGCTAGAAGATATATTATTTTTTAGTCATTTGAACATGGACACCTAAGAGACCAAAAGGAATAAGGCGGAAGAATCATAACTGAGCTAAGATTATGGTTAAAGAAATGAAAAAAAAAAAAATGAGCAACAAACCTTTCAGTAAAGCCTTTACTCTTTAGCCATAATTTAACTTCAGCAGCAGTTGATTCAGCAGTCAGGTCAACAGCTGGTTGATTATCTGTTGAATTAGACGACAAAACCATAAATTATCTATATGTTCTCTCCTTACAAGATTTCCAATTATTTCCAATAAGCACTGGGAAAAAAACGACATTGAGGGAGAGTTAAACCTGAATTTCAATGAGATTTTTAAAAACAAGGGACTGAGAAAGAAAATTATTGTTGAAACACCAACAAACAGTTGATATACATACAGGAGCACCTCAGGTTGATGGCGAACTGTTTTGGTGCCCATTTGCTAATTACATCATATTCTAAATTAAAGATTCATTAAATGGATAAGATCCTAAAGTATGATCATTCTAATGAAAGCTCTTTAGCAGTACTTTCCTGTGGTACTGTTTATTATGCTATACAAGGCGGTTCTAATTTTTGAGTTTATGGATGAAATCGTGAAGTGTGACCATTCAAATGAAAGCTACTTAGCAGTACTTTCCTGTGGTACTGTTTATTATGCTGTACAAGGTGGTTCTAACTTTTGAGTCTGTGGATGAAATCGTGAAATGTGACCATTCAAATGAAAGCTACTGAGCAGTACTTTCCTGTGGTACTGTTTATTATGCTGTACAAGGTGGTTCTAACTTTTGAGTCTGTGGATGAAATCGTGAAGTGTGACCATTCAAATGAAAGCTACTGAGCAGTACTTTCCTGTGGTACTGTTTATTATGCTGTACAAGGTGGTTCTAACTTTTGAGTCTGTGGATGAAATCGTGAAATGTGACCATTCAAATGAAAGCTACTGAGCAGTACTTTCCTATGGTTCTGTTTGTCATTCATTATTATACAAAGATAAATTTGTCATTTTTCTTGAATTTTGATCTTGTGCACTCGTGTGTTCCACTTACCTTTTCGTTGTGTCCTGGGTGTTAGCGCACCCTGACTTGAAGTCATCCTCCGTTTTAGCTCGTCATTTATCATATCTGTTGAGCTTACTGTCGAGAACAACGAGTGAAAATCAAATAAAAACTCTTGAATGTAACTCTTACAATGGACAAAAGAAACAGAACTGATTAATGTAGGAATAATTATACCCCTCTTATATATAAGCACACCACAGCTCCATAACAGCAATTCTAAAATAACACAAACAATGCTTCTGTATCACAATATTTATTGCTTGCCAGCCAAAAAACCCTAACGAAATTGTCCAAGCTTATAAGCGGCATTTTACCGAAGCGATTCGTTGGATTCTCTTGATTATTTTGCGGAAAACGAGGCACATTCCAGCTTGATTAAAAGAGAAAATTCTTACATCTACTCTGTTGTGCCTGTTCGCGTCGTTTCTTTTCAGCCTCATGGTCAACTTTCTTGAGATTCTTCGCTTGGATGGCCTTGGCTAACTCTGTGCCTCCAGGGAGGGTGGCTTCTAATAAAAGAGAACAATTGTTTTAGTTTTAAAGGGGCCGTGTGCCACGAGGATTTTGTCGTGTTTTCATCAAAACTGCACCAACCAAGTGTATTAACCAAGTGTCTAAGTGATCTTAGAACATGGAGAGGAACATATCGAGAGATTTCTCGAAGGAAGTACAAACCATAATCAGTATTAAGCAATTTTTCCAAGGCAGACGAAGAGAACTTGAATTGGTGTATTCCATTTCCATCCTGACCATCAGCAGGCAAAGACAACCAACACTAGTTCAGTCCTGTGCACTTGTAGAGTAATTATTAACAAACCTCTACCATTATTTTCAGATTTCTAGTGATGCAACTATGTTTTTTTGGCTTTTCAAAGTGACGCTTAAAACAGATGACATACCCTCTTTAAAACTCTAGTCCCTAAATGTAAGGCAACACGAAAAGCGTTTTAAACAGTTTTGGAAAGAACTTATTCTTAAAGACAAATTCTTAAGCAATTGTGTTGTTGTCATGCTGTTTGTTGGCATGCCTAAGATGCCATGGTTAAAGAGCAAAATTTGAAAATAAAAGGGCTACAAAGTCACTCAGTACAAACCTTTCTCCTTCTGTACAGTGCCATTGTTGTTCGTAATTACAAGGGCCAGGGGCGTGGCAGATGGAGGGGGAGTGGCAGGGGGAGGACTGCTGGGAGGGGGTGGGGGTATCACTAGCGGTGTTAGGGGAGCGGAGATAGGGCGGTTTGGCTTGGCCATACTGACAGGGCGCAACTCCACATGAGGAAACTGTGAACTCTCTTGTGCAGGAGGTGTTGTTGATGTTACTGGCGCTCGTGTTGGCGACGGAGCCCGCGCCGGTGCCGATGCTGGTACGGGTGCTGAAAATAGTGGAGCTGTAGTCTCAGTTTTCGACACCTTGAATAATGAAAACAAAGACGTTAATAATGTGAAGTCCCACACAAGTCTTAACTTTAAAGGGACCTTAAGCAGCCACCACGGCGACGGCAGCAGCGAGAACGGCACAAAACAATAGGTTTAATAAGCGAAAATAATGCCTCTGCACGTGCGTTTTACATTTTGGTACACTTCTTGCCGTTCCCTACAAAACAACAACGTCAAATGATCAAATTATAGGTTTTGTGGAGAATGTGATAACACGACGGTTAATTTTTCTTTCTCTATTTGAACTTGAAAGCCGTACCTACGAATTCGGCTCCTGGACAATTCAGTCACATTAGCTAAATTGAACAAATTGGAACAATTGCATAGTAGTTTCAAAGAGCACAAATCCATTTTTTTCAATGACGTTTTCTTTGGCGTTGCCGCCATGGACACAAGTTCCTTGTGTGGTATGTACACTGCAATCAATTATTTTATACAGTGAAACCTGGACTTAGCGGACCCTATATTAAGCGGACACTATTGCTGGTTTGCACGTGACGTCACGGCGGCCATGTTATTGACCACCAACATGGCCGCCTTGTCACGTGGTTGCAAACCAAGAATCAAACAGACAACAGCTTGGGTCTCGACATTTGCTACCCAAAATACACGTTTCATTCAACACTCATACTGCCACACTCATTTCTTCATTTTATTTTCATCAGTAATTCAGATCAACTTAATGACATACCGTTGTTTGAGATGACGTCACTTGGGTTGTCGGCACAGCGGGAGGAGCTGTTGTTGGGGGACTGGGAAGGACCACTGAAATATCAAAAGATTCTGATAAACAGACAATTATTAAATTGGAAATACGCTAACTGAAGATGTGTGTGGACCATAATAGATTGTCTGTGGTCCACTGCTCAAACAGCTTTTCATCGTCTTGAAATGTATGCATGTTACCTTTTATCGATCACAGAGGTCTTTGGAGTGGCTTGAAAATCAGATTACTTCATGCACCGCTCCGCGATTTGACAAAGTTAATCATGTGATCACAATTTTGTTGACCACACGTCGACCATAAGATAGGTAACATTGGACTTTGGATGAATGAATTTTAACTCGGAGTTGTCTTATTCCTTTTGATAATATTTCTGTAAATTAACATTCTTAATTTTAGATTTCCTTGATGTATACAAATAAGCGTATTCAGTTTGCAAATAAGAAAATATTTTAGCGTGACATAAATATGCGTTGTCTGAAACAAGACGTTACGTATTTAAAAATTCGCTAGCAGACACGCGCGAGAATCCACGCTTTCGACGCTTCATGCCTTTGCGAGCAGCGGGCTGCGATTTCAGTGAGCGAATAAGCTTAAAACAAAGAGCGTAAAAAAACAACAACAGTAAAATGATAAATTTTAACTTTCCATTTTAATTCTACTTTCAGTATGCAAATAAGCGTATTCAGTTTACAAATAAGAAAACATTCTGAAACGAGACATTACGTAATACCCTGGGGAGTTTTACAAACCAACAAGTTTACGACTGACGGACATGGAGTGACTAATTTGCATATCTGTACCCGTATACTATCTCTCTTTGAACACGCCTCGTGTATTCACGATATAAAAACTGTATTTCCAGTAAAAATGAGGTGACTAACGAGTTAAATTCATTCATCGCAAGTTTGCGTTTCATAACATTACCAATCTTGTGGCGGAAACTGGCTGACTTTTAAGCCATGTCAATTGAAGGACCATCTGGGATCAAAAGTATCACTTCTTGCTATGCGCCACAATAGACCATTTTACAGTTGTCTTCTTAGTGTCTTGGCCTTTGAGTGAAAGCGAGGTTGAAGTTGACCTTGTTTTGATACAGACCTTGGAGCTTTTCAGATGTAAATTTAGCTAGTTAGCATGAGAAAAATATTATTAACATATGAAAGGCAGAAAGGTTTGTATCAAAGCAAGGTCACCTCCAGCCTCGCTTCCACTCAAAGACAAGGTCGCCAAGCACACAACTGTAAAATGGACTATTCATTTCCAGAAAAAGACAACAACAACTGACAGAAGTTTGTACCTGTTTCTTCAACTATTGTACTTGGTACAAAGCCAATGGCTCCTTCTGTGTTTCTAACACACCACCACTGACGAGAATCCAGCAGAACCTAACACAGTAAAACATGTCCTTATGCAACTGTCTTAAAAAAATAAAAACTGGTCACCTCCATAAATGAACACAATAACGCTTTAATTATTAATTTCGAAGATGAAGATGAAAATGGTAATACTAATTAGAATGAGTGGAGTACAATTCTGGGAGCCATCGGGCAAGTAATTTCAAATCAGCTGAGCTCGTAGCCTCAACTCAACTTTCTTAACAGTTCAACGCAACTGACAAAGATCAAGATTTGTAAAGAAGATCAGTTTGGACAACTAAAAAAAACCACTTGGTAATAGATAATGACGACAATATGTGCTAAGAAATGGTGTGCTAAGTTCACTTTTGACGGCTTCCAAAATTTCCACCATTTTCATTGACTTCTTTTTCGTGTACTTCACTCACCGAATATAACGAAAATTTAACCCGAAAAAGTTTAAACAAATTTAAGCAAATTTTAATCTCCGTGAAAATAAAAGCCCCTATAGTAAACCACTTACTGCAACTTCCTCTCCTTGCTGAACTGACAGCTCTTTGCTGTTTCTTGCTTGAAAATCATACATAATACGAACCCTTCTCAAACCTTTTGTTGTTGGACTGTAAGATAAAGTGCAATATTTTGTTACTTGGTGTGGACGGAATAACAGTTAAATCTTAAAATTCGACTGCTCAAAACAAACAAAAACCTGCACACAAATTGATACAAAAAGTGAAAAACGTAACTGTCACACGTGCAAGCCATAGAGCGGTTTTTAATGGAGTGTAGTAAAACCAAACCAATCACAACAGACGCACACAATAGGCCATTTCCGAGTTACGTTATTGCCTCGTTGTCAAAGCGAGGCTAGGTGCACAATGAAAGGTTGTGCAACTAGCCTCGCTTTGACAACGAGGCATAACGTAACTCGGAAATGACCTATTCAATGAACCAATCTGACTTCAAAGTAAATCAAGTCGCCGGCACCAAGCGCGGGAAAAAGCGTGCGAGCAAGTCACCATTGGCTTTAGTTTTTACTTCTGATTGGTTGAGAAATTGGCACGAGATTTTTTAACCAATCACAAAGCGTAGCAATACAAAACCAAAGCAATTGCGCAATTACTTTCGATACTCAATTGAAAACCGCTCTTTTATACAGCTGAATGAATAGTGAATTACCTATTTGAGAGTGAGAGGTTTCAGTAACCAAGTTAACAAATTCTTTTCGATTAATAAATCAAGAAGCTATAACTATTTGCAATGCGACGCGCCTTTCTGTGAGCACACAACAAACGCTTTTACAAATTAGCCAATCAGAGAACATGAATTCAATTGACGTGTACGCCTCCTCGCAAAGTTGAGCACGATGGAATGTAATATTGTCGCTTCGTGTTTATCACAGGAGTGTAAAGTTAGTTTCAAAATACGATGATTTTATTCACTTTAATTATTGCTTCACACTTATTAGCAGGTGATATCGTGGAAACTATCGAGGAAAAAAGTTTCCACTGATACTGTTTTGAATGTCAAAGCAATATTATTAATCCGGCTTTGTTGATCACTTCTTTTATTCTCATGACCTGTATGTTTGATAATGTAGTGACAAATGCAAGGAGAAGTAAGATTCTGATCACTATCGAAGGCTTGTAATTGCCACCGTTACCTTGTCGGGGGTGTTTCCTCCGGTTTTTTTACACTCGTCAGTCGTCTGAACTTAGCTGCTGCCGACAGAACAGCTGGATTGGCTAGATTTGAGGCGACAGAAGGATCATCACCCTGAAATTTAACAACAGTTTGACCCTTTTATTCCCAAGAGTGCCAAAAATCAAAATTCAAGAAAAATCCCAAATTTCATTTTGAAGAATATTGAAAAACAAACGATATCATGTAAAAGTACTGCTGAAGAGAATTCGTTTGAATGGTCACACGATAGGATTTCGTCCACAGACGCACTACCTGCGTCCAAATTACTCAGGAAGAGAACGGGCTAAATAATGTTGGCATATTTGTGTCGTTTTAATACGAGCAAAATGGAAACGATAGTTGACAAGAGTTCAAACTCTTTGAGAGCGCGTGAGAGTCAATAACAATGTCTAAAAGTTGAGGCCAAATGAGAGAGAAAGTTCAAAATTCTCACAATTTCCAATGAACATTTGAGCGGATTGAACTCTTGGAGAACGCATGAGAGTTCCTGAGAGCGCCATGAGTCCCCAAGAGGGCACGAGAGTCCCCGAGAGCACACGAGAGTCCCCGAGAGCACACGAGAGTCCCCGAGAGCACACGAGAGTCCCCGAGAGCACACGAGAGTCGCGGAGAACACACAAGAGTCGCCGAAAGCGCATGAAAGTCTCATGCCAAACGAGAGCGAGAATTTGAACTCTTGTCAACTCTAGTTCTCATTTGGCCTGAGCTTTTTTACCCCAGCTGTGAAAAGGTGCGCTGTATTTATACAATAACTGATTTGCCTGGCCAGTTCTCAGTGATAAATAGTAAGCACCCTTATTCACATCAAGAGACTTTCCTCCGCATCATATGTACATAAAAATGCTGAGTGAGAGTCAAGGAGAGTCACTTTGTTCCGCCTTTCTTCATGATCAAGAAACTAGGTTAGCACTGATGCTTATTTTCTTACCTTTTTGTGCTCATCGTTGAGCTGCGCCACCGCTGCAGCATTAGCGGCAATAGTGGCATTAAGGTTGGTCACATCTTTACCAGCAATCACCTGAGGAGGGACCCACCCATCCTTAAACACTGGTGTGTACGGGGAAATGAACTGATTCTTGAAGTGCTCGTTTGACCTGATAAAAGGGATTAAATGTGTTAAAGAACCAGTGTCATTCTAAAATAACAAAATTTTGCTTACTTATTTTCCAGGTTTTATTGCCAAATGCCACCAAACATACAACTTTATTTCATCCATTTTGAAATCACTGGTGATCGTTGCAATCTGGTTGGCTCGCAGTGCGATTTATTCCCGAATCGCACTATTTCTTGCTCTAAATCGCACTATTTTTTTCTCTAAATCGCATCTTGACACATGATGTCTAAGTCTTTCTGTTTTGCAATACAAAATGAGATGTAAAAGCGTTTCTGGTTCCGATTGCCTTTTTACAAACCGGCTACTGGATCAATAAAATATTGGCACTCACTAAAATCCTGTATTTGGGAACTTAAATTGTTTGATTTCAAAATGGATGTAATAAAGTGGTAAATGAACTTCGTGTTGTGCAATTTTGGTCTGAAATCATACCCGTGATTTCAAATCGAACTCGCGCGCACTCCACTCAGTTCAATTACCATTATAAATTAGATAAGGTTCTATACAGCAAAACAGAGGCAGAAATATGGGGGAAAAGGGCAGGATTGCAAGCATGGAAGTGGATTTAGGTTCATCAAATTGCCATTCTGGGGAAATTTTGAGGTTTTTGGCCATTATTTTGCCTCCTTAGTTCATTTTAATTTTGTTTGCATTCATCGCTTCCTATTTCAAGATAATAAAGTAAGCTTAAAGCAAGCTCCTCTGCTGGCCATATGAAAACACCGTACATAGTTTTAAGTCACCAACGTAAGTGGTATACTGACAACTGGATTATTCAAAACAGAGTGAATTGTCCAACTCGCTGTCCAGATAATTTTGACTGCTTACTGACTGACAAGCTCACTAAGTGACTGCTGGCTTGGATTTGTGCTCAAACTAGTCAATATATTTTACTAGTCAGTGATTCAGACTGTCTGCTACACGGATTTACCATCCAGACTACTGAATGACGTTCTAGTCAATCTGCCTTATTTGTGACTGAGTATCGAGATGATTTTCTTACAGACTGTCTAGGTACTGACTGTCTGAACCAGTACCACTGTCTCGACTGTCCGAATGACTGTCCAGTTCACTAACTACATGATTGTCTAGTTTGATGTGTCTGAAGTACCTACTGAGTGACTTACTGACCCACGCCATGAGTCTCACACAGCTCAGTGGTTAGAGCATCCAGCTGGTGTACAGAAGATCAAATGGTAGGTTTGATTCCTGTCTGGGACTTTCTCTCTCTTTCTCTCTCTCCCACGCTTGTGACATGATGAATATTACATCTTTCCCATTACATCTGTCTGGTTTACTGACTATCTCCAGTTCACTGATTACGGTATCTTTCTGAGCTGCTGAATGTCTGCAGCTGGTAAGCTGACTTTCCAGTCCAATGACTGTGTGGTTAGCCGACTGTCCAGATAACAGACTAACTAGCAACAACCAGGTCTACTGATTGTCCATCTGGACTACTGCCTGTCTAGTTCAATACTATCCAATTACAGTCAAAACTCTATTAAGCAGTCACCCTTGGGGAATAACCAACCGAATAGAGGTGACTGCTTAAAAGAGGTCAAGTTTACAGTAAATATGGGGAGCGATTTTATTCCAGGGATTTGTTAAGTGGCCGCTTAATAGAGGGTGACCGCTTAATAGAGGGCCGCTTAATAGAGATTTGACTGTAGTTGACTGTCCAGGAACAGACTTATTCACAATCCCTAAACTACACAATCACTTACTTTGTAAAGTTCCAGTTTGGTCCAAGAACTGTCCAAATTTCTGCTTCTTTTGAGGACAGACAGTTGTGAAGCAAGTCTATTGCTTGCGCCGTTAGTAAAGGTACAACAACTGCCTTGGCTTTTTCAGGACTGTGACAAAAACAACACAAATTAACCAATTAAAATACCTTCCAAGACCACGAACACAAGGAAGCTTTTTAGCCAGTGTTATACTTTCAATCAAAATCTGTTATCATGCATAGTAGAAATGTTTGACTTTATTTATTTATTTTTATTTATTTACATTATGCCACATAGAATAAATATTACAAAAGAAGAAGAAAAGAAATATTACAAAAATTGCAAATTTACAGGACAGGAAGAGCTACAAAAATAGTTCAAAATTAAATGTAATATTAAATGACTTAACTTTGATATGATAGGTAGAGTGGTGAGGAAGCCCAATGGAAGCTAAAAAGCTTGTAAAATTGGGCTCCTCATACTTAATGATGACGTCAAACATTGAACAAGATTGATTGCTTCCACAGATTCAGAGAATAAATCTGAACTAATTTATTAAATGATAAAATGTCAAATGAAATGAGTTGATCCAAAATAACGATCATGAGGAATAGACTTCTTATGAAGGTACAGATGTTTTAATGACGCTAGACATTGAACAAGGGTGATTGCTTTAATTCCACAGACTTGGAGACTTAATTTGTAGGAATTAATTTAATGATGAAATATCAAATGAATTGAGCTGATCCAAAAATGATGATCATAAGGAACAGATTACATATGAAAGTAGAAATGTTTCAATGACGCTAGATATTGAACAAGCAAGATTGATTGCTTCCACAGATTTGGAAAATTAATTTGAAAGAATTAATTAAATGAATTGAGTTCTTGAGAATTAATCAAATGAATTGAGTTGATGATGATTTTTATTTTAAGATGGCCTAAAATAGCGTGAAGTTGTGTAATACGGCTGAGTATTTTTAAGAGTCAAAAATAAATACTGATGAGTAAAAATGCCCAGCCAAATTACACAACTTTTCACTGAATAAATTGTTTATTATACGACAAGAATCCTATCCTAAAACTAAGTTTTTGAAGCTGTTTCCCTAGCGCGCGGTCGGAAGAGTGTAATAGACGGGGGGGGTGACAACTCTAAGATGGCCTGTTTCGGGAGAAAAACAAAATTCTTCCGGGAATCTGAAGATTTTGCCGGGAATCGGGAGACTCGAAAAATTTTCGGGGAAACATGAGATAATGTTGTTAAAATTTCGGGAAGTTTGAAATTTTTGCGTGAATGTCTCCGAAAAAATCGGGAAGATATTCCAAATTTTCGGGACAACTTTCAGTTCCACACAGTATTGCTCAAACAGCGTTTATTAGAGTTGTCACCCCCCGTTAATAGCGTGTCATATTATTTTGTACTCGTTTTGATGTATATTTGCACTCTGGAATGCTATGTTGAATAATAAGTAAAACTTACCCTCCTGTGCACCGAATCAACAAGGAAAGGGGAACAAATAAATAATGAACTAATTCAGCGGCATTGGGATTGTGGATATGCTGCCTCAACTTGGCCTGTGGGTGATAAGAACTTTTCTCAAAAAATGCAGTTCAATGACAATTTAACAAGTTAGTGGAACACAGTTTTCTTGTACCTATGTGCTAAATATATCAGGGTTTTTTTCTTTCAAACTACCAGTACACTGTACTATCACTTGGGCACAGAAATTGGCAAGAAAAAAGTTTAACTAAAAAGCTTTGTATTATTTGATATAATTTTATAATATTTGTTGAGCTAAAAATCAAGGTAAGCTTAATTTCTTTTTTGATTTGAATGAGTGCCAATGGTATTTTGGCTTTTTGGGGTAGAAACATGCTACAAGAGGAACAAATCATGGTCTGTGTTAGCCCATGTTGGAAACCAAAATGTACAATTTATTCAGACCCGGTGTGTCTATGACAAGAGACACCCATCAACAGTTTTGGTACGCTAGGGTGGTAATTTATCACAAAACTCAACCATTATATTTCAGTTTCTTTCAAAAACATTTTGGTTTTTTAAATGACGCCAAATACCTGTGACACTGGCTGTCCCTTTAAAATTAGTGAGTCATTAAGTTAACAGCAAAGAATGTTCAAGAAGAGTTAGCCTGATTCAAAACAGGAGGTTCTTACCAGCAAGTTAAATGCATGCTTAAGTTTTTGAAAAGCATCATAGAAATCTGCTTCTGGAGGCGGTCGTGCTTCCAATGACAATTCACTGTCAGCTGGTATGAGAAAAATACAATAAGAATTAGTCAGAGGTTTCATTGGAAACCGGCAACCAGCAAATTCCGCTGGCTACTTCCTAAATTATCGCCGCCTACTTTTCGATTAATTTCACTGAAGTTGATGCCCAGAATACTGGAAATGCCATTTCCGAGTTCCTAGATTTCCAAGAGGAAAGGGGCCTTATGGCACCTTTGTTGCCATTGCCGTCCACTTTTTAAATATTGCCACTTGCTCTTGATTTTATTGAAACCCCTGATTAGTTCTAATAAAGGGTGAAGTCTTCACAAGCCAAGTGGCTCATAGCTGCTGGAGCTTAACCCGGTTTCTGTAACATGAAGCAATTGAAAGTATTACTTCTCCCCCCTGGATGGAATGCTAATCCATCGCAAGGTTACCCCCCAGCATAATGTTGCCAATATCCATTTACACACCTGGGTGCAGAGAGGCAATGTGCAGTTCCAGAAAATGTCCATACTCCCCCCACGGTAGGTTTTTGTTTAGCACCCCCCGTCCCCACAGGAAATTCCAGTTTAGCTTCATACTTTGCTTCTAAAATGTTGGCTTTTAAGACCCCCCTCCCCCTAGGAATTTCCAATGACCTTCCATGGGGTGGGTATGGATTTTTTCTGGTACTACACAATGTGGAGCAACATTTCTTGTCTTAGGAAACAACAAGACGGCAGAGACCAGGCTCAAACCACCAATCTTAGGTTAAAAGTTCAACATGCTAACAATGCACTAGACCACCATTTAACTTCCACTATAACTAGTGCAGTACAGGTATTTGATGCAAGTTGCAAAAACTTACGTTTAGCTTTTCCTTTTTTCTTCTTCAACTTCTTCCATGCTTCGGCTGATTTCTTTGTCCGGAAGACTAAGTTTTCAATGTCATCAATGCAGTGGTTTAAGATTTGCTGAAATCAAAATTCAATTGTAGTTAAGTTAGTTAATTAAAGAGTAAGCTGTACATGCAGTTATAACTTACATGTTATAAAATTAATATTAACATACTGTAATTAATATATATTTATAAGAACAAAACAGATTCCAGAATATTACCATCTGATCACAGTGTGTTGTACCCCAGAAGGTAGGGTTAGGGGGGAGGTACTCCCAACAATTAGGATAGATGTGTGCCGCCAAAGTTATCAAACCCTGACCCTATTTAAAGGTAGAAAATCGAGATTTGATGCCCTTTTTAAAACCCAAAACCAGGCATGTAGTACAGATTTAACAGACCACATTTTTTTCGTTTTGCGCATTGGGGTGGATACTGCAATTTAGTAACCTTATCTAAGGAATATCTAAGGATCACAATACCAAAAATACCAAAAAGGATGCCCTATTTAAGGACTGAGCACCTCAAAAACCCTACCCTATGTACTACAAGAAGTACAGTACATAATAATAATAATAATAATAATAATGATAATAATAATAATCATGGGTGCCCTAGGTCCATGGTTTGGACCCGGCCCCCATGGAGAACCCATAATTATATAGAGAACTAATAATAATAATAAATTTAAAATTGATGTTAAGGCTTAATCCATTTTTAAGAAATTTGTTAATAAAGTATTGTCCTTGGGAATAATAATAATAATAATAATAAATGGTGTTCTTGAAAGCTTAGTCCAGGAAGAGAAAATGGTACTTGAATGTGCAGCAAGGGAGTACCTGCGTCGATTGTCGATCATCTGGTCCAGTCCCCTGTCAGATTTTAACCGAGTGGTGGCTTCTCACCAGTTTGCCCTGCCGGTATTGGGTTACTTAATGTGGACTCAACACTGGCCAATAACAGAGCTGAAGACCTTGGACAGGGAAGTGCGCAAGATTATAGTGGAAAATGGCGGGAAACACCCAGGTGGTTCTACGGCTCCCTTGTACCTCCCGAGGAAACAAGGCGGAAGGGGTTTACGTGCGGTGGAGACGGAATATAAAGTGACCAAGATCAAAGTAGCGATTCGTCTGTATGAGAACCAGGATCCGGCGATGGAAATGATGAGAGAGTTCGACGAAAGAGCTGAGTCACTCGGGCATAAATCGATAGTGAAAGATGTGGCAAAGTTTGCGGCCGAGCTGGGTGTTGACCTTCACCTTAAACACCCGGATCCTGTATGTGCTATGAGCAGTGGAGAGGCCATCCCATCGTATCGTGTGAAGGAAGTATTGAAAGAATGTGTGGAGGAGAAGTTTGAAAGGGAAGTACGTGAACTGGAATGGCAGGGCAAGCTGTTGAGAGAGAGAAAGGATGATGAACAGCTGTGCACGGACGGATGTTTCAGCTGGTTGAGTACATGGAGAACATGTCCTACGTATACTATTGCCGGGGTGTTTGAACTGTACGAGCAACTTTTGCCAACAAAGCTCTACACTAGCAAAAAGACTCAAACAAGTTGCCCCGGGGACGTGAAATGTAGGCTGTGTGGCCACGCTCAAGAAAGTGTCTCTCACATCCTGTCCGGGTGCACTGCGCTAGCTCAGACCAAGTACTTGTTCAGACACAACATGGCTTTAAAGGTCCTGTTTTATGAGATCTTACATGACCAGGGTCTTCTCGAGGAAGTGCCACCATGGTACTCGCCAGTAATGCCCAAGCCGGAGTACAGGTCAGAACAAGTGGAAGCGTGGTGGGATGTACCCGTGTATGCGGACTACCAGGAGGTTCGAGCCAATCGTGTAGATGCGAGAGTTGTGGATCATGCAAACAAGAAAGTGCTGACCATAGAGATGAGCTGCCCTTGGATCAACAACCGAGAGAAAAAGAGCGAGGAGAAAACGATGAAGTATGGCCCGTTAAGGTGGGAGCTAAAGCAGCAGTATAGAGGGTACGAGGTGATTCAGCATAACATCATCATGGATGTGCTGGGAGGCTGGTCGAGAGAAACCGAAGCCTCAGTTCAATCAATGGTAGGACGTAAGGCGAATCAAGTTCTAGAGGCTATGCAAAAGGCAGTCTTATCGTCATCCCTAAATATAGCAAGAACTTTCAAGGTTGTGATGTGAAGATCCGCGACCAAAGCCCGACTGTCGGCCAGGAAAAATGAGAGACATTAGGGATATTTATATGCTTAGCTTATAGTTTTTTTTATACAAAGAACGAGAGATATTAGAGACATCTATATGCTTAGATTATAGTTTTTAGATTTGTATATATAAGTTTTTTTTCTATTTATTTAGTAAGTTATTTACACGTAGAATGAGAGATATTAGAGACATTTATATGCTTAGATTATAGTTTTTAGATTTGTAGATATAAGGTTTTAGTAACTTATTTATTTATTTATTGTTTTAAGTTTCGCTCTTGCGCACAGGTTACGCTTTGCGCCCTGTGTTGCTTTATAACACTGTGCATACAGATAGTTTTACTGCCATAATAACTGTTCATTCACAAATGAAACGTGAAAAGGAGATAAAAGAGATTATCCCTTTCTAGTTTATCGACCTTTCTAGACTAGTAAAAACATGAGTTAACAAACAATTATATACATCACATTTCAAACTATAAATTAAATAAATTTAAAATACCCTAAAAATAATTTAATGTTCACGAGAATAATAGCGTCTGAGCTTGTTCTTAAAAATGTTCAAATTTTCTTCTTGGCGATTTCTTTACTAGGCAATTTATTCCATGCATCGATTATGTAAATAAAAAAGAATATTTGTAACTATTTAGTGTTGCGGATTTAAACTTAAGTTTGAAATGGTGGTTGGCTCTTTAAAGGGATGAAAATCGTGTGCAAACTTATAACATTCAGTAAGCGAGGAAAATGATCTTTGTTGTAGCATTGGCCATTTAAGGAACTCTAATGTTAAGCAACATCTGTTGAATTAGTGACGCTATGGCTACATGTACATGTATGTCACAAATGTAATTACCAATGTATTGTACTAAAAAATGAGGGAACAACATGGATGCATGGTGAGCATGAATTGTCAAATAAGTGACATAAGGCCAGGCTACATCACTAATGTCAATTATCAATCAAGTAAGTTTAAACATGCCTCATGAAATTAAGGAACAATAATTATTAATAATTATTTAGTGATGGGTAGACACATACATGTACATATCACAGACTTATTTGTTTACATGTTGCGAACCAATTTGAATTTCTGACTTATGGACATGGCTAATCTCTCACTGGAGTGTAAGGCTTATGTCATTAACATTAACGAATTTGATATCTCACCACATCTCTATTAGTGCGTCCCTCCAAGATTTCAGCAGATAATGATTCATCAGGGATATCAGATGATGATTCTGAGGCCTGGTATTTAGATGTTACTTGTGGCTTTGCAGTTTTTTTGGTATTGTTTTCTGACACTGCAGAAAATGCTGCAATGGTTTGTGCCACCAGTGATTTTTCATAGAGATCTAACCTCTCTTGATCAACTTCCTGTAACACAACAAAAGTTGTTAGTGACAATGATACTCGTAACTTCATTGACATCAGAAACTCAAAACAAGGATCTAAATACAAAACAAAACAAAACAAAATACTCATCAAAAAGTAGGCTCGATTTCCGCCGCTTTCTCACGTCCGGTCTCTGAGCCTCTCTGAGCGCGGGCTCGTTTCCCGAACAGCGGCTGGTTATCGAGCCTAATCAAAAAGGTAAATGAACCTTAACTGTTAAAATAATCTGCTCATTGTGTAAGTCATGCAGTGACATGTACCGGAAGTTACAAATTGCATTCCTGTCAAACCTTTGGTAACTTAACAGTATTTTTGTGTACATGTATATGGGTACTGTCACAACTGTTTACAAGTATAGTTTCTTGTTCAGAACTGCGACATAGCTAAAGAGCAGTTTTTATTTGAGTGTCAAAAGTCATTTTGGATTTGCTTTGGTTTTGCGTTACTATGATCGGCTAAAAAACTTGCGCCACTTTATGAACTAATAAGAAGAAAAACCAAAACCAATCCTTACTTGATTGCACATGTTTTCCCGCGCTTGGCGCTTGCTACATGTATTTGCTCTGAGTTCTGATTGGTTCATTAGATTATCTGTGTCTGCTTTGACTGGCCAGAGTGATTATTTTGTTTTTGGTTTTACGACACTCAATTGAAAATTGCTCTTGACTAATGTAATTAATTTTAATATTAATTTTCTATTAAATTCAAATCTCACTTCATTTAACAACATCTGCAGCAATGAGATTCATAATCTGAAGCAATACAAGACATATTAATAGAATTAATATAAAAAATTATTAATTATATTTCATGTGTACCTTTGGGGGAGGGGGTGCTGGATGAGTGGGGGGTGGTGGAAGTATAACACCGCCCTTTGCAGCAAATTTGTGTGGCATAGCCTGTCAAACAAGCAGAAAATAATTCATTCAATTTTCCTGTAGAGTTGCATGACATGTGATAAGAAAAAAAAATACAGTCAAAGCAGTCAGTGGACTCTTGTAAGCAGACAGCTCTATGTTCTACTTACAGCCACCCTGACAAAACCCTGTTTGAAGTCATCTCTTACAGAAATCATTCCCCTAAGCTGCCAGCTTTAGTTACGGATTAAACTCATGTGTAACTTTCCTTTTACTACAGGCACTAAATCAGGTCCAGAAGGTGCCTGCTACAGCAGTTGAATGTAAATCCATTTTTTGCAAAAGATGATTGAACAACAACAAAAGCTGCCATATTTCAAGAGCATTAGGTTGATCACCTACCGCTCTGCTGCTGGACGCTTTCATAATTTCCGTGGCCACAACTGCCGCCTGGAGATAATGAAATGTCAATTATTATTAAGGACAACACAGTCAAGGAGTTTAAGTAAACTATAGCGTTCTTGAACAAACTTTTTTTTCTGATAAATTAATATGCCCGGAAATAATGTGTACAGGTGCTATAAATTATTTCCCCAGTAAAAAATATCATTGCGACTGTCTTAAACTATCAGATGAGTATCAAAATAACAAAGGTAACCTAGGTTAAAAAAATTAAAGTAGTTGGTATAATAAAAATACTATGCACCGAGGTTAAAAAAATTACCCAAGTTGAAATAAATCTAACCTGAAAGTAAACTAAAATTTTAACCTGTAACATACGTCCTTTAAAGCTTAATACAATTGGTACAGTTTGAGCATTTGAGTGTGACATTAAAATAAAATCTCTAAGTGGCAATGTCAAAGCAGTAGAGAGGTCATTACTAACAGTACATACCGGAACCCTGTCAGACTGAAAGAGGTGCATAGCAGCAAACCTTTCCTCCGTCTGCATTGTATTAAATACAAGCACACTGTTCAAATCAGGGTCATCACTAAAGTGATGAACATGGCCGATTGTACTCAGTGAGAACACTTCAACAACATCCTATAACAAGAAACAAATAAAGACAATTTAGAGAGGCTAGGCTAGGAAATACCACATGCATAGCATTTCATTTTTGCAGATTTAAATTTTTGAGTCTTAATTTTGCTCTCATTCTGGCACATCAGCAGAAGTTCTGCAGAAGTTCAAACTCTGTCTCCCACCTGATTCATAACTGTCATGCACTCTTGTTTGAAAAGATGTGAAACTCATTGACAAGCATCTGTGACCACAAGCAGGAGTAGATCAAGGGGACTAGGACCTGTGGGGCTGGGCCGGCAGGGCAGAGCCTGCCCCCTTTATCTTGCAAAGAAAATAATAAGAGGCCAAAACTTTTTTCAGTCTCTATAAGTACCCACCCCCATCCCACCCCCTTAGGATAGAGTCTAGATCTGCCACTGGTAACGTACATACAAACATCTCATTGATTCCTGTGCATGCACACTAAAAGAATAAATTGTCTGAGGTCTTGCCACTTATCGCCAATTCTGGTTCCTGTTTGACCAGTGCCTTTAAAGGGGATTGAATACAAGTACAATCGTGTACAGTTGTATGCATATTATTCTAACCTGTGTTTCACCATCTAAAAGCACCACATCAGTGTCTGTCAATCTCATCTCCATCTCTTTTGTCCACTGATTTCCTTTTGCTAACAATTCCTGCAATAAAACAAGGACATGTCATTGTACTTTAGCCATACATACATAGTACATACTTTATTTGATAAGTAGGTTGCATAAAAGGCAGCCAAAGCACTGAGTTTTGACCAATACATTTAGCCCCTTTAATTTTACAGCCTCATCTTTCTTTTCATCCACACAGATTCTCTCATCCCCACCTCTTCTATTTGTAGGGCCCATAACAATGCCCCAGGTACTGTATGCAAAAGAATGCTGTACCTTAGTTTGTTTAAGTCTGTCCTGTGGAGGAACTTGAGAATCTTGAGCAGTTTTTAATGTAAAGGAGGATAAGTGCTGTGGATAAAAGAATACTATAAATTAATATCTACTAGATAGTGCATGAGGAAAAAATTAATTATAGTAATTATTATTTCTATTCCACTTTAATAGTCTGAGTGAAAACTCTCCACTAGCCAGTTGAAGCTTTATGCTACAAATAACCATCATTGTCATTTGATGCATTTTTTCTTCCTTTTCATTGGCTGAGAGCCCACCACATGACCTGTGAATAACTGCCTACGAATAATTCTGCTTGTGCACACAACACTGCAAAGTTGTTTTGCTGCGAATAACTGTTCTGCCCCCATCCTCTACAATGGCAGACCAATTTCAGCTCTGTTTTTGCAGTTATGAATAAATATTAAATTGTACAACAATCTCAATGATTGAATGATAAAACAATTATTATTGAACTCAGCTATCACAAAATGTCCTGATTTGTCAGTGTCTCAAAGATCAATTACTTGCTTAAGCCGATGCTCACTGCTGAAATCACCTTGACGATATTTTTATCAACCTTAATGTCCAATAATTAATAAATATTATACCTCAGCTGACAATTTTGGCCAAGCTTTGGTGTAAGTTAGTAATGGATGGACTATAAAGAATGCAGTCCCAAGAGGAAGTTTGCATGGAAAACTGCTCTATAATTGACTTTGTGTGTTGTTTTCTAAATACAGTTTGCAAAAGTAAAGTGGAAACCTTATGCTCTTTTCCTCAGCTGACAATTTTGACCAAGCTTTTGTGTAAGTTAGAAATGGATGCACTATAAAGATTGCAGTCCAACAAGAAAGAAGACATGAAGCAAGAATTTATTAATATTATGTTATTTAATAAATGCACAAATACCTCAAGAAGAAAATTTGTTCTTGCTGGAAACTGGCTTGCAGCTGGAACAGGCACTTTAAAAATATAAAAACAAAGGAATGACATAACTATATTGTATAGTTCCAGAAAAAATCCATACCCACCCCATGAAAGGTCATTGGAAATTCCTTAGCTAGAGGGAGGGGGGTCTTAAAAGCCAACATTTTAGAAGCAAAGTATGAAGCTAAACTTGAATTTCCCTGGGGGATGAGGGGTGCTAAACAAAAAACCTTCCGTGGGGGGAGTATGGATATTTTCTGGAACCGCACATTTTGCACACATGAGATGCATGGTCAAAACTGAAACACAAGGTAGAAAGTTGGCATGTATGAACCATTCCATGAGTATGCTTGTTGAATTCTCATTTGATGTTTTTTTATTCCTATTACTACATGTACATGTAGTTTCTTTGGTTTTCCTTTTCAACCTGAATTCCTAAATTTCAATTTTGATCTGAGATCTGAGAGGCCCAGTATAGTACTTTTAACAATGGGGATGGATGTCAAAATGTTCTTGGGCAAGTACAAAATTGTATGACTGTGTACATTTCTTGGTGGTTCTGAAAGTTTCTGCCCCAAATGGCGAGTGCTGTCAAAATTAAGTTTCCAACCCCATAAGACTATTAATTTTTATGTCACCCACAGTAAGCAATAATTATATTTAGCTATAAAGGCAATATTATTTATTTATTTCAATCAATATTTGTAAGCATTAAGTCTAATTACTTTTGTGCTGTCCTAAATTGGGGGAGTTCTTTGGCGATCGTCTTGGTCCAGCACCATTGGGCTGAAAAAAAAAAGAAGCAGTTAACAGAACAGATATAAAATTTTAAACTCATATATATAACATAAACCAATAAGTCAAAAATAAATGTTTGCAGCTGCATGAAAACTTAATGTTTCACAGCTTGCCTTGATAGGAACCTTCCTGTTACTAGCTCAGATCTCAAGGTTATTTTATGTTCCAGCTAAAACACATCACTAATGCTTGTCAGGCAGGTGACAAATAAATTCTACTTGCCCAACAGAAAAACCCAATGCACAAGACTGTATGAGAAACCACATTGTACTTTCTTTTCATGCTACTGTTAAGGCTACTTGTAATAATTTTTTAAATTACTTAAATCTTCGTTTAGCTGACACTACTGTTGCTGTTGCTGTTATAATTGTAATATTATATGTACAACTGTACATACATTGTAACGTACATGTACCCAATTACAGGTATCCAGTACCAGCTAGCTGTTGTAGTTTAATTCTATTTTTTGGTTTGACAATTAATTTTCAAATTAGTTTAATTTCTATTTTCCTATATCCCAGATTCGTAAAAGTCTGAGACAAGGGAAAATTAAAATCAAATTAGTTTGAACCCCTCCCCTCCACTCCCCCATGTACATGAATGTCACAGATAAATAATATGCACTTATTGACTGAGTGGGAGGGCCGGACAGGAAAATATTTGGCTCAAGGTCATGGTGCATGGACATGCGCCATGACCAAGAGCCAAATATTTTCCCGTCCAGCCCAACCTAACTCAGTCGATAAGTAATTATATGACTATAAAGTTCAAGAATAGTCATGCAGTGCAAGGTCGCTTGAACTCAAGCAAGGCCAGATGACTTTTTCCGGACCGGCTCACATCAACCCGTTCGGCCCCGCTGGTTAGCCATTGTTTTGTGGTGTGGGTATTGTTTATTGTCTTTGGAATCATTTGTGTTACATCATTTGGTGATCACAACATCTCCAACACCAAGAAACTGCCGATAAGTTGAAATTTAATTGAACCTCGCTGTGCGATGACCACCTGTCATAAGCGACCACTTCTCTCAGATGACCATTTTTCCATGATAACAAAATTTTCTTTTTTCAGTGAGATCACTATCAATATTATTAATTTAAACCTCTTTAAATGACCATCCATTATTGGTATGTTGGATGGCTAGTGAGAATTAGAAGTTATCTTTGATCAACTTACCATAATATTATTGTTTGGTGGCCTTCCCTTGTAAGGGCCACTGTGAAAATAGGAATAAAGAACAGATTAAATTAAATTAAATGCTGTGCTGACCGAGTACAGTTTAGCTATGGCTGTTGACATTTCCAAGTTAGGGAACTCTCTATTTATGTATGTTGTGGTTTAAATTGTTTGGGGGTTCACATTGGAAACTCAAATGCTATGCATCACTTTGTTTGGGAAGTTTCATAAATTACAGTTAACTATCTTGCTGAAAGCAATTAACCATCCCCTTTCAGTGTCCATCTTTACAGAACACCAACTGAAGTAAAAGTGAGGTATGATCATTGACTGGGGTGAAACATTTTTTCTGTATCTCATTTTACTCATCTCGCCTTGTCATTCATTCCCAAGATAGCCAGCGACCACAGAATACAAACTCTATTTAATTATTCACTAAAATATTAAATAATAGGATGGTATAGTTTCATGTCTTACAGATTTACTGTTGGAAAATCAAAACTGACAGATTTTCTTGTTATATGAGCCCTATCCCGCTTGTGTCTAGAATGTTACAGACATAGTTAATTCTTAAGCCTTGCACTGAATAACTTTAGTTAGCATTGATTAACCCTTGAATCCCTAATTAAGTGCTAATTGGCAAGTTACACCACTACACATTGGTCTGAATTTGGTAGATGTCTTTGACTTGTTAACATGAAAATGGTCTTATAACAATCTGCTCAATGAAAGCTCAACATTGTGTCCCATTATATGATATGATATGATATTAAGATATCATAAATGAAGTGTTCTAATATTACTATGATGTCATGGTATATTGTAATTATGATAATATATGAAATGAAATGATATGATGATGTGATATTTTGGTTTTTAACAAACCAGTGGAGAGTGGTTATCGCACGCTCTGATTGGCTACTCAAACTCAGCTAGTATTTGCTATTCTTCTCCACACATTGTTCTTGATTATGGGTGTGAGTTTTCTCCCCATATGTCAGAAATAAGGTAACTAGTTTTGGCTGGCCATTGAGCTTGCCATTACTTCCTTTACAAATGCAGTCATGCTAGATATGAACTATGAGTATGCTCATCAATAATACATGCATGGATAGAGGTTATGATTAATTGATACAAATTAAATACCAGTGTAGTATGACTCCTACATTATTGCTTACAAGTGGGCTTTAACAAGCATTCTTACTTTTTCTTAGGCTCTGCTCCATTTTGCTTTGCCCAGGCATTATCATTTCCATAGTTGTATGGATCTAAGGACTAGGTCATACAAGCACAATGAAAATTATTTAGATAAACATATACAGTAAGCAATATTAAAATATATCTAGCACACACAAAGACATATTTTTCAAATCATAGATATAAATATCAGAGTATACTATAAGAAAAGTATTAATTTATATAATTTTATGTACATACCATTCTTGGTACTGGTGCAAAAAAAGGGAGAAATGAAAAAAAAATTAGTTAATTCACACAGTTGACAACTACATGTAGTAGTATTACAGTTACATATATATTTTGATTATTGATTATTTTATATTTTTTTCACTGTGCACACCAGCATGCCAGCAGAAGTTTCTTGGCGATCCTGTTCACACTAGCATGCCAGCAGAAGTTTCTTGGCGATCCTGTTCACACCAGCATGCCAGCAGAAGTTTCTTGGTGATCCTGTGCACACTAGCATGCCAGCAGACGTTTCTTGGTGATCCTGTTCACACTAGCATGCCAGCAGAAGTTTCTTGGTGATCCTGTGCACAATAGCATGCCAGCAGAAGTTTCTTGGTGATCCTGTGCACACTAGCATGCAGTAGAAGTTTCTTGGTGATCCTGTCCACACTAGCATGCAGCAGAAGTTTCTTGGTGATCCTGTGCACACTAGCATGCCAGCAGAAGTTTCTTGATGATCCTGTGCACACTAGCATGCCAGCGGAAGTTTCTTGGTGACCCTGTGCACACTAGCATGCCAGCAGAAGTTTCATGATGCTGTGCACACTAGCATGCCAGCAGAAGTTCTTGACGTTCTTGAGAAGTTTTTTTTGAACAGAAAGCCTTACAGAATTATGCTGACAGAAGCGGCACATTTATGGCTTAGGTACACTGATGACACTTTCATGGTTTTGACTCATGGCGATGAAAAGTTGGATAAGTTTATTAAGTACCTCAACGACATTCACCCTACTATCAAATTTACCAGTGAACATTCAACAACCTCTATCCCTTTCTTAGATGTTAACATGATAATAATAATAATAACTTTATTAACATGTCTACTTAAAAAATAGCCGAGGGATAGACCCTCTACTAATAGGGGACACTTAACTTAGCTTCACAATGATAAAAATTAATGGAAACTGATCTTTAATGCAAACCTACAGATAAACACCAGTACAGTGCTAGTTCACTCTTCAAGTCACCCATATCAAACCAAAAAATCGATCCCCTACAGCCTAGCTCTTTGTTAACACTGTATTTGCTTCACCGACAACTAAGTTATTTGAATGCCGATGCTCTGAATTACAAACTTACTTGACAAAACGAGGATACAAAGGACGCTTCGTAAAAGAGCAAATCACAAGATCGAAACAAATACCTTGTACTGAAGCCCTAAAAGAACACAAGCAAGCCATAAAGGATAAATCTGACCAAATCCCGTTCATGATCACCTATAATTCAACTTTGCCTAACATTCCAGATATACTCTAAAAGAAACAACCCATTCTTCACTCCACAGAAGGCTTGAAAAAAATTTACAAAGAAGTATCTGTCGTCGCTTTTATCTAACCTTCGTGACCTGCTCGTTCGTGCGAAACTCACAAACACCAACAATTCACCCAAGCCACCCACTAGCACATTCTACTGTAACTCCAAACACAGATACCTCACCATGTACATGTAACTCTACGAACTTAACTTATATGATCCAATGTAAAAAGTGCAAATTCAGTACATGAGTGAAACTAAATGCACGCTTCGTAAACACTTAACTGAACACAGACAAGCAACCAACAATCCTCTTTACACAAATGCCAAAGCAGCAGTCCCTTTCCACTGCAACGTACCTGGCCACTCTATCACAGACATGGAACTCATCCCACTGGAATTACCACCCACTCACAGCATATCCCGCCGCAAAGCAAAAGAAGCATACCTCATATATAAAGGAAAACTTTATCACCAGACTGCATAAACCGACAATTCAAATGAACATGATGAATATGTCTATATATTGCCTTAATTGTTAATATGCACACCTAATATATCATGTTATAAAATTCATTAATAATTCATAAGGAAAATACAAAAGAAATGAATGTTTAATGAAGGTTTGTAAACCCCAATACATATCAACTGAGTTGATGAATTATTAAACAGTAGCATTAACTTTTGATACAGATCTCTGCTGAGCTAATTAGTATGCATTAACTTTTGATACAGATCTCTGCTGAGCTAATTAGTATGCATTAACTTTTCATACAGATCTCTACTCATTGTTTCATTTCATAAGTCAGATAAAATATTCGCGTCCGATCTGTATGGGATTTACAATGGCTCGCCTTCGGCTCGCCATTGTAAATACCCATACAGATCTCCCGCTCATATTTTATCTATCACTTATCTTTATGTTTATATTTCAGTTGTATTAGTCAATCATTAACCACTCATGTATTGGCTAAATAAATCAGCTCATTGCTGCAGAGCAAGTCTCCCACGCAGCCATCATTTGTCTCATCACGCAACGCTCCTCCCCACTAACGGCTGCTCAAACCTGGACCACATTCCTTTCCCATTGTGTTTGCGTTAAATTCAGCGAACCAATCATGTATCAGCAAAATGAAAATGACGTCGTTTTCGCGTAAAAACAGGCCGGTGGTTTCCGGTTTACTATGTGCCAGACATCGCAAATTACACTAACCGCAGACTTGATTGCGCTCACACTGAATCACGGAATGAGTAATGAACTGATCCTAAGTAGCAAATAATTCCTACTTTTAAAAGCAGCTACTACTAATCTTGCAACTTTTTTAAAGTGAACCAAATAAACTCCATTATTTTGCCAAGAGCTAGTAAATAAACGACTGCATGACTACATGTAAATAATCTAAACGGCTCTGGAAAGCGTAAATTCCTCCTGTCAGTATCACAGCTAGAGATTTTTTCCTAAGATCAAAGAAACGACAACATTTTCGAAACATTTAAAACAACAGGCCTGTTATATCTTTATTTTGATCTAAAAGGAAAAATCTCTCAGACACGTACTTGGAGTAGACTTATTCTAAAGCTGGGCTGAAATGCTTGTAGCGACAAGCAGGATTTGTGCTATGCCTGTCACCTTTTATAACAACCATTCTTCTGTTGAGCCATGCACGACAGAATATTCGCCTTTCTCGATCTTCGAACTAAAGGTGAGACCACGACAACGCTGTGACCCGTCTCTTCGCAAACATGGTCAAACACGAGCGGAGAGAAAAAGCCTGTCGGCAAGTTAACAAAATAACAAATAATTGTCAAAAATTACTTTTACGAATGGCCTGCTTCTGACACTGCACGAAAACCTTCATTCAGCGCCGCCATCCAACTGAGTCAACGATAAAATGCAGGCTATGATTGGACGAGTCACGCGTAGAGAATTTGGTGCGAGCGAGTTCCAAAAATGGCACTGCAACTGTGATTGGCTTAAATCTGCAAAGGAATGTGGTTCAGGTTTGAGCAGCCGTTAGAGGGGAGGAGCATTGCGTGACGAGACAAATAACAGCTGCGTGGGAGACTACTGCAGAGCCAGCCTTGCATTCAATTGGTCTTATAGAAGTTCTTGGTTAGCCTGTGCACACTAACATGCCAACAGAAGTTAGCCTGTGCACAACCAGTCACAAAGCTGAACCTTAGATCTTTGAATAACTGCTGCCCACAGCCAGGGTGGACAATTTAATAAAAATCCCGGTTTCAAGAACATACATGTACATGCCACTGGTTTGCAATGTGCTCCACAACCATTGGAAGATAAAAATACACCCCATGAATATCACCTGGAAAGCAAGTGACTCAACTATGACGTGCAGTATAATCCTGATAACTTGAACCTCCAGGGAGGAGGGAAATTTGGTTAGAGATACTGAAGGTTTGAGTTATTGATGGTAAATTTGCAAACAATTTTTAGCCAAGGGAAAAAAAGTTTGGTTCGAGTTAGTGAGAGGTTCAAGTTATCAAGGGTTATCGGGATTCAACTGTACCTAAATTTTTAGATACATTTTTGACACTTTAATAAGCACATTTTATTGTATTTGCCTTCTATGCTTATGTGCTGATGATACAAAAACGGTAAACAAATACCCCATATTTCCTTGAATAACAACCATCTTGCTTATTATCCCCCCCCCCTGAAACTTCAAAAAGGATTAATTAATTATTAATTAATCCTTTTTGATGGGGAGTACATGTACTTGTAGGTAGGTCATATTTGAACAGCAACATTTATGTCACCATTTACTATCAATGGTCTTTCTCAACTGGTGATATTCATTGACTCGTCATCACTCTTGTTGTGGATAAGGTTTATGTTGTGCTTCAAATTTTATTTTGGTTTGAAATTATGTCTGTCTCAAATTGTGATAATAAATCTCTGATAACAAAAGAAAATAGAAATTGAACTGGTTTGAACATTTTCAAACCAAAGAAATATCTGAACCACAACATTACATTGTATATAACGGTCAACTATCCGATTTGCATACCTTCCCACTCTTGGGTGTCTACACCACTGTCTGGACTTTGATCACCTCTGCGTCTGCCGCTCATCTGTGAGTTATTAACCTGTAAGAAAAAAAGCATAAAATTTGTATTACCATATTTCATTGAATAATAGCCATGTGCGATTAATAATAATTTTTCACTCCAAAAGGGGGCAATTATTCCAGGAGGCAATTGAGGGAAGCGATTATTTCAATGATCAAAACTGTAACAAAATTCTTGAATGTGATTGGTTATCAGGAAAGAGAAGGAGAGTGGATGGGGGCATTTAATCGAGGGAGGCGACTATTTCAAATATTTCCATTAAAGGGGACGATTATTTGAGGGGGGTGATTAATCTGGACAGAAATTATTCAAGAAAATATGGTATGAGAGTAGAAGTTTAGCAGTGTTGATTTGCAGTCTAAAGCAAACAAGTAAGAAAATACCATGCAGGCGCCTTTATTGATGACAGTCAATAACAATCCATACCAATCTGTGTCAATTAATCATTATCAACAGCAATAGATGTAAAAGTATTTAAGTTGAAGATGCAGTAAATTTTGTGACCTTTCATCAATTAGCATTGATTTTCAACACCAATCGACATCTACTATCCAGATATGTATCCAGAACTGTATCCAGTCTCTACACATGCTGTGGAGCACAGCTTTATTTTTTTTTCTGGGGGCACGCCCCTGGACCCTTATACAGGGCCATGCCTCTATTTATACCTCTGTGTGTACAATACAAAAAGTCCAGCAATGCACCTGTTTCACATATAAATGAGCAAAGTATAACAAATTATTGTCAAGGCAAATTTGTTTTTGTGCAGAAAACCTCTGATATTTTGCCTAATTGTGTATTTTTTATAAATTGTATTGTAAAGTTTGGAAACTCCATATGCTATTGACAAATAAAAGAGCTGCTTACACTCATGCAATGTGTACATAAACTTATTAATTCCTGTGGCTTTCCATTATTTGGCTGGTGAGGGGGGGGGGGGGGGGGGGGAAGGGTGCACTTGCCCCAGGGTGGGTGGAACTTATAATTTTTTTTTTAAGTTTCATAAGTTTCTCTTCAACATTAAACCAGGTATCCGAATCAAGCCGAATCAAAGTGCTCACCAATGCCCCTACAACATTCTTATGCAGATAACACATACAAATGTAAGGCAGTTAATTTTTCTGAGTCATTGGGGTCAAAAATCTGTGTTGTGATTTGTCTGCAGCGCTATCGACATCATTAAAAACAGTGTGACCTTAGCAACACCGCAAACACAATAACACGATTACGATTTTAATTATTATTTAAAACATGAATGACAAAAATGCAAACATTACACGGATTTTGGACAAATAAACAAAAGAATAATTGACAAGTTAAAAAACCTACAACTAACAAAGCTACTTAAAAAATATGTACAGCGTTGATCTGCGTAATCAATTACAATTTATTCCACAAGGAAAGTACGAGAAAAGTTTTGATTATTGAAAAATGTTATCCACCGCATGGTTAATGAACCATCGAATACTTCAATGTTTACTTCATAAAAAATTAACTTGGAATTTTCCTTTATCTTATCTGCATGATAAAAACTCTCATTGGATTACCGATCGAAACAATCAGAATTAGAATACTCTTTGGCTATCAGTCGTAGATTATAACATGTTAATAGTTTATGGAGAACCAATACGAAAGAAAACAAATGAAGTCGAAATAATTGGGCTCAATTTTCGTGTTGATATTAACGCATCGCCTAAAAAAAGAAACACTGAAGATAAATGCTAATTATCAGTATTGCAAGTATTTGGAAATGTACCTGCGACCAATATTAGCGAGAAGGAAATAAACTAAACTCTTGTAAAGCAAACAGTGCAATATGGAAGTTATTTTCCTATCACATCGGTTACCCACAGGAGAGAAAATAAAACACATGTTTCTTGCTACAAAACAACACTTGAGCTTACATTTGTAGCTTCCATTATTTTCATTGCTTCAGGTTGAGTTACAAAACAGCATTCGAAAAGACAAGTTCAAAACCACACCATCTCGTCAAACCAATATACTCGTGCCATCCAGTTCAGGTGCTAGGTTCGAACCAATGAATCGCTGAATAATTTGGTTTCGAATGATGAGTAAACGTAGCCATTTTTGTTAGTCAAAACCACGCCAATTTCCCTTTAATGACTTACTCAGTAAACGATAGAGAGATTTAAGACATTTTAGAGAAAAGGAATGTTTTGTCTTTGTGTCCTATAAAAACAACGTACAGCGAAGACAACTCACTAGCTAGACCACCACTGAGTGTTGTGAAAGACGACCTTGTCAATTTTACTGCATTCTCGCATTGCAACCTCAACACAACCTCTAACTTTGAACACAAACTTAAACTCATTTTGTAAAAGCTTACCTGACTGAAGTTATTTTTCTAAAAGTTCTTCCTGATGACACCAGAAACTGGTGTTGATGCTAAAGGCTCCCCGGCTATCAATTTCTAAACATGACGGATAATTTATCCTCTCGAAATTTCCGCGTCGACCAGCCGTATCCACAAATTTATTCCCCTCCACTGATTTCCGGACAGGCGCGAAAAGCTCGAGGAGCGAATTGGCTCCTCCTGCAAAATAGTGCACGTTCCGAAAACTCCAAGCCACGTATTCACAAGGTTATCTATGACACGAAAATTCTAGTATTAAAATTAAATTTTCGATTCCCACGGCCTCACACAAAATAGTTTTGACAAAATATATTCATTAAATTCTGATCTATTTTGGCACATCTGGGCACGTGACAAGTTTTGAGCCCGCAAAATGTTATCCAGTGGAGTTTTTTAAATTTCAAAATGGCGGCAACTTTTTCTTCTTGGTAGAAGTTTGAATATTGTCGTCCAGGGAAGCGATCTGCTCAATTGGATTTGATTTTCCTATTGTAGTGGCGATGTATAGGTCATGACTCCACATCTCCTTCGGGATATAGTAGTTCATGCGTCTAAACAAAGTCTCAGTGATTGTCTTTTTGGGTTTGCTCGTTGTTGCGTTGGTTTCTGTTAATGTGTTTTTGTACAGCTCTCTTCAATATAAAGACAGTTTCAATGAGAACGAAAAGCTTGTCGCATTAGAGGTAAGAAGAAACTGGGAATGTAGCTGTAGCTAGTGTCTTAACTATACATTGTAGCTCAAGCACGCTGAATGTTTTTTTTTTGGAAGAAAATGAAGACAAAATATTTCTTTTAAGCTTATTATAGGCGGGAAGATATCAGTACGCGCGTGACTTCAGCAATTGTTATTAATGTCCTAACCAGAGCCTTATTGGCTGCCGAAACAAAGGGTTCTTTTGTTCCGGTGGTTGGCACATTTGTATAACAAAAAGAATGTTTGTAAACAGATATCATCCCTATAGTTTTAAGGTTGTACTGAAAACGTAGCACGCTCAATGCAACCCCGGCTTAATAAGCTTACAAGTCAGCTTAACTACTAATATAGTGCTGAGTGACAATCACTTGGATTTTTGGCGTCCTTTTCAAAAATCTATTAATTTTGTGATTAAGAAAGCAAAAATTTTGTTTTTATTGCAGGATCTATTTCCAAGAAAGCTGGAATTCAAGACTCTCCCCACAGATTCATCTGGCCAGTATAAAATAGATGCAAACTTTTTAGTGGCAAAGATCAGCCCAGGAAAAGATCATGAACGTGATGTAACATTAGTTACTCACTGCACATCAAATCACCTTCATTATCTACTGGATCTCACTAAACATTGGAAAGGACCAATATCTGTGGGTAATATGTCTTATATGTTGTCATTACAACCTTCAGGGGCGGATCCAGGAAATCTATAAAGAGGGGGCCGGAGCAATTTTTATAGTGACAATACGGGTGCGCCAGTGCCCATCAGGAGCGCCCAAGGCGTGACAATCTAGGGGCAAAAGGCAAAAGGGGGGGCCGCGGCCCCCTCGGCCCACCCCTAAATCCGCCCCTGACCTTGTTTGCTTGCAAATAACAGACGTTTTTGTTAAAAAATAAATAGCCCTGTTTCAAAACAAGCTGAGATTTTAAATTTTGTCTTAAATGAAAAACAGGATCCATAAAATTATCAGTTCCTTGTACGTGCTAAATTAAACAAAACCACGAAGTTTAGTTACAAAGAGATATGCTTTCAAAACTTCTATCCATACAAATGTATGTCTTGAATGGTTTTGCACTTGGCCTTGGTTTGAAAAAGAGGCTAAAGGCAACTCAGAAATGGGCTATTAACAACCCAATAAATGTCCGAATTGAAATAGAAACAAAAAGCTAAAGCCCTGTGGAATTTGACAACAGTGGGGTGCTTTGCTCCATACATTGTTGATCCAACTGGTATGCATTGCAAGGTAACTGAAATTTTTGCCCTTGAAAATGAACCTAACAAACTTGAATTCAAAGTAGGTTGAAAAGATGGTATGTTCACTCACTTATATTGTACAAACTTGCATCAATGTATATTAAATTTTGCCTGTATATTGGTAGGAAACACAAGTACAATGGAAAGCTTTACTTTTAACTTTCATGATGTTCTTTGATGATATGTACTATATTGACTGAGTGGGATGGCCCTATAGGAAAATATTTGGCTCAAGGTCATAGCATTCGGACCAAGTGAAGCAAGGTCCATGCACGATGACCAAGAGCTAAATGTTAAGTTAATAAGTATTTTATCATTTGACCAATTTGGAGCAAAATTGTTTCAAATGTTAATGTGCAAGGTTGACGCTTCTCTAGCAGGGCTGTACAACTTTTTCCGGCCATGCTCACACTAATACATACAGCCCTAATACAGACATTTTGCAAATAGTTTTGAAAAGAACATGCGCACAGGGCTGTGCAGGTCAAATGATGATAATGATTATTTCTGTGCTTTACATTCAGCCGTTTTTGTACCTGGTTATGACGTAGAGACAACCTACACCTTTCTTCTTGGCCTTCATCGATGTGAGCAGAGAATTAGGGATCATGTTACAGTGCATTTAGTGTACCCACTGTCACATCCTCCTGCACAAAATAGAGTGGGACCTTATTTAGAACAAGCTCTGAATCGTCATGGAAACTGTGATGAATTTATTACAAGACTCAACAACAATGATTTAACAGGGAAACACAGCTGGAATTATGCAAATGTAAAAGTATGTTACTTAAATTTTCAGATAATAGTAAAAATACCTGTCACTTGTATGAAATATCTGAGTGTACTGAGGCAAATCAATTTGTTTTGGTGAATGCAGTCCATTTCAGTCATCCAGTATCTTTTCAACATATGACAGGTTTGCCAATATGCTGGTGGCCTGGTTATTGTTTGCATTTTACTAGTGGCGTAACGATGAATTCAAATTCTCGATTAATTGCGATTATGACCATTCAGTTTGATTCAGGATTCTTTGCTTCCACGTTTTGATTTCAGTTTGATTTTTGCATACCTTTTTCAGGGTGCCCTCGACGAGTTATTATAAGTGTGAAATCAGAATTTGATTGATAAGCAAAGGTATTTGTAGTTTGTGCGCCATTTTGTGTTGTCTGGTGAAAATGCTGCCCTTCTACCACCCGTTGAGAATTTCGAAATGAGGCAAACCATGCTCGACATGCTCATTGTCACATTCTCAAACTTTACAACGAACGCACAAGCGATCGTGAATCCACCTGCATCTTTTAGATCAGCTGTGTGGAAATATGGTTTTCAGGCTAAAGATGGTACAACAGGTAAGTCTAAAACTATCTGCAAAATTTGCTCCGCAACTTTCAAGTATTGGGCCGGTTCATATTCAAGCATGAGTGCACACTTAAAACATCAACACAACATTGATGAAAAGTCAGAAGTTGTACATGTAGATCCAAAGATGGTAAAAAATTCACTGTGTACTAAAAACAGTACTGTAACAGGACAGTTAAAAATTCAGGCTGTTATACCCTATTCTGTCAAAGTTGACCAAAAGAAGTCTGTTACTATTGTATCCTCAAACTGAGCGTTAAGAAACATTTGCATAATCGAATCGAAATATTCGAAATCGAAAGGCAATAATAAAAAATCGAATCGAATCGCAAGGAATATGAATTGTTACACCCCTACATTTTACAAGTAAAGGGCAAATAATTATCTTAGCTGATTCATGGTCTGGTAGGTGAAGATAAATGTCCCAAGAAGGAAAGTTGCCAGGCTTGCATCATGCTGTATTAGGGGGATCTCATCGGGATTTATACTTGACCTTGCTTACGACATACGTATATGTTATATGGTTTGAATTTGGGGGGCATTTTCAAATCAGTTAGATTTTTATTTTGTTTGTCTCAGATCGTGGTACTGTGATGAATCAGGTCAGGAATTAAAAAAAAAGAAAATGAGAATTAAGGAGGTTCGCATGAAAATCTTCTGACATTGATTTTATTTATAAAACTTCTGACTTGATTCAGAAAACCTTTTTGCATGAGATTTCCTCTTACTTTTAAAGAGGTTGTAGCTTTACCACTGTCATCATACTGGATAAGAAAATCGCCACTTTTTATGTAATCCGCTATAACTGATGAAAACTCTCTTGCAGGTGCCTTACCCAAATAACCTGTTGAGAAATGTTGGACGTTCCAGCGTGTCCAGTGAACACTATGTATTTGTCGTTGATGTGGACATGATGTGCAATGGGAACCTGTACGAGAGCTTCCTTGGATTAGCAAGACGACTTAACCTCTTTGGAAACAATAATGGTGGCATTTTAGTTGTTGTCTGACAGTAATTTCATCCAGAAAAATAAATCCTTTGGACATGTTTTAACATAATAATAATAATATTATAATGACAAGATACCTTTCATAAATTATTTAGAAACTACATATGACAATGTAGCTTTTGACACAAATATCACAATATGTTGACTACCGGTAATGATCTATGTAATGCCTCACATTTTTGTGAATACTGGATAATTGGTAAATTTAATTTAAGAGTGAACTCTTTAATTAGTACAATGGTGTTTACATTTTAATTATTTTGCAGTGATTGAGTTGTTAGCATATTAGACTTGTGACTCAAAAGTCATTGGTTTGAGTCGGTCCTTGGTTAACATGCCTGTAAGGACATAGTTAATATTGGAGGGAGGGGTAGGGGGGTTGGTGTCAGAAGGGAAGGGGTGGAATCCATGTTTCTTGTGTTCCCGAGGACTTGTAATGAAAATTAATGCAGTGTGATGTATACTCTAACCGTGCTGTATGTTTTGGTACCCATGCCATTTTTATCCAAGCCATGCCAAAACTTTTCTGCAGTGTAAATGGGCCTTAATAGTGATAGTACCCATAAATTATTTATGTTTAATGGTCAGTCAGTTATTACTACATAGTTGGATTGATGTCAATACAAAAATTCCTCTTTTGGAGTTTGACTCAATATCTCATTGATGCAGTGAATAAGTAGGATATCTAGTTGAACACAAAGATAAAAAATTTCACACCAGTCCAAGTAGACTTGTCCACTAGTCATTAGGTCAATAATAATTTTTTGACCTTGACTTCTGTTTTTGGAGGGGGCAAACCACAAGTAAGACTGGAAGAGCCGAGGAGAAAGAAGCCTTGCACCAGGACAAGTACTGGATCGGAAACGAGAAGCAAACCCCACGTGAAAGTCTAATGTCCAGGCAGCCATGCATTTGTTTATATAAAACTAAACTAATTACTTAGTTTCTAAATACATGTAACCATTTTCCAAAGATTAATTTTTCTGAAGGTGTGGAAAAAATCTCCAAATATTTTAAGAAGGTTTTCAACAATTTTTCAAAGCTTGCTGAAAATGTCTGAAGATATTTCACTGTTTAGTTCATTTAAAATCCTATTTAGGAAAATAGGTAGTAATATCTTCAAATGTTAATTGAGATACAATTGTTTTAGTGTGAAAGATCCATACCAATAATTTTATGTTACAGTAATTGGTTTATTTCAGATAAAAGAGTGTTTGTTGTGGCAACCTTTGAAAGTAAGCAGAAACTCTCACCATTCTTGACAAAGCAAGAACTGCTTGATCTGTGGAACTCTGGCAGTGTGCAGCCATTTTACTACCAAGCATGCTGGAAGTGCCAGCAACATTTAGACTTTGACACATGGAAAAGGTATTAATTTTATTAGTTGTACAATTAGACTATTTATGTATTCATACCTATCGCTTTTGCAGCATGATATTACTTGTACAAGTGGTACTAAAGGGACTGTAAGTAAACAGAACTTAACTTTACATCAGTTGTTTTCTGATATAAATAAGATTGGTTGTAATTAAATACAATTAAAACAGATTGAGGTATTGTAATGATAGCCATACTCCCCAACGGAAGGTCATTGGAAATTCTGTCAAAGAAACATTGAAAATAATATCCAGAGGGGGTGGGGGGTGGGGGACTTAAACCAAACAAAATCTTCCTTTGGGGGAGGGTGTGTATGTAATGTGCAGCATTTTTAATTTGAAGTCCCGGTAATTTTATTTCAGTAAGTGATAGATACAATATGAGCGGGAGATCTGTATGGGTACCTTATTATAGGAAATTAACGCTCCATGAAATTAACGCGAATCGTTAAAATTCGCGTTAATTTAAGTCGCGTAAATTTTGTTGAGCGTTAATTTCTGCGACATTAATTAAGAGCAGCGTTAATTTCCGCGCTCTTAATTTCCAATATTTTAACCCCAATTTTGGAACCTGTCCAGACATTCTTGACACCCAAAAAACAACAACTACAAGCTTTCTTTCCGTTTACCCTTTATTTTAATCTTTCACAAAAGCTAAAGTGAAGGTTTACAATAGTTCAAGTTCATCTTCATCGTTGTCGCTGTCACAAGTGATGTTTTCAATATCTTCTCCTTTGATTTCGGCCAAGATAGATTCGAATCGTCAACATAGTTTTTCTCAACAGTTTTCTCCAGATTTGAATTTTTTTGCATCCAGTGTTGAAATAAATTTGTTCCAGTTGTCACTACTCACTGTGTCTTGTCTTAATTAATTTCCTTTATTGTGAAATTCTACCTCCTCTTTCGCGTTAATTTTCTTTATTCGAAAGTCGTTTGCCATTAAATTAGCGTTAATTTAAGTCGCGTTAATTTCCAATACCTTAATTTCATGGAGCGTTAATTTCCTATAATAAGGGTTTACAATGGCGAGCCGAAGGCGAGCCATTGTAAATCCCATACAGATCGGACGCGAATATCGTATCTGACTTGTGAAATGAATGTCATACAAAGTGTGAAGAAAATGTTGTTTACATTTAATTTGATTGCTGTTATATGAATGAAGTTAATCCAATGAACGCAAAGGGATTAGCATAACATTTATTTCGTTTTAGAAGAGCAAAATGGTGTCCATGCGCTTTCGTCCTCCAAAAAGTTTATCAGAAGAAAGTTCTCTGCTCAAGGATGTGACTCCCCAAAACACTAAAAACAGCGCGAAGTGGGCCGTTAAAATATTTGAACAGTGGCAGCAGGCAAGGGCTAACAAAAAAACCCGAAAATGAAACTGTTAACCTTGGAGGTGAGAAACTGCAGGGTGGAAAACGTTCAAGAATTAAGCTGCAAGCTGGAGGTTATGACAGCGCTAGCGGAAAGAGTAAACTTCTGGCTTAGTAAATTTATTGGCGAAGTAACAGATCAATGCGACGGTCAATATCCCCCGAAAACGCTCTATTTACTGGCCTGTGGCATAAATCATTATTTAGTTATTTAGTGAAAAGTAAATGAATGGAAGGGGGCTCTTGTTGGTTGCTTTCCAAACAAGCTAGTGGCTGAGTTACATATACATAATTAGTATTCTGTATTAGTTACAGAATACTAATTAGCTTCATTAGTATTCTGTATCTAGATACAGAATACTAATGAAGCTAATTAATATTCTGTATTCATTCATCAACCCCAACATTTCCCTGCTACCTATTCAAACCCTCCCTGTGCTTTCAGACAGTTTATATATGTATTGGGATTTACAAAGGTATACATGTGACTTGGATTGGTCATCACCCTCATGAATTATTAATGAATTTTACAATATTTTATATAATTTTATTTTAGTTATCACTCTTCAAACAGCGACTTGCAGATTGCTTATACTGTTGACTGGAAGGATCCTTGGGAACCATTTTACATTGCACCAAATAATGTTCCATTGTATGATGAGAGATTTAAACAGGTATGCTTCAATGAATCAGTATATAACTGATGAAACATGTTATTGTGTTTCCATCATTTTGCTCTAGAATAAAAGGAACTGAACTATCTACAACAGCCACCCTTGCAATAATTTTCTGGACTTCATAGATAGATTTCATGAGGAGTGTCTAAATGAATAGATGGGCAGTTGGGGCAAGTTTGAAGCTTCATTTACTTGTCAGTTATGTCCCCTTTTTCAACAAGCCCTTCCATTTCCTTCCCACTGCCACTAATGAAATAGGCCGTGTGGGACATGTGCATGATGTCATTTCAGAATGCATTAAATCATAATATAACTGTCTGTTGATTTGGCACAAAATAGAAATGGTAACAGTTTTTTTTTTTTGCCAAGGTATAGATATTCATAGATCCAAACCACATAACATGCACTTGCCGGTACATTAGAAATTTTATGTGTTCCCTATCAAATCAAAGGCTCCTACAAGCCAACTCGTGAATACAAAACAACCTTCCGACCCTCCCCTCGCCTACTCGTTTTGTTTCACCGACCTTCCTCCTTCCCCACCCTCTGCATCCAATCCCCCCTCCTCCCTCCAACACTGTCCCTGTGTGTGTTAAGGCAGGTGACCATTACCTATCACGTTTGGAACAGGCAAAATATCTGCACAAGCATTATGCACTGGTCAGCAGAATTACCAAGAAAGGTTTACAGCCAATGGATGGAAGGAGTGAATATTTGCGTATTTGTCCCCATCTGTTATAACTCGATAGTTTAACGCCTGGCATATTCAGGAGTTAAAAAGAGCACTTGGATATCATGTAAAGCAACAAGTGGTACATTTCTTCCATCATTTTTTATTTTCAGTATGGTTTTAACAGAATTAGCCAAGTCTGTGAGACTCACATTGCTGGTTTTGACTTTGTTGTCCTCAACAATGGTTTTCTGGTTCATCATGGATTTAAAGTAAAGGAAGGTTTCCACTCAGCAAAGGATGAGGAAAATACACGCAATAGAGAAATTTTTAGAACATTTAAAAAGGAACTTAAGTTAAAGTATCCGAAGTCAACAAGACACTGCTGACAAAAACATAGATATGTCAGTCACGCCAGGCTTGTGTCTGTGGATGAGTAACATTAGATTGATATATTGATCACATACATACAGTAATGTTCATTATAAGGCAATAGTGCCATTGAAACAGTTACTGATGAAGAGTGAGTAAGAAAGACATTGGAAGTTTATGTAAAAACTTTTATGCTCACAACTGGAATGACAGCCCAACCTAATGAAATTTATTATTTTATGTGCATGTAAATAACCAATTTTTTCTACTTCTCTGACAGTGTTGTGTTTTTATCCCCACCTCAATGTAAGTTTTTTCTTATCCCAAAGTAACATCCCTTTTTATAACATTACTTATATTTAGTTCACTTGACTAAAAGAAAAACATTTTATTTTCAACAAAAAATAGTTCTCAGTTATAACACTTGTAAGATGGTGGGTAATAAATAAAATTGTTTTTGATTTATGCACAGTGAAGTGTCAGTTTCTAGATAGGATTTCTCTTTCACTTATAATCTAATAAACTAGTAATTAGTTTTTATTATTAATGTCAAGCACACACTGGAGTGGTACATAATTTTCCAGACTTTATTTAATCCCCCTCAAATAATGGTGCACAGCACACACTTTCCTTTTTACTCCTTTATAATTATTTCAACCCCCCACAATTCCCCCCTTCCCACAGACGCGATTCACAATCAGTGTTTACAACAAACCTGAATTATGTATGTATGAAATACATACTTAAAAGAAATATTTTCTATTATAAATATCCTGAAAAGATAGGAACTATATGCACCAGAGCATTGTTTTCTCTTACTACTGTAATCTCCACTGTAGTATAAGGATTCAAATTAATACAATATTCTCCATCACCACTATTTTTCCCCATTATAAAAACAAGGGATAATCACCCAGACTCCCTAACAAGGCCTCCCTAATATTTACTCTTGGTGAACATTTTGGCCTGGTGAAACAGTGCATTGTTCGTTTCCAAGGAATTGTTCTTGTTTATCGGACTTGTGGACAGTACATTGGAGAAAATAATATATTTCTTCCAGAATGAGAATACAAAGAATGATCACCACAAATCTGTAATTTGGAGAAACAAGAATACAAATATAACTGTACAGTGGAACCCACCTTACAACCACCTTGTTATTAATTATGGCTATTGGTTTTGGTCACAATAAATGTTCATGCAGTCATTTTCTATATCTAAAACCCTGTTGATATAACCACATCTTTCTGTGGCAGTATGAGCTTCAAAAGTGACATCTGAAGACCATTCTGTTATTCATATTCTAGAATACAGTCAATTGAATTATCAAGTGCATATCACTTATCAAGTGATGTTTAGAACAGCTTGTGGGGGTAAAACTTTTTTTCAGGAGTCGGAGAATCCAATGTTGGCTTCTTTGGTGGTGAAACAAGCTGTGGGTCAGGGGTCATATAATCTTTATGTGCTTGAGTTTCCTCAAGGTTTGATCCGTGGTCGGCAACCCCATCAAGAAAGTCCAAAATGTCAAATGAGGAGTTGTGATGAGTAGACACCAGGGTGTTGTGTCCATGATCAGTATGAGAAAGGTGAGCCTCTCTTTGCCCAAATAAACATCTTTGAACATCCCTGGCACGTGAAAAATCATAAACTTCCTTTCCATCATTGATTCTTCTCTCTCCATTACTTACTACACTTAGGCATTTATCCTGCAATTAACAAAAATTGGTTACAATGATTAAAAATGTTATCGGTTACAACTCCTAAGGAATTTTGAACTGCATTATTTTATATTTGGGTTCGTTGGAGTTATGCAACATATGACAAAAACAACAACAACATTAAAATATGAGCTTGTTTGCACTGAGACTGTGCTTCAAGGACATCTTGCATGAACAATTATATTATAAGATTGTTGTTTTTGGGATTGGTTGCACTATTAAGGTTGTAACGTTGTTTATTTTATGATTGAACAAAAAAATTGAGATATGACTGCAACAAACACAGGAAATAAGGTAACATTTTCCACAGCAATTGAAAGTATTACACCATTAAAAAAATTCTGTCAAGTTTTCATCAATGTCTGTTCATCTTCATTACCTGGGATTGAAAATATGTATTTGATTGAGATGTTCCTTTGCTTGTTTTTGACTCTCTTGCTGCAGTAACAGTTTGCAGTAGTCTGTTTTGCTGTCTAACAGTTTCATTGGATTCTCTTTGAAGAACAGGTGCACATGTTTGTTCCTCACTTTCAACCAAATTGGCACTAGAGGGCTGGTGCTCCACTGTTGTAGTTGTCCTTTCATTGTTTGTATTTTCCTTTTCACTTAAACTTTCCTCTAAGAGAAAGAATTGAAGTCAAGGAGATGGATGTTTTATAGCTTGCAATGGAAATATTATCATTATCTGGTTGAACATTAAGCTTTGTCTCCTACATGTTTTCATTCTAATATTGCTTTTCCGAAAAAGCAGGGCTGTAGACCCTGGTGTTACAGTCTGTCTTGTTTTAAATTCATGTTCTTTGGAGATATTAGCACATAATTATTTGCTATACTCTTGGTTAATTAGTAGTAATTAAGTTAAATATTTTTGGTAATATTAATTTTGGTGAAATTGTTAAAACGGGACTGCAACTTCAACTTGTAACTTCAACTAAGTTTCGTTTCCATGGCAAATAATAACATAATAGTAAGTGACAGTTTGTTAAAATCAACATCAGAGATCTCTCCAAAAATTAATATGTGCAACTTACAATTTAATTAATATTGGAATAGAGCAGTTTTCAATTGAGTGTCGAAAGAAATTACACAATTGCTTTGGTTTTGCATTGCTGTGCTTTGTGTTTGGCTAAAAAATCTTGCGCTACTTTCTTGACCAATCAGAAGTAAAACCAAAACCAATCGTGACTTGCTTGCACACATTTTCCCATGCTTGGTGCCGCCCACATGTAATTGCTTCGAGCTCTGATTGATTCATTGGATTGTTTACGACTGTTGTGATTGGTCAGAGTAATTACTTTGGTTTTGGTTTTACAACACTCAATTGAAAACTGCTCTGTACCTATTCATTACAATGGTGTTAATAGAGTTAGTAAGGGCGATAATACTAAAGACTAATTGATAAAATGTTTTGTAAGTAGAAAATGAAGTTTATATTGGGCAGATGACTACCAGTAATGCTTTGGTTGACTCACTAGTTTGACACACAACTCTCCCAAACTTCAAATGACAAACAATGTGTTGATATTTTTTGGTGTCTTTATTTCAGTCTTTGCAGTTAATAAATTCCTAAGTGGTTGTTTTTTGAAAAGCTACTTGTACTTTGAAACAGAGAATGTTAAGCCTCTCTACTGCTGATGATGATTACCAACAAATGATAATGCAAGCTTAACATTGCCACTTTCTTCAACAATAGTATTTATTATATTATTTTTCACATACCAACAGATTTCCTTTTGAGGCATCTCTTTTGAACTTCAGAGGCAATTCCAATACTGTTACCTATCTTCTGTGCGTGACTACTGACAGAACTTCAAATAATAAAAAATCAAGTGCAGTTGTATTAAATGAGGGGAAATGCAGCCCTCTCATATTTATCAATATCAGTGTCAAAGTTATAAAATAATGCTACTTGGGTACAGTTGTAAACCACTGTAAAAATAGACTACATTGTAACTGAACTTATTGACATTAAGAATCCCAACTAGGTGGAAGACTAACCAGTTGGCTACTTAACAGTAGAATCCCAATAACTTAAACCATCATAGCAAACAAACACTCTTTGAGTTATTGAGAGTTTAATTGCACAGTGTAATGAAGCAAAGCAGGGGTAACTGTACAGGGTTTGAGTAAGCATGAAGTTTGAGTTAAAGGGGATTACAGTGATTGAGATTCTACTATATTTACATATTAGTATATGTAAGAATTTGAACATTGCTGCCGTATAACATCTTTGGCTTAAAATATATTGTCAGGAATTCACCTTTGCTTGTACATTTTTCTCAACTGTCCCTGTATTTCAGCAAAGTAGTCTAAAGGCAAAAAATAAATAAGTAAGTTCCCATTATACTGTATAAGTATATAATACATTTTATACAATGAACTGAATACTACGCGCTCTGTGATTGGTCGTTGCCTATGATCTATCAGAGTACAGACGCACGGCTGACGTCATAGAAAAATTGTTTGCTTTGTTTTGTCCAACATGGCGCACAGTTTTGAAAATGTTTGCGAGATTATTCTGGATTGAGCTAGTGAAAGCCTCGAAAAATGTTTAGCAACAGCTGTTTGCGAGCAAGAAAAAGAGGAAACCAAGAAAAAATATTCTTGGTGACTTGAAAAATACCTAAACTGGAACAAATCTTCAAACAGTCGAGCGCTCGAGGCAAGTTCGTAATTTTACTCATTTTACTTTTCTGTTCATTGTATAAAACAAATAGATTCCATTTGGCCATGTGTCTTTTCAGTTATAGATCACAGAAGACGTCAAAATGTGGTAAGAACATCAGTGACACACTCGCCTGCGGCTCGTGTGCCACTTTTTTGTTCTTACCACATTTTGACGTCATCTGTGATCTATAACTGAACAGACACACGGCCAAATGTAATCTATTTGTTAAAAATATTACACCCTTACAAAACATGTAAGAATAATTATTAATACAAAACTGAATGCAAGGCTGGCACTACGGCAAAGGGCAGATTTATTAATTAGTCAGATTGGGCAGATTTATTAATTAGTCGAAATATTGGCCATTAATAAATCTGCCCTTTGCCGTAGTGCCAGCCTTGCATTCAGTTTTGTATTTTCACATTCAAGTGACGCCTGGCACGAGATCTTTCACAAGGAAGATCCGGCAACTACCAGTAAGTTTAATTTCTGCGTCGTGTGGACCTCTGCATTCAAAGGTTTTTCTAATTATTAATGCTTGCAGTGTTATAGTTACAGTGACAGTCACGCCATGGTTATTCAAATTATTACAAAAACATGTGCAAAATGATATGAGTTAACCAAAAGACTCTAGCTGATACTGAATAAGGAGCAGATGTAAGGATGTCAGTTACTGAAATCTGCACTACAAAAGAAATTATCAGTTAATGTGATCAATACAATAATGGTAAACTCACTTCTTCCATGAAATGTCTCTGAAGGCCTTAGTGTGTCTGTTAAAGTAACTGCTATTTCTTGTAATGGTGTCTAAATAACATAACAGCAAAGATGTTATACATCAAAATTAATCATTTCAGACACAGAAATTTCATGAAATAAATCTCCAAACTCTGGGAAACTCAGAGGAAGAAAAATATACATTTAAAGTTATTTTTTATACACATTATTTTTTAATTTGAAATAAATATAATTTAATTTTAATTGATTGATTAAATTAAAGCATTAATTGACCCATTTAGTTAGAGCCTACAACAATATATACCTATTTTGTCTTGCTGTCAAATTCGTGTGCGTGTAAATTGAGTAAAATAAATAATATATACATGCCTTGAAGGCAAGCACTGTTTCATTTTGAGGTGTAATTCTATGTGGAGTAATCCTCCGAAGTGGCGTGATTCTCTTCATATCAGCATTGCTGTATTTTCCAGTTGAACTACAAGTGCTGTAAAACATTGATATTTATGGTTACCTATTAAAATGTCTAAATATAAGTAAGATATATATTGATCAAAATGACTCAGCACAATGAGAGTTTATAAAATAAGTTTGTCTTTCTTTCTGTCAAAGCTACGTGCAGTTACTGTATGTATAAACATTAAACTACATTTACACAGCTGGATTAGTTCCAATTTGTTATGGTTCAATAATCTTTCCAGATGGTGACTCAACCAGTCCTGTGTGAACAGGTTCTGTGCTGGGTTGATGTGGTTCTGTGTAAACATATCCTAAGAAACTACACCAGTTAAAACACAATAATTATTGTTCAGTCTTAATTATAGGACACTCAGTCTGTCATAACTTCAAAGCTAAAGAAAGAATAAAAATAAATTATTTCCTCCCCGTACATTTGGTGTAACTTGCAGAGACATTTTAACTAATTCATAGCAATAATACTGATGTAATTATACCCAACATGTTACAGTTATCTGATATTAATGGCACATTGGCTATTCTGCTGACATCCCAATCTCACTCGATCCTTAGTTAAAATTGTGAAGCACACTTGAACATATACATAGTGGAAACTGCATTATGTAGATGCATTGCGCATTATTATCAGTTAACTAAAATAGTTGATGGCCCTGGCAGTTATAACTGGTATTCAAAATTATTACAATTCAACTTTTATTACCTGTGAGTTTTATTACTACCAGCAGGGCTCTGTACTCTAAGAAAGAAAGAAAGTTCATCATTATTGGGCTAAAGACAAAAGCACTTGATAAAATGTTGAATTTATTTGCTAGAAAAAATATTGGTTTGACTTACAGGCGGTCTGTGCCTCCAGAATTGTGGTGGATTGGAGAATCTAGACATATGTTGGCAAAAGGCTATCATTAGAAATTCACAATGGTAATCAATATTTTGGAGCATGGAGATCAATTACAATTTGACAGGGTTAGAAATTTGTTATATTACTCCCCTTGTATAAACAAGGAAATTAGCTTACATAGTGATGCTTTTGCATGCCAAGAGCATTATTCAACAAGCTGGGGCATGAAACATGTTGACTTTCTTATATCATCATTTCATCTACTCTTAATAAGCCAGTAATAATGAATCAGTCTAATTTGTTACCCTTCTATCAGTGTGGATCATATATTTTTTGTGTTTGTTACACAAACACATATTTCTTGTACCTGGAACATCAGGCAAACCAGCACTGCATGATGACAGCTGTATTTTAAATGATGAACAGTCTAGAACTCTGGCCATATCTTTTGCAGTTTTCGATTTGATGTCTTCAAATTTCTGAAGAAAAAATAAATGAACCGTTGCTCAATATGAAACACAATATATTCTCTAACATACCTGTAAGTACAAAATTGCAAATGGTTTCACTCTGAATTCATTCGTGAACAGTACATGTTACAAGTAGCCAATCAAACACAGTAATATTATTATTGTACAATTGACTAACCTTTTTACACAACTTTTGCTTGAGATTCTCTGCCATTAAACAAAATGAACAGAAGCTAACATTGGTGGATTTAGAGGCAGAGCTGAATTGGGTGGCTAGCCACCACTCTAAATCCACTAATTTTTTTTAAAAAATCATGTTCAGTTTAATGATAAAATACAAACACAATGGGCAGCTGTAATATTTATTGTTGTTGCTTTTAGCTTAGCCATCTCTGATTCAGAGACATTTGTACTTTTAGAGAATAACATTTTTCCCTCACCTCGCAATATTGTGTCTGACTTCTTTGCTTTGTTGTAGATTCCCAAACTTCTCTGTAAAAAACACAGCTAGTTTTATTGCAGTTGAATGCAGGTGTTCAGGGTTCTTGTAACCATAAAAAATTCAGTGTGTACTTACAGTTATTCTGTTCTTTGAAATAATAGAAACTCTTGAATCATTTTGTTGCTGTTTTCTGTTACTGACACTACTGTGGTCCTGGAATACATTAATAAAATAAAAGCATCTTTTCTTCGGCAGTGGCCAAAATAAATCCAAAACTGGTAAATCGATAACTGATTTAACAATAATTGTTAAATATAATACATAGAGCAAGCAAATCAATAATATTCCAAGCAGTTACAAACAAGATACTCAGGATACTATTCAAGATGAGCTTAATCATACTTAGGAACAAGGCATGCAATTTTATCCCTACCTCTCTACATCTTGAGTGTTTGTGATTACTGGGACTTGTACAAGCTGGTCTTTTTGTATGATGTGAACATGTCATTTGCTGATGGAGACAAAAATTAAAAAACATCAGAAACTCACAAATTTCTGTTTCATTTGTTTCTGATATTACATAACGGGCAGCTTTGTTCCCTGAGTATAATAGATTGAAACATTCCAGTGAAGCGACGAAATTTAAGTTATGTAGACAAAAACAACTAAAGAGATACAGTTATCAGATGTTATCATAACACAGTATTTTATCCAAACCAAACCATTTCTAGTCATTTTCTTACCTGAAACCCCTGTCAGTTCTATCACCTACATGGCAACTTTTGCCTCAAGCCCATAATATTTTAATGCCTTTTGTGCCTTTAATAAATTTCCCGAGATAAAAGAAGGGAGACCAAAAAAATCCAAAGTGTAATTTCATTTTATTTTTATTGTTCTTGAATCCGTAAAGGTAAGCTATTGTTAAGGCGAGATTTTTGGAGGAATTTTCCCGGATTGCCGCGGTTTCCTGCGGACGTGTTGAGCTGGGTTCTTGAGCGTAAATCGTATCGACGGATGTTATTATCATGTGGTGTATACATTAAGTGGAGTATGAAAACTACTGTAAACGGGTGTACCTTCTTATGTGATTCCTTTTTCCGTCTTTTGGTAGATTCATTTACGGAGTTTTCTTCGGTTTTCCCTTGTTTCGTAGTCTTGTGATTCTCAGCGTCGCTACCACTTACACTTTCGTCGCTGTCAGAAAACGGCTCGCAGCAAAGTGACTTTCGAAATATTTCTCCCTTCTCTTCACCCATTATGGGAAGAATATAAGTAAAGGGAGACACAACAGTTCGCCTTTAATATTCAGCAAAACCTACTATAAACGAGTAAAAAGTGTAAACAAGCTTTAAGCTTACCATTTCGACGTTTCATACGCATATCGGCAAAATGTTCTGGGTTGGGTTTGATCTCTCACGTGTAGAAAGTTCCATGATTTTGTATAGCTAATTAGTGAAAAACAGTTGTAGCCTAAATCCTCTTATTTAAATTTTCAAAGAGCAATTGACGAAATGTAGGTGAATTTTGCTTCAAATCACTATGAAGACTATGAAGGTACCGCTCTGCGGCCATCTTGTTGTTTGTTCGCGCGCTTTTTTGCCCCCCTCGCGCACCCGGTTGCGTGTCTGTTTCCCGCCAAGCCGAGAAGTCAGTTGCGTGACTACGGCAGAGATCTCATGGATCCATGAGATCTCTGCCTACCCGACCGAAACGCAAGAAATAAAACGTTTAAATGCAGAGGACGACCACTCAACACTACGATAAATAGTGGTAACTTTCTCTCCGGATTTCCTTTATAAAGGGATGCGACTACTAGACGTCACCCAAAGTGTAGATAAACCGTTCAAAATGAAAGGCTAGTACAGCGGAAATTATTAAATGGCAGGTTTAATGGCCAATATTTCGATTAGTAGAACTAGAAGACTAGTTCAGCTGCTAGTTCTACTAGTCGATTGCATTTTAACTTGACATCTGTCATGTAACACTCAAAATTATTTCTGGATTTCTAAAAATCTTAAGTTTGTTTAAGCTTAAGTGTTTTTGTCGTTGTTAAAAAAAAAGATTAAAAGAAAGGATATTTGTTTGACCCTTGATTGCCCTTCGTCTTGAGGCTGTGCAACAATTTTTTTCCAGATTGTTCCATCCATACTTTTCTTTTCTTTGACTCGCTGTGCACGAATTTCTTTTATCTACTTTTATAAAATGGTCCATCCCTAACTCACGATCCTTTTTGTCACGTAACTCGATTCGTAGACGGGAGGCTGTTCGGCGGCCATTTTACTTCTGAGGGGATGGGGGTTGGGGGGGGGGGGGGTAAGGCAAGTAAGTCCAAAAAATACATTTTCTTTAATCAGAAGCCGTTTATTCTTGTTAGCTCAAAACTAAAATATGATACGATAATTATCAAAATATGCGAATTATGCTAAAAATTATGCTAGCACAAACTATAAAAGCCTGGGGGAGGGGGGGGGGGGGGAGGGGTTACTATAAATCCTACAAGCCGGCTCTCTTGAAAAAATAATATCCAACAACTGCGAAAGCCTGATTTGAGCCTTTTTAGCCAAAACAATTCCTGCAGCATCGCAGCAAGAGATAAACATTTTCGAGCACAGACAAAATTCTGCCGTATTGGTGTCTCGCAAAATCTACTTTTTTACGTAGTCAGATGAGCCTTGCAGGTTGTCGGCTATATTTGTTCATTTTTTGGTTGATTAGGTCTTTTGTAGATTCTACGTATCCATTACAGCATTATCGTTTGCAGCCTTTTGCAGCTTTGAGCTATATTCGCATTACGCCCACCTATTTTCTTGTGTTCGAATTACGGGTAGTTTCTTGGTGTTGCGGATGGTGTGATCACCAAATGACGTAAAACAAAAGATTCAAAAGACACTGAACAATACCCACACCACAACACAAAAGCTAACCAACAATGGCTTCCGCAACACCAAGAAACATCCGAATTACGTCAACTGTCAATACGTTCACCGATCAGAAACTGTCGCGCGCTTTTACGCATGGATGAGCTATATGGATGACTCTTCACGCGGGAAATTATGTGTGCCCCCATGCCTTCACGCGTTCTCGGAAAGGAACGACTGGTCTATTTTAATGTACCAGCTTACAGTCTGAACCGGATGTTCTTTTGTGTGCGAAGATGCTTGAAGATGCAACTTGTTGGGGTCGAGTTGCAAATTTGTTCGTGTAGGATTCCTCTTCGGAAAAGCGAATTGTCCTGGAATATCGTTAAAAGGATCTTTCATAATACGAAGAATGACAACTACTACTCTGTCACGAAATAGCAAAGTTTGCTATTGCGATAAAGAAAATATGGTGAAAATAAAGACAAGTTGTGAGCTGAAATACATTTTCTGCAAGTTACTTGCGCCGGTAGCAAGACTGATGTTCGCAAAAGCAATTTTTTTAGGTAGAAAAACTGTCGTCTTAAAACCGCTGTATTCAGTGAAAAACTATCAAGATTCACTTTTGAGCTGAGAAACTTTTTATTTCTATGGAGAAGTATTGTACCAATGTCCGTTGTAGTTCTGTTGGTTTATTTAGCCGTTTTCTTAACCTGGGGAGAGAGGGAAAGGACGCCTGCAAAATTTCCCAACCGAAAAATTCCGATGGAAATTTTCCGAAATTTTTTGTAAATGGGAAACGCCCCCTTTGTTCATTTCTGTGGACGCAGGCGGCCGCAAAATTCTGATTGGCTAATTCGCGCTGGCGGTAAGAGTGCTTTCACGCGCCTCCCGGGTTATCAAAGAGATACGTCACCGTTAAGAATGAGGACAAACGACACACCACCAAAAAACACAAACAGAATGGATTGAAATCCAAGTTACAAAATGAACTTCAATGTTTCCATCTGCTAACATCTGGATAGCGCTATCCACTGGATAAATCACTGTCCAATGGATAAGTGTTAGAGTGATTTTTTCTTACTTCATCTGTGAAATAGTTAGTAGAATAGTACGCACTATTAGACTATAATTCCTTTGTTTTCTTTTGTTTAATTTGGACTATCACACACTGGCTGTGTTTTCACGAGGCGGTTTTTCTCGCTTAACATTCCTGTAGATATATTTTCTTTTGTTAAGACAATAGAAAATTTGAACACAAAAGAACGACAATACAATGCCCTTCTTTGTTGTTTAATTGCTTTAATTGCCGACAAGCTTAAGCGACCTGGTTTGCTCGCTCGCGAAAACACGGCCAGTGTTTCACAGATGAAGTAAAATCACTCTAACAAAACCAATTATGTTAACCACTGTATAATGATTTATCCGGTGGATAGGGCTATCCACCTTTTGAACAACCGGGGCCTGATGTGTAATAGCATCCACTGACGATTCACAATTCACATGACTCTGAAGATGAGTTCCGTTCAGGTTGTCGAAACAACAACAGTTCTTTTCACTAACCCGGACGAAAATGCAAGTGTTTGTTGAATTTTAAACTGCATTAAAATTATAATTTGTGGGTTTCATACTTAAAATTGCAGTAACAAAGCTGTGAATGCTAGATTGGACACATAACGTCTTTTCAAAAATGTATCTGACGTTTACTGTATGAAATTTTTCTTACATACGTACGTACATTAAAACAGTGACTATTTTTAAGAGGCACACTCCCTTTATAAGAATAGATAAAATTTATTTACAATTTGATTCACTTAATATATATTATAATTATTATGACGATTTTGAATTAAGTTATCTTCTCTTAATAATGTACCAGGCGACAACAAAAACAAACAAGCAAAACAGAATCAAATAAAGCATGACTTTGTGATGTCCTTTTTTAGTCAGTGCTGTCAATCGTCCCATTGTTGATGATAACAGTGAGCCTCCAGTGTCGAAATCTGTATCCTGAAATACATTGGAAAATAACCTTAAGAAAAATGTATTTTGATTGGTTTAAAGTTGTGTTTCTACACAGGCAGCCCTGGCTAAACACAGCACTCCTTGATGGCAAAATATAAGGATAGATATGGAATATTGCAATTTTGCTAATAAACAGGAACAATTTACTATGTAAAATTATGTCTATCTGTCGTTTCTTGACTGTGGGGCTGAATTATTGTGAAAAGTAAGCAATGTTTTGACTGGTGAACAGTGACTTTTTATGGGAACCCTTATGCTTCTTGCAATGAATAGGAAAGCTTGTGGTGATAAAAACAGAAAATAAAGAAGAAAGCAATCTTCTTCTGGTTGCTATCGTAACTACAGAGAATGTTGAAAGCTAAGAGAGACTTTTCAACTGTGACATAAATATTGCTGTTATGATAAAACTTACCATTTCACCAAGCATTTTATTCTGATATTTCACTTCTTGTCCAATGTCTATTGTAAGCTACAAGAAAGAAGAGATAAAATTGTTTTAATGATAATAAAGTAGTTTCACACAACCCTTGAAACAGAAATTAGACCAATGGGCAATTAGACACTTATTCCATTGTTTTCTTTTGTTTACCTGTAATGTTTTAACAATGACTGTTTACTGTGCCTTTCAATAACATGCGAAATCTGAAGTTCAAGCCTCATATTATGTTTACAATTTACGCTGCCATCAATCATAATTATGACGACAAACATTAGACCCCTCAAAACAAACTGACAAGAAGGATCAAAATCCACCAATCAAAAGCCACAAGCATGACCTTTTAACCCTGTTGAGTTTAGCATCCTCGTTTCCTAAGACATTTGCTATGATATTTGCAGCAGCGAAAAACACAACATCACTGGTGGTTGAGTGTTGAACTCCATAGTTGCAGTAATTTTGTTTCACTACTTTCGTGAGATCACTTTTTGGTAGAAAATCAAATAATAATGGGATACAAAATGGTCGGCCACATCTCTTAGAATTAATACTTGAGGTGTAAATGGTGTATGTAAAAGGGCTATGTGATTTGCATTTGGAGGGTGATGCATGATTAGCTAATTTTATTTTTCCGAGAAACGTGAAATTAAGAAATCATTCTTTGCGATCTGTGCCGTTTAGATTCAATTGAATATGGTACAGGACTTCTGATTACAGATCTAAACTCTCATAAGTAGAAACCCTGGCAGGGAAAGAAGACCCAGGGTGGCATTATGGGCTTTTTATACTGCAAAAAATCCAATATTAGCCTACATCTACAAATATGTAATTTACTCAGATTTTGTTTTGCCTGAAAAAGAACCATGAATTGAATAAACAGTTAGAAGGTTTGATGTAACAGGTATCTCTCTCTTAGCGGAGATGTTTAACTGTTTAATCATATGCACTTATTGACTGAGTGGGAGGGCCGGACAGGAAAATATTTGACTCAAGGTCACGGTGTATGGACCAAGTGCAGCAATGTCCTTGCGCCATGAACGAGAGCCAAATATTTTCCCGACTGGCCCGACCTAACTCAGTCAATAAGTATTTTATAATATGACTTGAAAGTACAAGAATAGTTGTGCAGTGGGAAGTCACTTGAACTCAAGCAGGGCCGGACGGCTTTTTCCAGACCGGCTCACGTCAACTTGTCCGGCCCCGCTCACATCACCTTGGGATTTTATTTTCTGGAGGATTGCGTCAGCGGGGCCATACAGTCATATTATAATATTGAATATGTTTCATGTGACACATGAAATAATTTTTTTAAAAACAGACATCATCTACATGTATGAATAAAGTTTATTATAAATAAATAATCAATAAATAAAGTCTTTATTTCTCGATGGTAGCACTTCATAGCATAGCTTATGAACTCGTGGCCCTCACTTTATATATAAATGAAAAAAAATTATCAAACTACACTATGAATAACTGTTATCCTTTGGCAAAGATCTCAGAGACCCAGTTAACGTATACGTGCATGTTTACTAAATAATATTTACTTGGCGACTTTGTATGTATTACCGATTTTAACGCCTGGACTTTGCTTGACAAATGATCGACCATTTTATCATTCTCTTCTTCCAACATGTGGTGATCTGTTCGTTGAGCCATATTGCCTTGGTAATCAGAAGCTGAAACCAAAGAGAAACGTCAACAATTTGCCATTCTTATAGGCAAGAAAACGACAGTTAACACACGAAACCTGCTACGAAATTAACCTACCACCATGGGCTCGTCTCATAGCGATCAAAACAGCAGAATTGGCGCTATAAAAAGCACAAATTTCTTTACGTATTTTTGAAAGACGTGTCACTTCCCCTGATACGAGGATTATTTTTGGGTTTGTGGTGAAAACCGCTGACTATCTCTCATAAAAGCGAGGCTTTCACGACCACCACAGTCGGCCACACTTTTTTTCACAAGGTTCATTCACACCGGTTTTTATTGAAGCTCGTTATTGAAGTAGTAAATACTAGTTTAACCTTAATTTAACATTCGACGTGTAAAATGGCTACACTGAAGACATCTCTACACTGTATATCCCGATCAGGTAAGTAATAAAGTCATATTTATGTTATATCACACGTGAACTCAAGCACTTGTTGATCCTCATTTCTTCCTAATTCGAAATTCTTTCGTGGAAATAAATTGTATAAACAAAAGTTACCCATTTTTAGTGACGACAGGGGCTTTCTAGTTATTTTGTTGTTTTAATAACTTAACTGATCATTCCAATGGGACGTTTTCTTTTTTAAAAAACACAGAGCATTTCGGGGGTGTGTGTGGGGCGGTGTACATGGATAATCAGTGGTTGTACATGTATAAACAGGCTCGTTCTGATTGGAGCCGATTGATTGTTTATTAGAAGGCTTTGGGAGTTACAACATCACAACAAATCATGGAGCCTATGTGTTTGTTTTGTTTTTATAACAAAAATGTAAATCACAAAATGTTAGAATCAGGCAGGCAGGCAGACAGCCAGTCAGACATTATTGTTTACTTCCAGAGAGAATGGGTGTCATTCCATTCAACCAAAATTTCTACAAGTTCTAGTACAAAATCTAATAGAACTGGGTTTTATCAGGGCTGTCAGTTTCTTTTTAAGTAGGTGGGGAAGCAAAGAAAGCAGTCGGGGAAAATTATCAATGTTTTGATTTTCCATCAAAGTAGCCATGGAGGGCTCAAACACGTAGTAGCAGGGGGAAATCCCTGACCCTAGGACCTTATTGACAACCCTGGGGCTCAAACATGTAGTAGCAGGGGGTAATCCCTGTCACTAGGACCTTATTTACAGCCCTCACCAGGGCTCAAACACCTAGTAGCAGTGGGTAATCCCTGTCCCTAGGACCTTAATTACAGCCCTGGGGTTCAAACACGTAGTAGCAGGGGTAATCCATGTCCCTAGGACCTTATTGACAGCCCTGGGGCTCAAACACGCAGTAATAGGGGGTACTCCCTGTCCCTAGGACCTTATGTACAGCCCTGGGGCTTAAACACATAGTAGCAGTGGGTAATCCCTATCCCTAGGACCTTAATTGCAGCCCTGGGGTTCAAATGCGTAGTAGCAGGGGGTAATCCCTGTCCCTAGGACCTTAATTGACAGCCCTGGGGCTTAAACACACAGTAGTAGGGGGTAATCCCTGTCCCTAGAACCTTATTTACAGCCTTGGGGCTCAAATTAACATGTAGTAGCAGTGGGTAATCCCTGTCCCTAGAACATTAATTACAACTGGCCCTGGGGTTTAAAGATGTAGTAGCAGGGGGTAATCCCTGTCCCTAGGACCTTATTGACAGCCCTGAGGTTCTAACACATAGTAGCAGGTGGAAATCCCCAGCCTGGCGATCCAAACCTCATTGACAGCCCTCAGGTTCTGAATTTCCTGTTTTCCGTGTCCCTTTGTCTCAGCCCTTCCCTTCTTTGGTCAGGTTCCCACAAAATATTATGTATTATTGAAAAATTATTCCCTCGTTCTCCTGCTTCCCTCACCTTGGAAATCCCGCTGTCTGCCGTCTCTTTCCTTGTCTCCTGTAGACTTTTTGCACCATGTTTTCTCAGGTGCCCCCCCCCCCCCCCCCTCTGTCCCGCCCAACCACCAGAAGATTATCAACATTTTTTTGAAACTCGGAGGTCAGATGTTTTTTTCTTATTATCGTAGGGTCTATAAACAAAAACTGTTTATATTTTATTTCCCTTTGAAAGCCATAAAAGCACTACAACTCTCAGGATGCCCAGGAGTACATTTTTCTGTTCGTAATGTGAGCAGGGCACAAGCGGCTCTTTGTGAAATATTAGATGCTCAAATCAGTGACATTAAACAGGCTGGAACATGGAAAGATGAAAGGGTTATAAATACCAAACAAGCTTCAGAGATCGGAGTGCAGGGAAGAAGTGATAAGCTGCTCAACTTTTGCGCCAACAACTACTTGGGGTTGTCAGTAAGTTATAACAACGTTATACTAAAAGTTGAGAAATCCAGTTATAATCACAAACGTATCCAAGTATATAATTAATGTCCATATATAATTATGACATAACCAGCTTAAAATCACTCCTAAAAGTTTTGTCCATTTTTGACGCTATTATTCTTCCTGAACTTAATTTGCTGCTTTGAAAAGTCGTTGACAAGAAATTTCGTAAGTAAGGAGTGAGGGTAGGATATAATCTTATCTGAAATAAACAATAATTTTTAATATGTATGCACCTTTCAGTGCTATTACTATGTGTCGGGTAGGGATTCACCCCTGGTGGTACTAGGGACCCCCAAACAGGCACACACAACACTATCCCCACAGTATGGCCAGACTATCTTACGCATGTGCACAATCATAGCGCCAGGAGAAGTGAGGTGTGAGGAAGTGAGGTCATGCAATGGAAGTGACCTGCCCTGGTGAGAATCTTTGAAGGATCTTTAAGGATCCTTAAAGATCTGCATGAGGATCTGCGAGGATCTTACTGAGGATCTTAATAAAGATCTTTGAGGATCTTTGCAAAGATCTTTGAAGATCTTTAAAGATCCTTGAAGATCTTTGCCAAGAACCTTAAGGATCCTTGACGATCTTTGCAAGATCCTTCAAAGTCAATAGCTTGCCCTTCAGTCAGAACAGGAAGCACCCTATTTAGCACCCCATTAACCCTTCTAAACACAGTTTTAAGTGCACTGCAGCGCAGGGGTAAACACTTTTGTACCACTGTGGCGTTATCAAATTTTCAACACATCATCTTTTTGACAACCATCTGATGAGGTGAGAAAAATTCTTACCATTCATGCCGAAACAAGAAAATCAGCTTTCATTAATATTTTCAAAAATCTGTAAAAAAAAAAACAAGAAAATTTACTGGCAAAATCCATGAAGAATTTGGCCAACTGACAGACTGCTAATATTTTTGGAAAATATCTATTTTTTAACTAAATGGAGGTCAAAAAATGCCATTTGACTTTTTCTAATTTTTGTTATTTTGCACGGCTAATGCATCTTCTTATTCATACTTTTGTTTTTGTTGTGATTTAATTTTTTTATGTAACATTTTAATATCCATTTTTTCAGTCCCACCCAGAAGTTATTCAAGCCGCCAAAGATGCATTAGAAAAGTATGGCAACGGGCTGAGCTCAGTCAGGTTTATATGTGGAACACAGGTAACTTCTAACCCTTTATATAATATACTTCTTAAACTCATTCCTCACAAAGCGAGCTTTATAAATTTGTCATGCGTGGATCGCTTAAGGGGGTGGAATCTCAGGTTGCCGTTATATGTCGGGTTGGTGTCCTGCAGTTGCCTAGCAACAAAACCATGACAACTACATGTAAGCATAGAGGAGCATAGTAAACAAAGATGGACAGTAAGCGATACGTGAACCATCGAAAGGACCTTCTACCAATGATTTTGGTTTCGAAGAAGACAAAGTTGAACGGCGAAAAGGCTCAATTACAAACCAGAAATTCCATCTCTCCCTCTCCTGTCACTAAAATTTTGCAGTGCATCCTCCCCCAAGCTTTGCGACATTCTGCAAGACAAATTTCTAGTTAATAATTCATAAAGTTTAAACAAAGAAAATCGCAAGCGTGCTGGACTGGTTTGGAAACTGGATCTTAATTAGCATAGATTTTGGTAGCCTATTACACTAGGAGTAATCAGAGATTAGGGTAGTGCGTTCGGCGGTTGAAAGGGGGGATTTTGTTTTTTAGTTATTGGGATAGATGAATGTGTCTATGGCATATTGTCAAATTAAGGGTTATTGTGTACAGTGAAACCTGTATTTACTCTGTGTATGAAGACGGTAGGGAAAGTTTGGTAGCAGAAAAACAAATTAAATCCTTTGAAGTTTGTTGTAGTTGTCGGTAAAGAAAAGTGCTTGGCGGTCCCTTGGGAAAAGTGGAAAAAGTGCACCAAATTTGCATATGTCAAAACGGTAAAACACGCTGGCGAGAGAGAAATTCGCAAGTATTTATATAAACAGACTATGTGCTTCTACAAATTCTCCGTTTTCTTTGTAGTTTCGCTCGCCAAATTAAGATTAAGCTTTTCCAAACTCTCAGCCTTCATTTCCAAGTTTTCCATCGCGCTAAAAAATCACAGAAAGTTTGGAGTGTCTCCGGGAATAAATAAGCCGCATTTGGTTTCGCGGGCGTTCCATCGATCCATCCGCATAATCTCCATCAAAGTGAGAAAAACATTCGTCGCTTGATTCTTGCTCGTTTTCTGGCTTGAATCTCGCTCGTGTCCGGCCATAAATTCTCGAACGGGATGGCTTGAATATGGTCCGATTCAAGCTCAGTCAAGCCATCCGAATGTCACGGCGGTACATATGTCTCCCTCTATTCTTGCTCAATTCTCGTTTGTTTGTCTCGTTCGTGTCAGCCGAATCATCGCCATGATTTGATTCTCGCTGATTAGCATATTTTATATGTTTTAGGACACACTAAGCGTGTTGTGCCAGCGTGTTGTGAGCGTGTAGTTCGGTGAAAACTGTAAAAAAGCTTCGAAAGCAGAAGGACGCACGAAAAGCACATGGAAATACACAATGTGAGCAAGGATGAGATGAATTACCTTCAGCAATCTCGCGACGTGAGTGAGGCAAAACGTAAGCAAGCGCCTCAAAGCGAGGCAAATGTGTGTTGACGAACCAAAGCAATCTCGAAAAAACCTCCCTTATCAGTTGCACAGGACACCCAACAATGCACATAACTCCCAACACAAATTAGGAGTTGCGTTCTCGTACCTCGAACGCAACTAGGGCGCTGCTAGAGCACTGCCCCGTGTACGTTTGATACATGGGTGAAGTGGTTAATGTAATATACACCCATGTATCAAACACACATGAGGCAGTGCCAGTAGCCCCCTAGTGTGTGTTTGATACATGGGTGTATATTACATTAACCACTTCACTCATGTATCAAACACACACTAGGGCGCTGCTAGAGCACTGCCCCGTGTGTGTTTGATACATGGATGTATATTACATTAACCACTTCACTTCATTTTCCACAGGATCTTCACAAGGAACTAGAAGAAAAAATATCAAGATTTCATGAGCGCGAGGATGCAATCCTTTATGCTTGTTGTTTTGATGCAAACACTGGTTTGTTTGAGGCACTTTTAGGTCCAGATGATGCCATCATAAGTGATGAACTGAATCATGCCTCAATAATTGATGGAATACGGCTCTGTAAAGCCAAGAAATTCAGGTACAAGAACAAGGATATGGCAGGTACTGTACAAGAAGAAATTAAACAGTGTTGTCTGTTTGAAAAGGATCTCGTTAAGTTATTTACAGCTGCCTCTCATTACTGTCAGCCCTCCCCGGCAGTGGGTGGGGTGGGGGTACTCATAAGCTATATGGGTATATTCTGCTGTCAGTTTTGTCTGAGATAGGGTATAGAAATCAGAGATTCAGCAAGTCTAGGGTATGGAGGAGATTTAGATGCCCAGTCTAGAAAAGGGTTGCAAAATGCAGCTGAAATGCTATTTTTAATTATGTAGTAAGTAGTAAATAATAAATAATTTATGTAGTAAAGTACTGTTTATGTGTGCTAATCATTCATTCAATTAATTTTAATTATTTGTCATTTAATAATGCTAATGACTTTGAAGAATAAAATCATTGGTAACTTTATGACAGCAGCTTGCATTTAAAGTAAATTTAAGAATAGAGTTAATAATAGACTGTAACGATCATAATGCAAGTAAAAATTGCACATAAAACTCATACATAGTCACTCTGGACACTTCAATCTGTATTCATTATTTCTCTCCCAGTTCAGAGCATTTTGCCAGACTGTTCGTGGAACATACAGTTTATATAGAGGGGTCATGAAAGTTTTTTTGCAAGGATAAGAAAAAGATTAAGTATATCCATGTAAAGGATAAGGGGTTTATTTAATCCACTTGCAGGTTTCTGTGTTCCTCTGCTTTCTGTTTTTTTTTTTTTCATTTTTCCCTTAGCTTTGTCAGTTTTGCCCTTGGGGTGCCATATCAAGTCGCTTGACTGACAAGTGTGTTATTTAATTCCTTGTCAGACCTTGAAGAGAAGCTAAAAGAGGCAGATGGAGCTCGTATTAAATTAATAGCCACTGATGGTGTTTTTAGCATGGATGGAAAAGTTTCTCCTCTGAAGTAGGTTGACAAAAAATTACATTTTTTTAAATAGAAATTGTCTACATAAGAATCTGTTTTACTAGTTAATAGTTAACTATAATCAGTACGCCCTATCAAGTGTGGACTCTGGTGCCACAATTTGGTGTTTATACAATAACAGGAGTTATTTGGTATTTGTAATAACAGGAATTATTTGTTGTTTGCAATAACAGGAGTTATTTGCAGTAAATCTTATTGGCCTGGCCCCAGTTGTTCACAAAGTGGAGTGTGCTATCCACTAGATAAATCACTTTATCCAGTGGATAAACATGTACATTGTTTCCAGTGGATGCGCTCTCCACCTTTTAAAACAACTGGGGCCATAGTACCCATGAGGCAGACCGAGTTATCTCTTTACTGTACAGTGTACATATGTTATTTAAAGAAATGTCCTTTTTTTCCAGTGAAATATGTGACTTGGCAGACAAATATGGAGCACTAACATTTATAGATGAGTGTCACGCCACAGGGTTTTTTGGTAAAACAGGAAGGTACAGTATCCATACTGTTAATCCTTGAATATATTAGCCCCTGGGGGGTGGGGGGGTGGGGGGGTGGGGGGGGGTAGGGGGAAGAGGGGGTGGGTTTGCTTATTCAAAGGGGGGTGCTTATTTACTTTTTCTGAAATCATTGCCAGGTGGTACTTAATTTTTGTAATTTTCTTTTGCCTATAAACAACATTAAATGCCAACAGTTCTGTTAGCAACACATTTGGTTAATTGATAAATTTTCATGCGTTAGTTTGCTGACAGTGTTCACCAAATGTTCTGTTAATTCCATTTTTATTTCTGATGATGTAACTATTTGTGCAGTTCAAGTTTGAAAAAAAAAAAAACAGAAAGGATGGGGGATGCTTATTTCCATGGCTGAAGGGAGTGGCATTTGCTTGAGTAGGGTGCTAATATTTGAGGATTTATGGTACAGTATGTGCTATCTATTACAACCAAAAGCAACCAAATTGATTGGAGTTAAACCTCATTCTAATCAGTCTTAACTTTGACAAAATTCTTACAAATGCTGGTTATTTTTTAGGGGAACGGAAGATTATTTAAACTGCAAGGGTCGTGTAGACATCATTAATTCTACTCTTGGAAAAGCTTTGGGAGGTGGAGCAGGTAACAATATTGGCACATATTTTTTGAACATATTTTTAAACATTTTATGCTGTACTGTATGCAAGGCAGTATTTCATGAAACCTGGGATCGGCAGCTGTAAAATGATATTATATTCTTGTTAGACACACAAAAAGAATTTGACAAATGAGATTAAACCTCAGAATTAATGCAACTGTAAGTTTAAACTACATCATTCAGTTTAATTATATGAATGTACTTATAAAGATTTTTTGTGTTTATGGTCAAGCTTCCCATAAGTGACCACCCAAAATAGAAAGACAATTAAGATGGTCGCTTAAGGGAGGTGGTCACTGACGAGAGGTCAGACCACAAACTTCTTAGCGGAGCTCTGCGGGCCGAAGGCCCGCGCGGAGCGCCATACTCATAGAACCCATGCCGTCATTTTTCATGGTCATGACCAGCGGAATGTTTCGCGGGCGCGTGTCCGTCCGCCCGCCGCCCCCCGTGTTGGGCATTTTGAAACGAAAGCGAGGCTTTGATTTTCGCGCCTTCGCGCAGCTACATGGCGAATGTCACGTCAGCTCGGTAAACACGTTAGTTGGAGCTGTGTTTAGCGGAGAAAACTGAGAAAACCGTTTAAAAGTCGTTATTTCCCTGCATTTTCGCGGTTTGCTACTTAAGACAGGTTTCACAATTTCTCGAACAGTGGTCAAGACCGCATTTGAGGCTGTGTGACTCTGCAAATCAAGCGTTTTTGGAGGAATATAGAGCTGGCTTTGTTCTTCGCGCGGCTACACAGCCGTCAGCTCGGTGAACACGTTTTAAAAAGTTTGGATCTTTCGCTGGTCAGTGTTTTAGCGGAGAAGAAAAGTCGTTATTTCCCTGCATTTTTTCGCGGTTTGCTACTCAAGACAGAGATACTAATTAAGGGATACTCAGAAGCTGCTTTAGTGGAAAAAGAAGAGCTTTCTTGGATAAAATCTTGCTTCGGGGAACTTCATACATTTTTCAATGCGGGGAGATGTGTGATTTTATTACGGATTTTTCCAGTACCAAAGGATCGGAGAAAACGGACACTAAAACTCTCGAACGTTCTGAATATGACGGCGAATAACCTTTGCCGAAGAGGAGAAACACTAGACATCGGACAAACAAACATAAACAGAAAAGCAAGTAACTGTCTAAATGTGATTTTCAAAAAATTGTTTAGTTAATATGTAAGCTTAATTTTACCAGAAGAATTTTCTCCAAGTTTTTGCATTCAGAGCTAAATTTACAACTTTGAATATCCATGGTTTTGGCAATGAAGCCAAACAACGCTGTGTTTTTGATTTTGCGAAAAATTCCTGTTCTGATTTTATTTGTTTACAAGAAACTTTAGCGACAAGACAAAATGCGATAAATTCTCTGACAGCTATTTATGACGCGGTAAAAGTTTCTGGTTGCCCGCTCTTGGTAAACAAGGCGGCGATGCCATTCTTGTCGCTGAAAATACTGATTTCAAATGTTTACAATGGAAAAAAGATTCTTCTGGTAGAATTGTTAGTGTTTTAACTGAACTCGACGACACGAAAATTAATTTGGTTTTATACTTATGCACCCACGAATCCAAGTGAACTTATTTTTATGACACAAAAAAAAACCACGGCCGACTGAAAAATACAATGCACATGGTTTAATGCGGATTAAACTATCGGTACACGTTTGGATAATTTTTTTATTGCTCAGGACTTGTATGATTCCTTTTTAAAATGTGAAATTTTACCTTGTGTTTTTTCCGATCATGATTCTGTTGATTTAAGCCCCAATTTGCATAATGCATTACTTTGGAGGCTAAATTTAGAATTTAATATCTCAGAAATTATTAAGAAACATGTATTGCACCGGAAAACATTTACTTCCATTCAAGCTTGGTGGGATTTTCTTAAAGAATCTATAAGATTAGTTGCTATAGATTTTGGTCGAAGTAAACAAGGCACATTAAGTTAAATCGCGATATTAACAACTATAAATCCTTTGATCGAAGTTAAACGGACTCTCATTGAAGGAGATAACTCAGTGAAAACCACCATAGAAACGCTTGAAAGAGAAATTCGGGCCATTAATTTATCCCAAATGAGAGGAAGCCAAATTCGTAGCAGAGTCAAATGGCTTGAAGAAAGTGAAAAACCTACCAAATTCTTTTTTACGTGCTCAGAAAAAATACTGTTCAATCTATTTATAACTCCGCCGGTGTTGAAGTCTTTTCACAAGACTCCGGCTCATTTCGATTTTTACCGTAATTTGTACTTGCAAGAACCTGTTAATTTAACAGTCCAAACCAAATTTTTGAACAAAATTGAAAACAGATTAAGTGAGAGCGAAATTTTTATCCTGCGAAGGATTTTTATCTTTGGCTGAAATTACCCAAGCAATGCGTGGCCCGGTTCAGACGGATTACCTCAAGAATTTTACGCTATATTCTGGGATCTTTTAGGCCCTATTCTGTTTGAAATTATAAATTTAGTTTGGAAACTAATTCTCTCAGTGATTCAATGCAAGGAAGCGTGACTAGATTACTTTTAATACAATACTAGCTAATCTGCTAACTGCGGGCAGTGGATATTGCTTTATGTAAAATTTGTGATTATTAATAAACAGTAAACAGTAAACAGTAACCTCAAAAATTGGTGGCCTGGCCATTTCGCTACTCAATGTTGATTACAAAATTTGTTCAAAAGCTCTTACAAACAGACTTTCAAAAGTGTTACCCTCGATTATTTCAAGAAGATCAAACTTATTCCGTCCCAGGTAGGACGATTTTTGAGAATTTATTTCTCTTGCGTGACACTCTAGATTATATAAATATTACCAATGAAACTGGTATCTTGCTGTCAATATTGATCAAGAGAAAGCCTTTGACAGGGTAGGAAAACATTGGTAAACTTTTTACCAATGTTTTAAGTCGTTTTGGATTTTGCTCTAATTTCCAGCGGTGGATTTCTACATTATACTGTCAAGCAAATATGACGCAGTTGTTTTTTGACTAAAGAAATTTCACTCAAGTGTGGGATCCCCGGTCTCCACTTTTGTACATTTTATGTGCAGGTTTTGGCTACCAGTATAAGAAAGGATGATACTACTAAAAGTTTTCTCCTTCCAGAAGCCTGAGGAAAGCGTTCTAAAATTCACCAATATGGGGATGACTCCACATGTTTTGTAAGCAACATTTTTTCATTAGACAAATTGTTTACTTTACTTCACAATTACGAGACAGGTACAGGGACTAAATTAAATGTGGCAAAGAGTACAGAAGCCATGAAGTTAGGAGCTTGGTGCTCACGTCCGGACACTCGTTATGGCCTGACGTGGATGTCAAGAATGTTAATCTTGGGTGTCTGGTTTAGCAATGGTACTGCAAATGTGGAACCGGATAACTGGTTACCACGCCTTTCCAAGCTAGATTAAAATTTGAACCTGTGGAAGGGTGTGGGGTGTTTTCACTCCCACCCTATCAGCACTACTCAATACTTGGTTTTTAGTTAATGTTAAGACTAGTTTCTTTTACCTAATGGACTTCTGCTGACGACGAGAATGACATTCGAGCACGCTCATTAAGACCATACTTATGGTATATGGGTTTTTCGAAATAAAGCAACTTTTCACAATGGCACCGAGAACTCTCGGGCCACTGTAAGGGACATAAGGAATGACATCACAACACAGTTGCAAAATGACCGGGGGGTACTTTGCAAATTTTTGGGCGGGGGTGTGCCGCTGGGACTCTGAAACCCTTAACCTATACTAGACCATTTTAGCTGCATTTTGCAACCCTATTCTAGACTAAACAACGAAAAATCCTACCTTATCCTAGACCTTTTCTAGACTCACTATTTTGCAGAAACTCATTCACTATCACAGTCTAAGATACTAGGGGTTAGTAAAAATGCCGTACAGCACGTGTTACCGATTATTAAATGCTATTTGTCAGTAAACCTCCTCTAGACTAAATTCTTCATCCAACTGTTGTGAAATACAACAGTCAAAGCTTGTGACTCTAATAACTTAGCTACTGGGAACTCATCATTCATTACCAGAAATGACTAAAGTAATCATGTGCAAACCAGAAAGGATATCCAAGTGGACCAAACGACCGGAAATGAACTTTATAAATAATCCCGTATGGACTAGACTTTCAAGTGACTGTAAACCGGAACTGACCTTGTATTATTGTAACCGGAAATGAATAGCCTTAACTCAGGAAGGCCTTGTAACCGGAAATGACTAGCCTCTCAGGATAATATTGTAAACTTTAGGGATTTGTTATTGAGAAATAAAACATTTTAAAAGAAAAAAAAACTTTTGTTGTGTTTAGCGGAGAAAATGGTTTGCAAAATCGTTTTTCCCTGCTTTATTTCGCGGTTTGTTACTCAAGAGAGGTTTCACATTTCTCAAACAGTAAGCTTTTGTGGAATTTGTGCAGTCTAAATGTACTGTGCAGACGATCGCGTAATAAGCTATTGCTAAAATTGAAAAGTAGCCTGGTCGTCAATCTTAATTCTAACTTTTCTTGTGCTTCCGACCTTTCACCTAAGTTAATCTTATCATCATCGTTTCTGTTCAGAGAGCTCCGCTGTTAGGCTAAGCCTATCTATATATATTAGCTGTTGTTTTATTGGAGTTTTACTGTAACACACCATTCAATCTGTCTATACTAATGAAATAGGGGGTTAAAACAACAGAAAAATTTAAATTAGTAGCATTGAAACTGGTCGTGGTCATTTACGAGAAGTTTCAACTACCTTATTCCATGGAATTTTCGCGACACGTTAGTTTCGCGAATTTCGCGATTTAAAAAAAATCGCGAAATTTAAGTGACACGAAAATTAAATGTCGCGAAAATAACATGACGCGAAAATTAAGTGACGCATATTATGTCAATAATTAAAAAACTACTTTATTACCATTACACACGTTTATAACATTCATTTTGAACTTTTCTGTGATAATGTTCTGGTCCTTCAAGCATGAGCTACAAACTGTGCCTTGTATACACTGTGAGAACATCTTTCTTGTTACTGTTTACATAATCAGTTGCGTTTCTGTTTATTTGGACATTGTGGATTAAGTTGTTTGATCAAATTCAGGGACCTGTTAAATAACATTGACAAAGAAATAAAGTGTGTTTCACTCAAAAACGCGAAATTAAAGTGAGTCGAAATGCAAAATTTTCGCAAAATCGCGAAATTAAGGTGTCGCGAAATATGCGAACCTCAAAATCGCGAAATTAACGTGTCGCGAAAATTTCATGTAATAAGGTAGATTTGACTGGAAAAAAATTGGTATTTTGGAAAGGTGGTTGCTAATGTGGTCACACATGGTGGTTCACGTTGATCGATTGTATTAAAATACTAACAGAGAAACTAAATGTGAACAATAATAACAGACATATATAGCGGAGATGCAATTTGCTCAATCTACCTGAAGATGTATCAGTGTGAATTCAGCTTTTAAATGTATGTTTGCATCCACTCTATTCAGGTGGTTACACCACAGGACCAAAACAGCTGATCCAGATGCTGCGTCAGAAGTCACGCCCTTATCTGTTTTCCAATACTCTACCTCCCCCTGTAGTGGGTGGGGCCAGTAAGGTGAGATGGAAGGTTGATCTGTCTGAGCTGGTGTAGTGTGTCTTCAGAGCTTTGAATAAAGGATTTAGATATGCTTCTAAAGAAACTGTGGTGCTGCATCAGTAGTGGGGGGGGGGGGGGAGGGGGATACATGGTTTAATCAACTGTTAAGAGATTCAAAAACTGATGTTTCAAGCACTAGCCCTTAGTTAGCACTTGAAATTTCAGCTTATAAATCTCTTGACAATGGCTAATTTACCTTATCAACTCATTTGATAAAACCAAATTTCCATGTTTAAGAATTTTGAAGCATAGTTTAAAAAACGAGCAGTAGTGTATTATCAGGTTTAAAATCTTGAGGCGAAGCCAAGAGTTTTTACACCTGATAATACACGTGCTGCGAGTTTTTTGAACGGCTTCAAAAACATTCTTTCAAAAGCGTCTCCCTTCGGAATTAAACCAATTGCACTTTTGTGCAAAGAGGAAATTAACATACGAGAAAAACAAGTAGACTAGACTGATTAGCATACAACAGATGTGCCACGTCTTCGACGAAGTGACCATTGCTTCCCGGCTCCTGTCGAAAGTTTTGGGATTTTATAGTTCTGAGGGAAAACATCTACTGAAAAATGCTATACTAAAGTTGTCAGGTACGGTAGATAAAACAGCTGACAATTTTTTTTTTTCAGCGGTAGAGAACGAGTAGAAATAAGTAGCTTGCATCTGCGAACCAGTCGCTTACCTGGCAATTTACACGAAGGCGCTGGTGTCATTCAAATAACGGCTCACTTGTTAAACTGTTGGTTGTTTATTTTGTTGAGAAGATTCCAAATAGAATGGCGAAAGACCAGATTTCGTAAAACAGTACTGCATAAAAATATTAAAGTCACCATTTGTTGCACTAAGAATCCTGAACAATTACTACCCATATCAGTAATCTTTATATAAAGATTACGTGTGGTCTTAATATAAATATCATGGTTATTTTAAAATCATTTTCATTAATAATTCAGCGATAATTGCATTGTTTGCCCATTCAGCCCCGCACTCCCCTGTGACTGAAATCAAAGCCGCCACCAGGCTTTTCATAATGACCGTAGATTACCAGGTATAAAGGCTCATACACGTGATCGATTTGCGTCGTGTGATTGGCTGATATGCTCATGAATTATTAATGAGTTTTTGAATTGTACATCATCCAAATTGATGCTCCTCACTACATAGTTTTATTACATTTAATATTGTCGAAGTGAATGTGTGAATTCCAACTTGGTCACTTCCAAAAAACCATGATTCCACAAATCCTAATAACTTTCCAATCTTTTGAAGTTCCTTGTGCAAGTAGAATGTTTTTATATAAAACATTAACTTGATCACCAATAAAAATTGAGAAAGTGTTTGTTGATATGTTTTAGATTCCTATAGGCAGGGTTTTAGCCAGAAATTGAAAAGTAGGCATTCTGAAGATATTTCCCATGATCAAAAATTTTTAAAGGATTACCAGTGCAATTTAGAGGCAATTTTCATGAATTTCTTTAAAAAGTGGGTGTCCTGGACACCCTGCTGGCTAAAAGCTTGCCTATAGGGAATTGGCACCTATGCCTAAAAGGGTTCTCTTTCAAATTTATGACATCATTCCTGTCAATTCAACTGAGGACTCACAGCCACCCCCCCCCCCCCCCCCCCTGCCTGGTGATCTATGGACGAGAAGGAGTTGATAGCTCAGCTATTAACTTTATATACTGTAGCTTTATGTTCCTTTGTTAATATTCTTTATTCCATCAGGTGTTTGATCTGTTAATGAATGGCTCTGAGTTGATTAAAAAGGTAACTGAAAACACAAACTTGTTCAGATCGCGGATGACAGCAGCGGGATTCGACATAATTGTGAGTAAATTAATTTTATCTTTAGAGACTGAATTTTCATGTGATGATATGGGGACTGATTCAAATATACCATCATGCAATAATTTTGTTGTAGTTTAAATTTATTTTTGGTTTGAAATTAATTTTTGATTTTGTCGCAGATTATGGTAATGAAAAAATAAGTCAAATTATTATATGACCGTACAGCCCTGCGAACCTTTTCTTTGCAAAACCATTGATGAAAGCCCGTATGAGGGCCGTACGCATTTGCGTGAGCGGGGCCGGAAAAAGGCGTACAGCCCTACTACAAAAGCAGACGGCCTCGCGTGTTAAAATTTCAAGTAATTTTGTCTCCAATTTGGTCATATGATAAAATGCTTATTGACTAAGTTAGGTCGGGCCGGATGGGAAAATATTTGGCTCTCAGTCATGGCGCACGGACCTCGCTGTGCTCGGTCCGTACACCATGACCTCGAGCCAAATATTTTCCCATCCGGCCCTCCCACTTAGTCAATAAGTACGTAGGAATGAAAATCACACTTAGACACAATTTTACCACTGGATTTCACCCAAAATCAGGATACAACCAACTTGACATCAACTATACCCTTTGGTAGTGTACATAATAATGATATTTAAAATCCAGCATAAATGGTGGGTATGGTACATAAAATTTTACCCACTAACTCATTATGTAATAAGATGCTGTTTTATATATGATAGGGTGATGGCCACCCCATTACACCAATCATGTTAGGAGATGCACGTCTTGCTGTAGAGTTTGCCGAAGAAATGTTAGGTATGTACAATGCCAGTAATAAAAGGAAAATGATGTACTGTAAGTTGTAATATTCTGATATGGGACAGAGAATGGGTTCAGATTAATGCATCACTGCATCACCCAGTGTTCTTTATTTATTATAACCCTCTAACTCCTTAGAGTGCTGAAATTCCCAAATTTTATTTTGAAAAATATTTAAAAATAAATAGTACCATGCAAAAGTACTGCTGAAGAGGTTTTATTTGGATGGTCACACCATAGAATTTCATCAACAGACTCAAAAGTTAGAACAAATGGTATCATGCAAAAGTACTGCTGAAGAGGTTTCATTTGAATGGTCACACCATAGAATTTCATCAACAGACTCAAAAGCTAGAACAAATGGTACCATGCAAAAGTACTGCTGAAGAGGTTTCATTTGGATGGTCACACCATAGAATTTAATCAACAGACTCAAAAGTTAGAACAAATGGTATCATGCAAAAGTACTGCTGAAGAGGTTTCATTTGAATGGTCACACCATAGGATTTCGTTGGCAGTCTCAAAAGTTAGAACTACACTACACTTCAATTATTGGTAATTAGACTGAGTGGAGTATGATTCAGGGAGTCGTCAGGGGGTAATGTCAAAATCAGATCTCAGTATCTGGGTAAATTACAGAAGTAGCCGTTTTTTTGTTTGGGAGGGAGGTGGAGGGGGCAGTTTTAATTAATAGTAGCAATGTCTTGTTCATCTGTCAATAGCCCTTATGCATGTTTACGCCAGACTAGCTAATTTCACCCCCAAGCCTCGCTTTCAAAGTGTAAACCCGTGACAATCTCATCAATGTATTCTCAAAGGAGCAAAGTTGAAAAGAATACCCACACAAAAACAACGTGAACTTGTCAAAGGTTTGCAAGGAATGTAGTACAAACGAGGCTTGTAAGCTCAAGTAATGTGAATTTTGAGCTGGTGACGTCATCGTGCATAAGAGCCATTAAAAATAGTTGCAAGGTTCAGAATCGATTGTAAGATCCAGGAAAAATGCTCCACCATTGGCCCTTCTTGTTACAATTGGATACTTTGTACACATGTTGTCATTATTTTTAGTATCAAAATTGCTAACATTCAAACCACTGCTTTTCGTTTGATCAGATTAGTTAATTAACCTGGTACTCTTAATGCGCCATTTCTCCCTCTTGTGAATGGCAGCCGATTTAACATAATTATTTTCATCAAGCATTTAACCATTGAAATTTTTCTTATATCCTTCTGCAGAACGTGGAATCTATGTGATAGGTTTCACCTTCCCTGTTGTTCCTCGAGGTATGTTTTATATTACATTGTAATATATTATAGTGTGCACAGTCAACATTTTTGAAAACTCCCTCAATTTATGCATCAAACAAACAAAACATTACAGTGGAAGATCAGACTCCATCGTAAATCAGTCGATCAGTAAACCATTGTTCTTGTGACCACCCTTAAGGTTACAGTGTACCTTCGGGGGTGTCTCCAGTATAACAGCTTTAGCGTCTTAAGATTACACTTAATATACCTAAACCCAGATATCAAATTAAAGCTTATAGAGCTGGCTATCTAAATATGGAAACCATTTGGTAATAAAGTGAATTGTCGAATTTTTTACGACGTCTTAATTCGAACGTCCGAATCAGCTTTAAAACGCTATAACTCAAAGCGATTATTGTATTTTGCTAATTTGATTTGTTCTCGGGTTTCCGGACACGAAGCGCTAAAAAAAACGTGTCGGCGATTTCCCATATTCAATTGCAGTGAAAAGTTACAGAATATTTTCGAAACAGGGAGAAAAAAAATTGGAATGATCGCACGGAAATGGCTCTTGACGAAAAAGTTTTCGGAAATAAGAAATTCGCCGACACGTTTTTGTTGATTATGTTAGCCTAGCTTCTGTCCAAATTTGAGGAAAATCGAACAAATTTCCTTTGAGTTGTAGCTTTTTAAAAGTGTCCCCAACAAGCGAAAAATGAACTTTGAGAAAACAGCGCTTAAAAAAAAACATATCGCTTCATAAACAAACTCCGCCCACAAAAGTTATACCGTCATTTCTCCATCAATTTTCACTATTTGTCGATAATTTTTTTTTGGATGAAAGTTCATTCTGTAAACTTTATTTTGTGGGGTCTTTCTTCATGTACCGGTATCCATGGTCTTCTATTGTACTTTTGGTCATGTTTTGCATTTGTATTGTTGTCGTTCTTTGTTCCTTTTGTTTTTCATATTATGTGTGCTCCGGTACATGCAGAATCTACCAGATTGTGTTGTTCCAAAAAACACCCTGACCCCTTACAATTCCTCTTCACTAACAATATAAATATTGTTAATTAGCAACATACTTTTCTTTGAAGACTTTTGCTTTCATTTTGAGGCTTTCATTCCCTTCAAAATTTCCAACGCTTTGTGATTGGATAAAAAATCTCGCGCCACTTTCTCAACCAATCAGAAGTAAAACCAAAATCAATCATGACTTGCTTGCACGCGTTTTCCCGCGCTTGGTGGCGGCGACATGTATTTGCTTTGCGTTCTGATTGGCTCATTGGTTTGTACAACCCGCCTAGATTAGCTATGCTATAAGCGGGCTTGTAGATATTTAACTTTTATTTCTTTAAATTTAGATCAATTAATTAATGTAACAGTGTCTGTGTCTGTTATGATAGGTCAGAATAATTAAGTACTGCTGAATCACTTGTATACAATCAGCTCCTAGGGCCCTTGCTTCCACTTAAGCGTGCTGGGACAGTTTGTGTGTCTCCATAACCTTTAGTTATGTTAACATGAAGGCCAAGGGGCTAAGACACATTATTTCGTACTTCAGATGTTTGCAGTTCTCTGTTGAGATTAAAGTGACAATGTGCATTTGGTGTAATTTCATAAACCAAAATATGTTTTTGTATTTCGTTTCCAAATGGGATAGAACAGACCATGATTTGTTTCTCTTTTAAGAATTGCTCGATTTCTTTTAGCCTGTGTACAGACGCCCCTCCCCTCAAAAAAAATCGGGCGTGTGTACAC
>JAJGOT010000332.1:105000-190000 GCA_022457155.1 Cladopsammia gracilis | reverse complement strand
TCGTTGTTGATAGAGCAGTTTTCAGTTGAGTGTCTAAAGTAATTTCGCAATTGGTTTGGTTTTGCATTGCTACGCTTTGTGATTGGCTAAAATATCTCGCGCCACTTTCTCGACCAATCAGAAGTAAAACCAAAACGAATCGTGATTTGCTCGCAAGCGTTTTCCCGCGCTTGGTGCCGTCGACATGTAATTGCTTCGAGCTCTGATTGGTTGATTGGATTGTTTACGACTGCTGTGATTGGTCAGAGTAACTACTTTGGTTTTGGTTTTACGACACTCAAATGAAAACCGCTCTATATCGATAAGTTTATACCGGCAAAATCCTATGGTGTGACCATTCAACTGAAACCTCTTCGGCAGTACTTTTGCACGGTACCATTTGTTCTAACTTTTGAGTCTGTTGACGAAATCCTATGGTGTGACCATTCAAACGAAACCTCTTCGGCAGTACTTTTGCATGGTACCATCTGTTCTAACTTTTGAGTCTATGGACAAAATCCTATGGTGTGAGCATTCAAATGAAACCTCTTCAGCAGTACTTTTGCATGGTACCATTTGTTCTAACTTTAGAGTCTGTGGACAAAATCCTATGGTGTGACCATTTAAATGAAACATCTTCAGCAGTACTTTTGCATGGTACCATTTGTTCTAACTTTAGAGTCTGTTGATGAAATCCTATGGTGTGACCATTCAAATGAAACCTCTTCGGCAGGACTTTTGCATGGTACCATTTGTTCTAACTTTTGAGTCTATGGACAAAATCCTATGGTGTGACCATTCAAATGAAACCTCTTCGGCAGGACTTTTGCATGGTACCATTTGTTCTAACTTTTGAGTCTGTTGATGAAATCCTATGGTGTGACCATTCAAATGAAACCTCTTCAGCAGTTCTTTTGCACGGTACCATTTGTTTTTCAATATTTTACAACATGAAATTCTTGACTTTTTAATTTTTGGCACTCTTGGGATTTAAAGGGTTCATGAAGTTCATCATGAAAATGCAATAAATTAGTACATACTTTTAATTAGCTTTTAAAATAAATTTACATGTAACAGGATTTCCCAAAATTTGTATTTAAATAAATTGTAAATTTCCCTAGTATTGCATTGCGCATCACTTCTGGACATAATATCTTGCGTCATTTGCGCGCGCGTCCCTTTTGCTTGTAAGTGTGTATCGGGAATAATCCATCAAAACAAAATTTTTGCTTATTATTGGATGGTGGAGCAAAACGCGTAGGAAAAGGGAGATTCCGAACGTTGTTTGATATTCACGAGTTGGCTCATATCTTGAATTGATTTTCATTTCCCACGAGAATTAAAGTTATCGATATTGTAGTATATCACAAATATCAAAGTTTGCAAAAAATTACCAAAGTATTCAGCAAATAAAGTACGCAGCTTGAGGTATGTTTTGAGCAGTTGATGTTACATCCATGAGTCAGAAGCATGTCATCTTATAATCCGTGATCAGACCTAATTTTAACAGCACTCTTCTATTTTCATGTCAGTTTCCCCCGGGAATGGTAAACCAACCGAAACTAAAATACAGCGTAACCCCGCTTTACGGCCGACACCCGCTTATTACGCGGACAGTTATACGGACATGTCCCGACGAGACGCTCATATATTTTCTCTTATATAAATTAGCCCGCTTAATAAGGACACCGGTTAATATGTCATCATGAAGTATATACCGTTAATACGGACAACAAACACTTTTCTGTGACCCTAGTGACAGACTCTCATACAAAGTTAACCTCGCATTACGGACACTGGTTATCTGTGCACTATATAACTGTTTATAAAATGCTCAAGGAAATGCGCGCGCTATGATTGGTTAAACCGAGTTCATTATAACTCGATAAAGCACGCGCGTGACGTAAGGTTCATTTTAACCGTTTTTATTTTATAAAAGAAATAAAAAAACTTGTTCCTCGTTCATTATTGAGTTATATAAGCACTTGGGAATTTTTAAGAACACTCGAGAAGTGCGAGAAGCACTCGCCTTTGGCTCGTGCTTCTCTGCACTTCTCTCGTGTTCTTAAAAATTCCCGCGTGCTTTATAACTCAATAATGCACTCGGCGCGTTTTTTATTTCTTTAATACTTTAATTTGTCACGATTATGTGTTAATTGTACCCTGTTAGAAGATAAAAGCTTTCTACAGGTCAATGCGATTTTATTACATGCAATACAGTACTGTAGCATAATAAAGGGACATGTTTAACAACTGTTTTGTCCGGCTTTATTCCAGTGTTTGACCCTTACACAAAAGTTTCACTTTCTTTACCTTTTAAGGCCCGTTTACACATGCGATTTTTGTTGTGCTCTCCAATGTAACTTTTGTTGAAATTTTATCGCTACTTTCGGGGGATCGTTACTTTCGGAACTTAACGGTAATGTTGTTACGTTTGGAACAAGCGGAATTTCATTTTAACTTTCTCAAACTAATTAATAATTCAGGAAGAAAATACAAAGGAAACAAATGTTTAATGGCCGTGTTTTCACGAGCGATTTTTCAAGTCGCTGAGCGAGTGACAGTCGGAAATCTCGTGAAAACAATTGCTTGTCCAACTCGCTTAAAGTTAAGCGAGTCGGCGAACTACAATAGAATTCTCATTAAATTTAAGCCACCAAACCAGGGCTGTGTTTTCAAGAGGCGGTTTTTCTCGCTTAACATTCCTGTAGATATATTTTCTTTTGTTAAGACAATAGAAAATTAGAACACAAAAGAACGACAATACAATGCCCTTCTTTGTTGTTTAATTGCCGACAAGCTTAAGCGACCTGGTTCGCTCGCTCGTGAAAACACGACCCAGGTCGCTTAAGCTTGTCGGCAATTAAACAACAAAGAAGGGCATTGTATTGTTGTTCTTTTGTGTTCTAATTTTCTATTGTTTTAACAAAAGAAAATATTTCGCGCATGGTATAAGAAAAATGAATAAAGTTCTGTCCGTTAAAACGCATAAATTTTTTAAGCTGCTTAACGCGGTCAGTAAACAAATTACCTACAGGAATGTTAAGCGAGAAAAACCGCCTCGTGAAAACACAGCCAATGGAAATCAGATAAAACACTGAAAGGCCGTTTACACGACAGAAAAAAATAGGCACAGACCCGTCAAGAAAGGAGTGCGGACCTCACATTTTCGCCCGTGCGCCCGTGTAAACTATGCGTACCATGTGTTTTGGGATTGGTACGGACCCGTGTTTTTTTCATGTTTGGGGGCCATAGGCGTCTATGGCCCCAAAACCTGAAAACACGGGTCCGGACCAGTATTTTAATTTCTTATGTCAGCTTGCATAATAACTTCGCTGATCGCATGCGCAGTAAAAATCCGCGTGGCTCTGGGGACTAGAAATTGGTTCGGTCCCCCAAAACGGTGTAAACGCAACCTTCCAAACTTGGTCCTTATACCTTTTTTGTCCCACCTGTAGTGGGACATTATCCGTGTAAACGGCTAAAATTATGCGGTACGTACCACTTTTTTGACGAGTCCGTACCCGATTTTTCTACCGTGTAAACGGCCTTCGTGTCTCATGTTTGATATATTGCCACTGATCATTACAGAACTGTGTATTTGAATGCGCGTAGGATTTCTTTCAATTTGGACTTAGTTACAGTTATTTAGACATTAAACATCGTTATGTTGCTTTAAATTGTTTGATTTAGCCTTTTTGGCGATAAAACATGTGCCCCTGACGTTTTTGTCTGGGAGCCCGCTTAATACGGACACCCGTATAATACGCACACTTTGGTGTGGCCCTTCGACGTCCGTATCAATCGAGTCTACTGTAGAGCCTGATTGCAGGAATGGGATTAACACCTTTTGTGGCCTCTTGCATTTCTTTTTTCCTTCTTACGGCCGGGAGTGATAAGAAGTGGCTGAGAGCGAGGAGAGGTAGCTGTATTTTTATAGGCTACATTCAGCCGAGTTTTGAAAATAATATGGCCGAACGTAGCAGGCTTTGTTCGACTCACAAGCGTTTTTTTAGGCCTTTATCTCCTGGTCTGGAAATTAACCCTATACACAGGGTGCTAAAATAAGTAAACATACTACTTTCGCAACACCAATGGTTGTGCTCTATGTCGAGCATATCTGATGTATGTTAAAAGTAACCATCACAAATCATAAAATCAAATATGAAGGAAGGGAAAGAAAACGACTAAGAGGGACTAAGATTATAGGTGGGATGAGTGAAAGTGTTGAAATGTTGGGAAGTGGGGTCAAAAATAACAAATCACTTGATGTTGGTCCACTCGCTCCACACTAAAGCGGTGTCCACTAAAACTGATTCAGAACGAGAATTGCAACTGACGCGGGATTGTGCCAATAGTTGGGATAGAGCAAGCACATTTGGGAGCCCTCTATAAATGGACTTCAAGTATATGTAATCTCATATTGTGTGCGCAAAACATGCGAGAACTCATGAGATGGGAAAATGCAAGGGGCGGGGGGCAAGCAAGGAGAGAAACCTGGCCTGTGCAAACAAGCGAAGAATGAACAAAACATAATGAACAAAACAAGTTTAATTCGTAATTCATAGCTGGAAAGAAAGATAGTGCCTATTCTAGCATATAAAGTACTGCTGATCATGAAAAGGAAAATAAAAGAAATATTCTATGTAAATATAGAACAGCCTGCACCGTAACAAGGTCTGGCATATCTGACTATATGTTCGTTAAAAGTAACCATCACAAACCATAAAATTCAATAATTATGAATCAAAGTTTTCCTTTTTCAAGATTGAACTTGAATGTACTTCAAAACTATGTAGCCATGTCAAAAACAGATTAGATTACTTCCTTGAACAACCCTAAGCATGACATTTTTATACTTTCTTTTTGTGGACTGCTGATCTTTGGTGTTTCTTGATAGCAAACAAGTTAAAAATGTAGAAAAGTGATATTTTTTAGGGCTTGATCATTTAATTTGATTTCAGCAAGTCATAAAAAATAAAATTTCTAATAGTAATGAAAAGTGAATTTCATGAAATGTAAAGCTGAAGATTACCTATAATGTGCTGTTCTATACCGCCCTATTCAGCAACACACAAGCCCTGAAGGTCAAACTCAATGAAGGGACGTGTTTTACACTACTATCACCTCCTTCAACTAAAATGACTCAAAATCGACCAATCACAAACAACTAACATGACGTTTTGAACAAGGTGTTTCTTTCTTGAGGTCTCTGCTAAAATAATGAAATGAAGAATATAATAGCATAATCTCCAGTTTTTCATGTTTTATACTTACAGCCATGCCCCGTCACGAGTGACCAGCAGTGCACAAGACTGAAATGAACATTTGAATATTTATATGTAACGTCCGAGATTTGAATGAAACCTTGAAGATCTCTCTGGAAAACACTTTGAAAGTCATACGAGTTAACGGAAAAATAACTTCGTTACACGCATAAAAAACCTAATATTGTTCGGTAATGTAATATTCTCACAGTTATGTAAAATTCTCACGGGAATTTCGAATCTCAGAATGAATTTACAAAACCGACGCATAAACTTGAAAACTCCATTCAAATTTTCAAAAATACTGGTCACGCATGACGGAGCATAGCTGTAATAACTAGCGATACTGTAGTAGAGTCTGTACTGCAGAGACTGCACAAGGGGAGGGGCCACGGGGTTTAGCCCCATCTACCCCCCTACCCCCAACACACTTTGTTATGCAGCATTAATAATTAAGTGGAACTGGTTTCAAAATTCATATCCAGATGTTTAAGCACTGTATAGTGTTTTCTTATCTCCCTTATTTTATATGAAATCGGTATTACACTGTGGATGTTTGCACGTAAAATTGTATGTTTTTTAAATAACATCCTGTTAAAAACCTAAGCGGTTACCTCAACAAGGTAGCAATTAGTGAGCTCCTCATGTAAATTCTGCAACATTCATTTCCGCGAAAATGTGTTTTGTTCAGTAGGATCTCAGCATTAACAAATGAGATTCCTGGTCAGATCAAACCTTAAAGATCATCATTGATAACCAATACGGCCCGACTCTACCAGAAAACTTGCCTCATAACTTATTGATTTTTTCCAGTTTCTTTTCAGACTTGCTCATTCCATTTTTAACACTTTATGATATGAAAGTTGATAATCACATATTATTAAATTGAACTCTTGAATAGGTGGACTTTTCCTTGTCAGATAAATTAGTGGGCTTACAGTACCTCTGGTTGCTGTTGTCATTTACATGTAATTTTGTAATAATTATGTTTACTAATTTGATTAATACTGCAGTGTTATGACAGACCACCGTTGATTCCTTAAATTAAAATTAGTTTTGGCGGTTGTCATAAATTGATCATTTTTCACCATCCTGGGCTGTTTAAAATGCATTTCTACCCATTTTCCGTCGACTAAATGTTTCAGGGTGGGCAGGGGCAAGCTAGTTGACTCACACTCTAGTGATCAATTAATTTTTTGCAGTATCATTTTGTAATCTGTCACTGCCCTAAAAAGTTCACAAAAACTAATACTGAAAAAATGTCAAGCCATATGATCAGAAAATGTTGGGAAGCCAAGAATACAGTTTTGTGTTTTAGCTTGTGGGAATTTGTAGAAATTGTCTGGTGGCTTTCTAGTTGGAATTATTTTTGATAATAGACTGTAAAAAGGAATTGAAATTAAGGCAGTTTTGTAAATATAATAAAATTCAATTATTATAAATACATAGAAAAAGCAGCTGTTTTTTAAACATGTTTTATATAAATCAATCCGTTCATTATTTTATAATCATAATATTATTTAACACAAAGCACTACATGTATACTGCAAGCTATCTTTCATATCTTTCTTCATATACTTTGTTTATCTTACTCTATTTGTGTATGTATATTTTAGTGGTGGATTCAGGCCATCTTACAAGATGAGGGCCCAAATGCAGTTCAGGCCTTTCAATTTCCAGTTCACTAAGAAAGAGAAAGCCCCAAAACCGTTTGTCCCTTTACACTTTACATGAACAATCTTCCCTCCCCTGGATCCACCAGTTGACTAATATTTTCTCTAATGTACATGATTACAAAAAGATCACATTGCTAAACTGACAACAAAATTTCTACAACTTTTTCTATCATGACTCATCCATCTGAAAACAAACCAAAAGAACAAATTAACTTTAAGTAGACAAAAGTTATATAAACTACCATTTTACTAGTCTGCTCACAGATGTTTTATCAAAGTGGCAATAACAAGCTTGGAGCCACGAAAACAGCGATCATGACACTTAATGTGTGCTCTCATGAGCTCTTGTCCCCAGTATGTGAAAAAAAAAAAAATAAAACGTCTCTGGACAAACTAGCATTTTACGAGGTTTATATTAAGTTATAGTTAAACATTGAGAAACATGGGTGTTTTTTGGTTCTTCATAGCAATTCAGTTTGCTGGTAGGGTCAGGCCTTTTGGATCATTATTGTTGATTGATAAGGCCTTATTCTACCAGCAAACTCATCTCTTGTCCTATTTGTTTATTTTTTTAGTACATATACCTTTTCAGACTTCCTTGTTCATGGTTTTTAAAACAAATAAAACACTCAATGAAAGGTGATTGTCGAGCTGTGCTCTACCCTGCAAGCAGTGGATTCTCCTACGCCAAGCTATGCCGAACGAGAGAGAAACCAGTGCGAGCATCTGTTTGCTTTTCCATTGAGCATGTGCAGCCATGGGATGCCCCACGTGATGCATTCAACATCGTTTCATGGGAAAATTGTAGCACATGCTGTTGTTTAGTGGCAAAAATGTCTTCCTCACCTTGGACGTCATTTTGATTGTTAAAGAAGCTCATATAAGTGCCTGAGGTGGCTTTTGCCATTTTTTTTTGATCCCAGAATGTTAATGAATTTGATGATGGAGTGTGATGCCCTGACAACCTTTGATTCTTTAAATTAAAATGAATCTCTGTAGTCGGTAATAACACAGAATATTATTAAGTGTGGTCAAAAATTATCAATGAATATATTATTAATAATTTTAAACGACACTTGGCGGCTGTTTTACAGCTGTTTTATATTATGAATTTCTATCCATTGCAGAAGACCAAATTTTTCAAACTATCCTGGGGGGAGCATACCCTCCGACTTCCCTCGGTCACTCATGCTTACTCGCACTTCCTTCTGGGCCCTGATCAGAGGGCCAAGAATTAATGCTTGAATACCTGTGCATCGGCATCAGCCTCTGAGGAGCTTGGTCCTTTTTTGCTGTCCGTGGAATCGTCATCATCTTCCAGATCTTTTAACTCCTGCTCTATTAGTTTCCGTGCAAGTTTCACTTTGGAATACTCATTGTAATGCTGCTTTCTTTTATCTTTAAATTCCTTCTTCATTTCTGCATAAATTAAAGGTCATACACATGCAAGAGGTCTTGGTGTGCAATGGCAAAGAGTTTTGCTCAACATTATATTAATTTTCTTAATATGAATCAAGACTGAAAAACCTTTTGAATCAAAATTGCCTTTTTGGCATATATTGATAATGAAACAGCATTCACAACAAAGACTTTGACCTTGCCAGACGATATAAAGAACTGCACCACAGTGAACAATTTTAAACGCAAACTTAAGACCTTTCTTTTTTCATAAGCTTACGATAATCATAAGTACTACTACCATTTTTTTGTTCTTTTTGTCATGCTTACAGTTAATTAATTAATTAAATTCTTCTTTATTTTATTTTTTAATTCTTATCTGATTGTAAGGCGCACTATTGAACCATGGGGAAATAGCGCAGTATAAATTTATTGTTATTATTATTATTATTATTATTATTATTATTATTATTACTATTATCATTATAAGAACTTTGTTATTGCAATTGTCTGACAGGTCACAGCTTAGGACTTTGGGAAGTGTTTGTTTTTATTCCAAAACATATCACACTTCTGAACGGGTTTATTAACAAATAAATGGACGATAACTGTACCACAAAAGTGGGCGTGGAGCTGAAAAGGTTATAAATATCAAGTGAATGTTGACCAACCACGTTGAGAGTCATCATCCTCATCTTCATCTTCATTATTCTCTGGTTCTTCCCATGAATGTCTTTTTGAAGCATCCTTAATCCTAGAAATCAAATACAGTAAAACCTGTATCAAGCGGACCCCATATTAAGCGCACACCCTCTATTTAGCGGACACCAGCTGCTTGGGTCCCTAAATTTTCTTTCCATATTTACTGTAAAATGGACCTGTATTCAGCGGACCCCTCTATTAAGGGGACACTAGCGTGAGTCCCGAGGGTGTCTGCTTAATACAGGTTTCACTGTATACATACAAGATACATACACCACACACAACCCACAATTCCTTGATTTGCTCTGACAAAGAGCTACATGTACATATAGTGCTTGAAACTTCAACTTTTGAATATTTTCACAGTGGCGAATTTACCCTATCAGCTTAGTTGATAAAACTAAATTTTTGTTTTTCACTGTCCCACAGATACAGCACCCCAGGTAGTTTATTTAAAAACTGAACCCTTTTTGCACTACAGTACAAGAGGTAGTACATGCCCGGTGGGGGGGGAGGGGGGGGGGGGGCTCCCATATAAAAACGATGGGGGTGCTCGTCGGAAATTTTCGAAAAACACTCTAAAAGGTACCAGAATCTTGTTCGATGGGCGTGGCTCAAAATAATTATTATCCCTAAGAGGTACCAATTCGAAAACAACACGTCATATTCTGTCATATTTTTTCGGCTCATACCCTAGAAGGTACCGCGATAATTCTAACAGTAGTCATTTTAGATTTTAGTACCCTAAGTACCAATCTACAAATTTTGACCCCTAAAAGGTACGATGAGCACCCCCGTCATTTTTATATGGAAGTCCCCCCCCCCCCCCCCCCGGAGTACATGACTGTACATTTTTTAAGTTACAATAAGTAAAGGATAAGGTGTGGCCCACACAGCTGATTTCTACAGCATAACATGCCAGTTTCCATTTCTGTAGCACAGACAGGAGTATTGGATTAAGGAAACAACACAATAACAGGAACTAGTCAGAGCTTGGACCACTGACCTTATAGCCAAAAACACTATAATTTAATTATACATTATCAACAACAGGAATTGGGAGAAAATGTTAATCCTTTTTAATGTTTTATCTTATCAGGTATTTGGAGTAGCCACATTAATAGCCATGGTAAATTTAAGAACTAAAGGCAAATGGTAAAATAATTACACTGTTTTCTGTAAAGGAAGCATGTGCTATGTATATGAGGGGTATAAAATGGTCTACTGGAAATGTTTACCTTACCTTACCTTCCTTCTTCGCGCTCGGTTGCGCATAAGGCCGCAAACTACTGGAAATGATGCATCTCGGAAAATATTCACTGAGTCTCAAATTCTCGGCATTTGAAATTGGAGTCTCGGAATCTTGAAGTCTCAAATTTTGATAATTTGGATCTCGGAGTTTTGAAAATTTTTCTGGTAAATCTCAGCTGCCATTTGGAGATTTCAGTCATGTTTTAAGTTGTTTTAGTACTATCTGCCCGGCATTTTCCAGCAATTGGAGTCTTGGGCTCAGATTTTTTAGAGGTCAAGTCTCGGGCTCAGATTTGAATGAAATGCTAAAGTCTTGTTCTCAAATTTTTAAACAATGGTCTCGCCGCCTCGCAAAGTCTCGAATTTACCATTCTATACCCCTTATACAGATGTATGTTGTGTTTAAATTTTTCTTTGGTTTGAAAATTTTCAAACCAGTTTAATTTTTATTTTCTTCTGTCTTAGATTCTTTATCATAATCTGAGACATTATTAAGGAAAACAAAAATCAAACTCGTTTAAAAAATTGCTCCACATTGCCTTTCTGCATCCAAGTGTATAAAAGGGTACTGGCGACACAATGCTGGAGGAAACCTACATGTACTCGTAGAGTAAGTGTCTACTAGACAAAAAGGAATAACTAAAGTTGTTGCTGTTTTCAAAGTGATATACTGTTTGAACTCACAATAGCTCTCCATTTAAAAAAAAATACCTATCATGCAAATGGTCTGCATCTAGTTTTCCTGGATCAGCTTCATCATCAGAGTATGGCTCAACTGTTCCTTCAGCTCCTTCTTCGTCATCGGGATCTTTCCATTTATTATAGGGTGTTGGAGGCTCATTGATCTTCATGTGTCCGTAATCTTTATCCGGAGGATGGTGTGTCATCAAAATGTTCATTTCATCCCACTGAATACCTGAACTGAAATTCAATGATTGAATCATAGCTTTAATTAAGTATAGTTGAACTGTACATGTAGATTTAAGAATGAACTATAAGCTTGAATAGAGGTTAACACAGGACCACGAGTGCTATCTTACTTTATGCACTACTGTCAGTTACTGACTGAATAAGTTTTTTGTTTTGAAATCAAGATTTTCTCAATTTGAGGTAAACATGCAAAGCAACAATTATTTAAGCTTATGTAGAAGATTGAGTCTTGTTTCTTTTGTAGAGTGCCAGCAAAACTAAAAATCAGATTGAACAAAAAGCTGCATCAATACATCAATCGTGTAACATGCGAACATGAATATTGTGCTAATAAACTGTTAAATTTAACCCCAAATTGTCAAATATCTGTGTCAAAACAGCCTTCTGCAATAAAAGAATGCCCCAAACAAACGAAAGAACCAAAAGAAACAAGTCTGCGTAAACAAGCTGCCATCTTGGTTGAAGCACATGCGCTCAAGAAATTTGTCAATTCCCAAAATAAGTTACATGCATACCATATAAAATAGTCAGATATCACTGTTAGTCATTATTAATTTTCATTTCAGAATAAGAGAAGTCCATTGAATAGAACAAACAGAACAAAAAATCAAAAAATTGTTATTTATTTTTGTGTCCACTGTACTTGCACACACTAGACACTTTCATTGCTAAAACCGAAAACTGTAACAATAAAAGTTATAAAAATGAAAGATGTAGAAATGAAAGCTGTAATAATGATGTTACCAGAAAGAGAATACTAAAGGTTAAAAAAGAAGACTTAAATCACACAAAGACCTCATTCCATACTTTTTACAGACTAAACTCTGAAAAAGTTGACACTGAACAGGGTTGTCATAAAGTTTTGAAGTAGCCGACTGTATTATTGGAGTAGGCGGCCGAGGTTGGGGAAAAGACCATCTCTTCTAAAGAACAGCCCAGCTGAGAAGCCGGCCGAGATAACAAAGAAGGTGGTGATTTTCGCCGGCAGCTGGCTACTTTTGACAACCCTGCACTGAACCTTCAAATATTTTGTCTTTTATTAATTTAAGACATGAAACTGATGAAGAATAATTAATATTGGCCAAAGAAGATCAGACAAAACAATAACATTTAGGCTGTGCACGATAGCCGCATGGGCAAAGAATACCATCGCTACATATATCCACCAGGTGATCCAGTAGAGTAATGGTGACCTTAAATACAGTTGGCTTCACTTTAGGGGGTTGATCCAGATAAATGGCAAAATTTCAAAAGAAGAAAGGTTGAATTTACTATACATCCAAAAATTTCGAGTGCAAAGGACACATGCTCAACAAATGGAGTCTTTTATATGTAAGAAAAAGTACATATGGTGAGTAAAAAAAGTGAGACAATTTTGTGTGCAAGGAATAATACATTCAAAGTTCAGGTTGAGCACTGAAAATATGAAAGGAAAATATGGAAAGAATCGCTGACTACAGATGTATATTGAATCAATGAACAATCGGAAGCCAAAACATTTGAAGACTGTTGAATAATTCCAGTAGTTTTTTTTTTCCAAAAAGATAACAATATTGTCTCTTATTATTTCAACTAACACAATAAAGATGTTTATGTTCTCAAATGGTTTACAGAAGAAAAAGCCAGAATGAAAAACATAAAAAATTCATAATTTCTTTAAACTGAAGGGAAAAAAATATATTCCTGTGGTGTAATTAATAGCAACCAATTTGCATTACAAGTGGAATTTTTTTTTCTTCTGTCAAAGAAACTTTCAACCTAACAGAGAACAATTAAATACACAGTGATTAATCTGTGGCTGCTGTCATTTCATAATACTAGGGTTTTTTCTCCCGACAGGAGGTAATACTGGCTTATCTCATTTCGTTACCTTGTGGCTGATATTTTATGCAAAGAGTAAATTTTAATATTCTAAAATACATTTAACTTTTAAATTTAAAATTTCAGCCACAGATTTCACATTTACTTTAAAAATTTACCGCACATATTTCATAACCACGAACTTAATACGCCGGACAGAATCTAGAGAATTAAAAAAACAGTAAATTCACAAAATTGAACGCTTAATTTCAGAACAATATTCCTGCAATTTTTTTTTTTACTTGAAAAATCGAAAGTAATGTCGATAAAGGAAATAAAACTCGTCAGCTTATATATTTTCAACCCTCGTCCTTCAAAATGTATTCTAAAAAAACCTCTCCCATAGCTCAAATGGACTACACATAGACATAAGCTTATCTTATCATAAACAATGTCGCTAACATGTGTCTAAATAACATGCGAGTTGAAGAACTTCGGAATCTCGACAAAGATAGGATTCAGAATGCGCACACAAACCTTAATTCTCAAAAATGAGTATCTAAACTGACACGGCAGTAACTTATATAAGCTTAAGACTTTATACAAGCTAAATCCTTTATTAAGACTTCTTAAAATCCGAATTAAGGTTCCAAAATAAACCTGTTTGCAAGCTCAATTTAGTCATGTGTCAGAACGATCACCGACCAAAGTCTTCTTCATCATATATACGATAATAATAGCGGTAATGCAACCATACAGAAAACTTGACGATAATTCCGGTGAACAAAAACGTTACTGAATACAACGAACGAACAGAAATGATTAACAAATCTACTTTGGAATGAGGAGCTGACTCAATGTAGGCGCGCGTGCACAAGATCAGGTAAGATATTTTGCGCAAACGTGTTACGAAAGTTCGTTTAGAAACGAAGCAATGAATTTGACAAACTGCTACAAGATAAATGCTTATTGCTATAAGTTCTTACTGGTGTTTATCCTCAGATTTGTTCCTCAAAATCCCTCTTCTACGTTGGCTTGCATCTTCCTCCATGTTCAACAATTTTTTTGTGCTACAACTCCGACCCAGTTTTCCGCGGAAATGTATCCTTTTCCGTTCCGTTCGGGTAATCTTCGCGGGATCTACCGCCAGTACCCGAACGCACCAATTTTGTCAGATTTGCAATTTACCAAGTTTCCTATTTGTATTATTGTGCAAAAATAACAATTTCACACTTTTTGTTTTTGAAAAGCATAAGTATATATATCCTGCAAATTATGCGTCTATCAATTCGAAACTTCAACATCCCCCGGGCATACCGCAGGCAAAAACTATAATTACGGCAAAACCACAGCGACAAACCAATGAAAAGTGCCGGATCTTTCGTAGACCTGGATCAGTAAAAATCTTGAAATAATAGTTAAAAACGGCAAACTGATTCTTGCGGCAAGGAGAAGAGATTGAGGCAGAAGCCTAACAAAACAAACAGTTGAAAAATTCAGAAGCTTATCACATAGTCTCTGTTATGAGCTTCTGATAATTCTAATAATTTTTGTAAAACAGAACGAGGCAACGTCGGAGGAACAGGAACTAGAAGATACAGCTTGTCGAGACACATATGTATTGGCTAACATTTTCATATGCTAAACAGTTGAATAGATTTGCTCGATATTTCGGTTTGCAAAACAAACGTTAACCTTCTACGGGGGCTAGAAAACCAAAAATATATTCTATTCTTCACTTGCCCATAATTACATACTCCCCTTAACAAATCATGACGCGGACAACAAATTCTGGAGTATTGTGCCGAAGTTGGCCGTTACACTTTATTTCACACGTATACGTAAAAAATGACAACTCACGGTTAAATATCTTACAGAAAATAAATAAAAGAAACAAAATAACTGGAGAATTGAGAGCGCATCACAAAAGATACTCGGAGGTCAGGAAAAACCTACTAAAAAAAACCCGAAACTCAACGGGAAAAAATTGTAGGAAACCTGGGAAGGAACCAAGCTCAAAACTCCGGCGACCCTTCCTACGGGGCCGCTGATAATTTAAATTTAATTATCGCAGGAAAAAACTGATGGATAATGTTCAAATAAAGTTCAGCGGTGGAAAAGACTAATCAAAACAAACAAGTAAAATTTGACTGGGGCAAATCGTCAGTGTCACTCGCATACTAAAGAACCACTATTTATACACATACTTCCACGGGCATAGTAAATGCACGTGCATGCACATAACTTACATCGGCATAAAACATGCCTACATTCAACAGATAACAAGATTCGTAATTAACAGCTCTAGCAATAGCGAACAGAAATCAATTCTCTTCTAATGCGATGCAACCGAAGAGAATTTTCAATATTTAACTATTTGTTTCTTCATTTCACTTCTGTCTCAATTTCTTCTCCTTGCCATAAGGATCAGTTTGCCGTTTTTATCTTGTTGATTGACAAACCCAAATGCTTGTGTTTCCGTTTCCCACCCGTGACGCAGCACCACAGTTTCCTTAGGTCCTTTAGAAACTAAACCCTTTTATTCATTTGAAAAATAATGTCCACAGTTTTACCTATGTCGCGACAGTTTTTCGGGTTGAAATAACCTCCAATCTGTTGCGGCCTTTTAAGCTGTTTTATTTATATTCATCTAAAGAAATAACTCGCCGAAATCGTTTAAAAACGGGCTGAGGAGCGGACACAAACAACAAAGAATGTCAATGTGAGTCAATTTATTGAAAAAAGGTTTAAATTTCTACCATAATAAGCGTTCCCATACAAACCTTTGGGTTTGGACGTCCTGTACTAAAAATGCTTCGAGACTGTCTGATGTCTTTATCAGTGTCAATATGAATGCCAGTTAACTATTATAGTGCGAAAGCGCGCGTGATATCGCCTAAGCTTGAGCGCCATAATAGTTTTATAATTCAACACATTGATAACAAAGCACAGTTTGAAGTAAAAATATCGAGGTCGGTCCGTCACTTTTTTTTCCGTCTTTTTTTTTTTTTTTTTTTGCATTCTCTTGTCAAAATGCGAAATTTACCGCCATCGTTGGATATACGTCATGTTGACATAGCGTATATCGATAACGTTTTGACCATATTTGGGCAGTGTATCAATGTGTTGAATTATAATGATGAATAGACAACAGTCTCGAAACGTCTGCGATATTTTTATCCTTCTTTTGGTGTAGAAACATTTTATTCATTTCAATTTTTATCACACTCTATCAGCGCTGCGCAGTTCCAATCTCACGAGCGAGCGCGAAAACCGTTTTACGCGCTTCGCGTACCATTAGCGAGAGGCGATTTTCGCCTGCGATCGCCAAATCTACTATCCAGGCTGTCCGGACTTGTGCATAAGGGTGTTTTTCTGCGTGGATTGCACCTTTCGAGCGTGCGCGTTACGTCATAGAGGGCTGAGTTGGTCCTCGTGAGAAAAGTTCAGTCTAGAAGAATCAACACTATCTCTTCAAATGAAATGACAAAACTATATACAGGTCACTTTATTAGGTGGCCTGGGCTACCAGGCTCTCACTGGGCAACAGCCTTACTTATACTTACGAATCAGAAAAAGAAAACTATAGGAAAAAGTTACAGTTTTCTGTAATAACACTGCAGACTATTTGGAAAGTGATTGCGCGAAGGACTTTTTAAGGACCAACTTAGGTTTTCAAGCCCGCTGCCATGACTGTGATCTTCAAAGTTGATTAACAGGTTTTTAATACCTGAAGTTTCTTTTACGAAATCCTTGTGCCTTGTGGTGTGCGCAAGAGCTTCCAATGTTATATGCACAACCGCTGATCAATTTACTTGCAGCACGTCAAATAAATATTTATGTCGTGTAGTGTTTGTTAAATAAATAAAATAAATAATGTTGTTTATAATGGACGAGCACTTAGCTATCCAGCTAATTCACTGGCACGCCACTCAAATATGGAAACAAATATTGCAACAGATATTTGTTGCATCTTAGTTCGCACTTGTTGGATTGGCCGACATTAGAAAACGACGAGTATCGAGATCCATGCTACGTAAATTTGCTTCAACTCTTGGCACAACCTATTTGGGGAAAATTCGAGGAATTTTCAATGATTTATGGAAGAATTTAAGGACTTTTCAAGGGCAATGGAATTGACGGACCTTTCAAGGGCTCGTTTCTTTAAGACTGGGTGAAACTTGAGAACTGTCATCCACATGTTACAGAACACGGAGTAATCTTAGAAGAGAATGACTTGAAATTACACTGTTTGGGAACACACTCCCCCTGTTTATCCCAATAGGCTTTCCCAATGCTCCCTCCCTCAGTACAATGCGCCAAATTAACAACGATTTTACCCAATATTAAAAGCTTTTATTAAAAGCGACGAATATTTCAAAGCAGTCTAGTTTAAGAACAACTCGCTTATATTGCTGTATGCTCTATAGTACAAGGCATGGCTCAGGTCAGTCTTAACCGCGGTCAAACGAACGAAATTTGCAAAAGTTAAGCAAAGTACTTAAAAGTTAAGGTTGTCATTTTCACTGTTTAAAGTTTAATATATCGCCAATAAACTGTCAATTTACCAAACGTTTTGAAAGTTGACCAAAAAAGTTCCAACCATTTAAAACCTGTGAACTGCAGAATTGTCGGCGCCATTTGCCAACATAATTTTGATCAGGCGCAGAGTTTTCGTCAGTATCTTTTCAAGGGAAAAAGCTCATTATTTTGAGAGAAATTTAAAGAAAGTAACGTCAACTAATTTTATTAATACATCCTAGCCCATATTTCCATTTAATATTAAATAAAATCCCACTAAATGAAACGAAAAACGCCTCGGACGTTTGACCGCGGTGGAAGGTCAGACATGGTTATACTGCTGTAAGCTCTACTTTACAAGACACGGCTCAGTCAAACGCCTGTGGGAAAAAGAAACAAAGAAGATGAGAAAAAAATAAAAAATGAAAAAATGTTCATGGTAAATAAATTTAAAGTAAATAAATGTAAAAGTAAAAGTTTAAAGTAAAAGTAAAATAATTTACAGAGCTCAAATTTACAAAGAACATAAATTCTTGGTTGCCGCTGCAACATGAATATTATTTTAGTAAACTGACTTTGAAACTAAAAATACTCACCAATCGAAAGTTTCGTTCTTGTTCTTTTCTCCTTGTCTCACTGAGACGAGCGATCTCATCAACTTTCCTCTGGAGTATTCCTGTAAATAAACGAGAGAAGAAATATTTTACAATAATAAACTGTGAGGTTTCTTTCGCGCTGCTAAGCTTGTTGTCATTAGAGTACAGGCAATGGGAAAATGAGGTCAATTTGTTAAAATTGCAGACACTACAAGCATTTTCTCAAACCAAACGCAACAGTAACACCAGATTGAAACTTTTGGCCTTTTGAGATAGAAGCTACCTGAAGGTTCTAAAAAAGAGTTGTGAAAAATTAGGGCAAGAATAAAACACTTTGTTCCTTAGCAATGATACAGTACAGGGTATATGTCATTTTGCTTCATTTTGTTTTACTTATATGCAAAATTAATGTTACAAATTATGTTACAGAGTTGATACATCATATCTGAAAACCAACTTACCAGAATTCTGATCAATCCATTGCAAAGAATTCATGTGCGCATTTAATATCTTAGCAATCTGTGTAATCTACAAGAAAAACAAATACAAAATAATGACCGTTTTTATGCTAGAGACGTTAAAGTCGTCTAGACGCAATTAACGTCTCAGACGTTAAATGCGTCTGGTATAAAAACGGGACGCATTAAAGTAGATGGCCACAGAGAAAAAACACAAGATTTTCTAAAAAGAAAAACTATTCTCGGAAGCGACTGGACACGACTAAAGTCGTCCCCAAATAAATTTAAAGGGCACGAATATACAAATAGGGCAAAATTCGTCCTCGTTAAGGCCGTCCCGTTTTTATACTAGACGTATTTAACGTCTGAGACGTTAATGTCGTCTGTTAAGTGCGTCTGAACGACGCACTTAAAAGAAGACGTTAAAGTCGTCAGACGTTAAATCCGTCTGGCTTATTTTCCGTTTTTATACTAGACGTTAAAGTCGTCTCGAGACGACTTTAACGTCTTATACGATATTAACGTCTGTAGCATAAAAACGGCCAATGTAAATTGAAGAGTTTGGTGCATAAAGTGCCGTTGTTTAATTTTTACATTTTTCACTCAGAAATGGTGTTTTAAGAGCAAAGAAAGCACTCTTTTACTAAAGTAATGACAGGTTCATGTCAGTTAAAGTGAAAGAAAGCTAATACGGCCAAAACATCCTGTACTTTCACAAACAAAACAAAACAAAATATTTGGGTAACTTACTCTTCAGGTCGAAACATTTTTTCCCAAAGATGCTTTTGGGGATAAAAACCAATTTGTGAGGTGTTTTAAGCACCCAGCCACTTGAAATGAGAAGATGCATCTTTAGAAAGTGAACACATAACTACCAAACAAGACAAGAGCAAACTGTGTCACTGAAGTTCTTACCGGGTCATCTGTTTCCTGTTGTTGTGTATTAGCAGTGTTCAGATGATCAATTATTGACTTCAAGTCCTGAACCATCTGTTTTAACTGTCCATCAATGTCTTTTGCCAACTTGTAACTGTTAAAGTATAATTCAGAGATCAACTCTTGAGAAGTAAATCTACTTCTTCAAGAAAATTTCTTGTGAAACAACTAGGCTATCAACAGTGATGACGAATGTTACCATCGCTAAATTAAAATGCTTTTTTTTTATTCATTCAAAACTTAATCCCTTCATTCCCTAAATCCTTCCCTCTCCTTCACTTCTCTTCCCTTCCCTACATATGTATACATCTCAATCTTTCCTCATGTTCATTAATGGTGCCTAGACCAGGAAGGCGGTCTGGCAGAATTCTTAGAAGAGTTCTCAGGTTTTTGTCCTTCTCTCTGATCACCAGCAGGATTTGTAACAATCATGGTACTGCCATGTTCACAGCCTTGGTAACATATGCAACATATGCATAACTCATATGCAAATAGCCAAATTCCCAGCCTTCAAGTTTACTGCTAGCACAAGTAAACTTCATGTCACAAATAATGTTTTAGTAAAGTTAAAATACCGATACTTGACTTTGACACTTTCTGAACAAACCTCTACATTTGGTGAGGCTCATCTTGTTGCAGCTTATCTGCAGGTTTTTATGGTATATTCATGAGTTGGTAAATCAAAAGCTACAGCTGACAGCCCAACATGTACTTACGTGAAGTCTCTCTCCTTGTCTGCTTGCTGGAGCTGTCTGCCTCCAAAGCTACTTGTACTCACAGTCTCTTCCAGGGGCTTCAACATTTCCTCTAATTCTTGCTGCTGTGCCGTAATGAAGTCCAACTCCTGGTCGAGCCTAAAGAACACCACAATAACCTAAAGTTGTTTTTTTTTTCTAAATTCTGACATAAAGTGGAACCTCTCCATTAAGGTGGCACTTCCCCTAGTCCTGGCCAGCAAAACGTTCATATAATCTTTGTAATTATCACTTCTATTAAAGGGGCACCTATATCAAGGAGAAACTTCTCCTGGCGTTCATTTTTCAAAAGTTCCGAAAACTTTTTTGGCACGAAAAGCCTTTACATGACTTTTGATTGTGCAGGCTATTTGCCAACAGAGATTCAATTTTCGTTTGTTCTGAAAGGTAAGCAATAAAATCTTACGCGAACAAGAAACTTTGCACTGGTTTTCTGGCTAAAAACTTTGGGGCAGTACACAGCTCTTACAAGGTCTTCTCTGATTTGCTGACCAGAGAAAACAATAGAACAAACAACACAACAATGGACCCTAGCCCTGAAAACAACAGAGCTGCGTGATAACCAGGTCCAATGAAATTAGAGGTTGTTAAGAGCTGTGTGGTATCTGAAAACTTCACTGTCACTTGTAAGAGATTGAATTTCAAAACTCATTTTCGGGTTCCGAATGGTCTTTGGAAGTTTTGAGAACACGCACCTGGCCCCAGTATGGTGTCCCCTTAATGGAGGTCCCACTGTAGACAACATAATTTTTAACAGTTTTGAGTCTGCCAATCATAAACCACTCTCCTATAATATTATGTCACATACACATGTAATTGACCCTCTATGAATAATAATATTTCTCCAAACGTAATAAACTTTTTAAAAGCTTGACATGGCTTTCAATGATAGGGTTTTCAATAGCCAAAGTAGGTCACTGTAGGAGGAATTTGTTATCAGTACTTAACCCTTTAACTCCCAAGGGTGCCAAAGCTCAAAATTCAAGAAAAATCCCAAATTTCATTTTGTAAAATATTGAGAAACAAATGGTACCATGCAAAAGTACTACTGAAGAGGTTTCATTTGAATGGTCACACTATAGGATTTTGTCCACAGACTCAAAAGTAAGAACTACAATACATGTCTCCATAATTGACTGTGGGAGTGAAAGAAATCAAGACACAGAAGGTGGCTATACTTGAGTTGACACAGATGTCAGAACTCTGCCAGAAATTGCCTCCTCGTGAAGCCATTGCACTATAAAAGGGACTGAAATTACTAACAAGAGATTCAATTTACAAAACTGATATTCCACCTTTTCTGTTCTGCTTTTACGTTCTCCACACTGGCATTCAATTCAGTGATCTAAAAGATTACAAACAGTGGCAAATACAAATAAATCAATTAATAATAAATTAATAAATCTGTTTAAAAGTGAATGTCATAAGAACAATAGTCTTAATTGGATACAAAATCAAGGAAAGTAATGTCATAACAAATGCTGAACATAAACATACTAAAAAAGCAGCTGGATATTTTTAAGGTGTGGCCATAGAACTAACTGTAATCAAGCTTTTCCCCCTGAAAGGCGGACAAAATGAAAGCAAAATGCAAAATACTTTTTCGCAAAACATCAGGAAAAGAACAGTGCCAAATGTGCTGCTCAATAGCTTTTATGAACAAGCCACTTAACAAACACAATTTATTAGTATCAAGGAGTTGGTTATTGTTCGTCCTGATAAGACACAATAATAAAGTGTATTGTCGTGTGTCTCACAATGTAGTCACTTTAGATGTAGATTGCGACGTTTTGACTGTTTGCTGCTTGTCTTTGTCAGGCGATGAGGTCAAATTATTATGCATCACCATTAGTATCACGATGATCGGCTGTGATTGGTGGCACTCGATCCTCATTAGTCCAGTGAGAAGCTGTTCTCTCTGTGGTCCGCTGTAGTACATGCAATCTACATCTAAAGTGACTACACTGTGAGACAAAACACAGTAAACTATGTCTTTATTACAGAATATTGTTTTGTTTGTGTGTGTCTCTTTTGCAAGCCTGGTAATAACTGAAATTATCATCCATGCATAAGAAATAAAGAGGAGTCAAGGCCTTAGGGGATCATTTACACCCCTACCACACCCACCTTTTCTCCATTCTCCATCAGTAGTCTGTCCCATGCATTTACTTGAGCCGCTTGATCCAAGAAGGTTTTTTCGTAGTCTGTTAACTCCACAGCCCACTGAAACAGAAAAAAATGTTCTAGGCATTAAGAGATGGAATGATTTATAGATCTTACTGAACAATGTTATCAATCCATATTGCTGATTTTTTTTTACATGTGTTTTAGACCAAACTAGAGGCGAGAGTAGTAAGGCACGGCTACGTAGGGCATAGTCAAATTTCCCTAACCAACGCCCATTTTTTTGTGGAAATGCGGGCATAGTCAAAATCCCCTAATATGACGTCATAGCCCTATTGCCCCAATCAAAAAAAGGAGTCCACACAAGAATTGAAAGTTCCAACAACGTGGGACATAGTCAAATTTCCCTAACCACGCCCATTAGGGGATTTTGACTAGAATTGGGGTTTTTTTGGAATTTTTTATTTTTATTTTTTTTTCAATTTTTGATTTATATAGGTGATTTTGAGTATCGAATTTTTTCAAAAAAAATTTTGTTTTTTTTTCAATTTTTTTTCAATTTTTTTTTTGGGGGGAAGTGGTCAAATTTCCCTATATACAATCCTCCTGGGGAAGGAATTGGGGAAGTAGTCAAAATCCCCAATATGAAAGAAGAAGCCCACACAAGGATGAAAGTTCAACAACATGTTTTTAATGAAAATCATCAACGAGAAAAAAATGAGAAAGATTAACGCTTTCTTCTTTTCTTGATTAACTTTCCGATCGGGGTTCAAGCAAAACTTTTAAAAGTATTTGACAAGAGTTTCTAAGTTCATGTGTGGAGAGCGCTGAATAATTATTTTTACAGAACATAATACAAGCAATCACGTCGTAATTAAACCGCATAAAAACCTTCAGGCAATAAATTCAAAGGCAGAAATTTTCCGCGAAGACGTGCCGTAAATCAGGTTCTCTTTCTCTTTCGATTCCAGCGCGTATTATAGAGCGAAAATCAGCTTGGCTCGTCTCTCAGGACAATTCGTGAATGAAAAAAGAAAAAAAACTAGTTTGAATTCAATGCTCGCAGAAAATTCGTTTGAAAGAAGAGAAAGTATTTTTAACAACGCAAAGTTTCCTCGCACGACGAATCGAGCAAAGACAAACAAACAAACTACGAACCTGCGGAAGGATTTTGCAGTGAAACAAACAAAAATCCCTTTCTTTCGCCGAAAAGGTTGTCCTTTTTCCAAAGCCACCTCTCTTAAACCTTCCACGAAGAGAGTTGTCTGAGTTTTTAGCGATGAACCATCTTTGTTTCACGCCGTGAAAAAAATCTTTCTTGTCTTTCTCAGAACAGTGTTTTCCGATGTTTTCCCAACAAACTGCGAACCTGCGGAAGGATTTTGCAGTGAAACAAAAAAAAAATCCCTTTCTTTCGCCGAAAAGGTTGTCCGTTGTCCTTTTTCCAAAGCCACCTGTCTTAAACCTTCCACGAAGAGAGTTGTCTGAATTTTTAGCGAGGAACTTATTTCACGCCGTGAAAAAATCTTTCTTGTCTTTCTGTTAAAACCGGCTTACGCCATCACTCGGTTCCAGACCACGCGCGAACCACCAGCGGGACCTGGCTCGACGATAAAAGAGTTTGAATTGGAATTGTCTCGTCTCAAGTTTTTGCATCTTATTTCTTCCTTCTTCCAAGCGGCTCGTCTGGCTTTGCGTTGTAAGTGAACGAGAGAAGAATGAAAAAAGAACAAAGTGTGAGCCTTTATAAGGGAAAGTTGACGTCACCTCTCAGGCTCCACCAATCACGAGGAAGCCCTTCGCTGACGCCTCTTGTCTTTGAAGGGCAATTTGTTTTTGTCAACCAAGCGTTTCCAGAAAATGAGAGCGCTTTTTTTTCTTGTTTTTGAATGTCCTTGTTGATTTTTTTTTGGACCCCAACGGTTTGCGGCCACAAAAGGAGTCTTGCCTTGTTTGATTTGGTTCATCAGACAATGAACCACGCAGATTGTTTTTTGATTACTTTTTTCGATAAATATTCTTATTCAAAAGACAGGTTAGTGCAAGAAAAAGACCACGCATTTTTTACCATTTTAAAGCAACTTTTTTTTATTGCAACAATCTTGTTATGAAAACAGGTCAACAATTAAAACAGTGACAACTTTTTAACATCTCTTTTTTTTCTGAACAGTTTTTTTACTCTTGTACCCAACCGCGAGGTTTGTGCCGCTTCAAGGCGACCCCTTTCCCTTTTTGAATAATGTTTTCTATCTTGGCTTGTCTTTGCTTTTCTCTCTGTTTCATGCTTTCCTTGTGCTCTTGATATTCTCTTTCCAGTTGACGCCACAGCTTGTCACGACGTTCCAGCAGCTCTCTTTTGTGTGCATCCACGGTGGCATCGAATGTGTCTTTGTCCATGGTCCAGTATTGGACGTTGCTGAAGGGCAAGCCATAGTTTTCCGAGTTTAATTGATCGTCCAACTCTCGTATAACTTCAGCAGACTTTTGAGCCACCTGCCAATCTAGATCAGCCATTTTCACCTCGTCAGCATTATTGCCGGCGCGCTTGGCCTCGTCCAAATTCTGTTTAGCCACGTTGATGAAGTTTTCCAATTGTTTGTCAATGTTCTCTGGTTGCTGGACCGCTTCTTGCCATGACTTGGGAGGTGGTTGAAGCGTGGATCCAAGGGGTGGTTTGGGGGGAATAATATCATCCGTTCGGGCTTGGTTTTCCGCTGCTGAAAGAGGGGGAGGTCTTCTCAAGAGCGCAGAGGTCTGACGGGGTTCTATCATGTGTCGTAGTTGATTCTGAAGTCGAAAGTATTCACTGCTCTTACTTCCGTACGAAGGTAACTTGGGCGGTTGCCCTTCGCCTTCCACGCTCTTCATGGCGTCCATGACACGCATGACGCGATCCAAACGAGGGGCATTGACCAATTGGTCCGTCAAGAATTGGCGTTTCCAGTAGGCTTCGTTGGGGTCGGGAGGTGTTTGTTCACCCCTTCCCCATTGAAGGGATAGGTCAGGTAGAAAGGGAACCGGTGGTTTCATCCAGGGGGTATCTTTGGGCACCAACATCATCTCTCGAGCATATTTGTCCGTCATGACGACAAGGCGTCTAGTCCGGCTTGCAAAAAGGGAACGAGTTTTTCTCCTCCTATTCTTCTTAAGAGCCTCCTTCTTTCGTGCAAAGGCGTCGTCAGTGCACTGATGCGTCCAATTGCTTTCCTGTTACCCAGAAGAGGGGTTTTGACGTACGCGGGTACTTGGATCACGTTGTCGTAGAGATTACGTATCAGATCGGTCAGAGCTCGCAATTGTTCGTTGCTGGCTCTTTTTATGTCCTCAGAAAACGTCCGGCGATCCGTCAACCTTGATAACCAGTCGGCTTGTTCTTGCATGCGCCACTCCCTCGATCCTTTGCCGGCACCTTGTTGTTCTTGCTTTTTCTTCTTTTTTTTCTTTTTCGAGAGTTGACTTGCAAGCACACCGCCCAAAGTGGCCGCTAAAATCGCTCCCGCTGTCGCCGCATTGGCTGTCTTGATTCCTTTTTTCAAGGCAATACTGGCTTTCACGGCTCGGTTGGGTCTCCCAAAACGATTGGTGGTGGCGTTCTTTCTAGGGGCATCAAATCCCGAGTTCAGTCGTCGAGCCGCAGCAGAAGTGGCCTTAAAATCCGGATTGACAGGAAAAGCACGCCAAGCGCCTCTAGGTGGGGCCATCACAAAAAACTGTGTGTCCTGCAGTTTCCTCCTTACTTATATCCTTCGCCTGCCTACACCGAGGTCGTGGAATTTTGAAGTTGAAAATGCACGTGTGATGGTAAATGATTGGGTAGACCTACGAGCTTGGACAGACCAGGTTCTTGAGCCCAACGGGGCAAGGATGTTCTTTTCCTACCACCCTTCTGAGGTTTCTTTTTTCTCAAACGGTTAAAGCGTTTCGAGACCCACTTTACACCGCGTTTGCCACGTTCAACTACCTTGCCGAGTACCTCTGGTCCTTTGTCCATAGCGTGTTCAATCCCTTGACTCAAGAGATTGGCCACAATGGGAGCTGCCGTGGCCACGGCCATGTCAGCACCCAATCCTTTCCCACGCTGTCTTGTTTTCTTTCTGCGAACGGTTGGCATGGTGAATGTACTCGCGGATGATGACTACTCTCTCTTTATACCTTCCTTAAACTTCCCAGGGTTTGCGATGCGCTTTATAATGCCCCGTGGCTCCTTTGGCTCCCATGCGCTTGTAATCTTTTCTCTTTCCGATCTTGTATCCCACTTTGGCAGCACTGCTTAGCAGCGTTAAAAACCCTCCTTCTTGTTTCTTCTTTTTCTTCTTCTGGGTGAAGGCTTTGGCTGTTAAGGCACCCAAAAACGCTGCTGGCACGGCCGCTGCAGCTCCTCCTAATGCAGCTCCTGCTGTTAATTTTCCAGTTAAGGTTTCGGGAGTCATCTTATCTCGCAAGCGCCACATCTTTCTGTTGACCCAACGATCGACCTTCTGAGCGGGTCGGTTGGCATAGGCTTTGGCCATGGCTCTTGATCTCTGGCTGCTATCGATCCCGCGACCTCTTTGACTGCGACGGATCTGTGCTTGCCAGGCCGCCCGACCCGTGGTGAGATCGCTGGCATCTTGCAATTGTATCCCTTTCCCAACCACGTAACGGGTAAAAGGAACCCCTTGCGACCAAGGCGCTCGAGCGATGCGTGGTGTGGTGGGCCATGTTCCGTAGGTGGGTACGACAATGAGGGACTGCATGACTTTTTTTTCATGATTTCTTCTTCTTCTTCGTCTTTTTTATAGCTTTGGCGACCAAAGTTCCCACCACGGGTGCCAAGACACCTCCCATCGCCCCAGCCATCAGGGCTCGTTTCGTTCCTGCTTTGAGTTTGGGGCGTTTGATGCCTGGTTTGAAAGCAGTCTTGGCTTTGAATTGGGTTTGGCGTCCCTTCTCCACGATCCTTTCACCAAGACTGGGATTGGGGTTTTCCAACATCCACTGGAGGCGACGGGCACCTTCTCGCAATTTACCACTTTCGTTTTGCAAGCGTCGATGCATGTCGGCTCTCTCCTTATTCCATCGCGCTCTGATTTGATTGGTGCGGGTGGCACGAGATTTGCTAAAATCCTCCAACATGCCTCGTCCTCGCTGTCTTCTCCAATCGCGACGACGGAAAGACATTTTCTCACGTTTTTCTCTTCTTTTGAACGGGTTGCAACACGGTGAGAGGTTCGGGATCGTCTATCAAGAGATGGGTACGAAAACGAATGGCGTCATCGGTTCGAGGATGATGGTCGGTCAATAGATAGCCAAAAGGTCTCTCTGTGGCCTTTTTATACACGGGCCAAAATGCCTCTGAATCGCCCAACCAACGATTGCCCAGCATTTTGATGTAACGAGTGTCCGCGGGATTCTTGAAGAGAACAGTGTAATGATAATTGCGATTTTGACCAGCTTGTTCCTTGCCCGAATGGAAGAGGTTCTGCGACAGGAAAATCGCAAAAAGACCCAAGTGATGCGTTCCTTTGGTCAACAGTTGGGTCACTTGAGGTGACTTGCTGCTTTCATGCATGAGATCGTCCATGATGATCAAACCGGGGCGTGTTTCGGGCGGAAAGAGTGCTTCCACATTGTCTGGTAATCCCTCGTGAAATTGCACGCCCATCTCTTGGAATTGGTTAAAAATAGGTTGCCAGGCTGATCCATAACAATACACGATTTTTTGAAAATAACAAGGGGATCCGTCGTCTTCTCGAAAGTAGCATGGAGCATCTTTGACCAAATTATACAAGAAGGTTGTCTTGCCGCTCAAGGAAGGACCCACGATCTGCATGTTACCCGGGACCCTGAAACGTGGATCATAATAAGAGGGAGCATCTTCCATTTCCATTTTTTTAACCTGTCACCTAAAAAACACAGTTCTTTTTATGCCTTTCTCTTGCAAAGATTTAACCGTTTGATCCGACACATCTGGTTGGGGCGTCCATCCTCGTCATATAGTCCCCCTGCCAGGTGTTGGTGTTGTAAACTCGGGAATTCGTCCCGTACTCGTTCCACCACTGCCGTATCGTTGTAGACACGGTCCGTGTGTGAGAAGGGTCGAACAATTTGGGTCATGGGCTTACCGCGGCAACGATGAAATAAGTAGTACAAACAATAATCTCCGCACACATCGGTGTTGGTTCCTTGTAGTTCTTGCGGAATGTGACGGAAAAGGTTGAAACAACGCCATGCTGCGTTGTAAAAGGATGGCGCTCGCGCGTAACTATCGAAGAATTCTCCGTGGTCTCGACTCGCCCAAAACACCGCTATCCAATGTTGGCCGGGTAAACGTATGGGATCCGTGTTCCATATGGCGCACTTGGGGTACTCGACGGGTTGACAGGCTCCTTCATCCGCCGCAAACACGTCCCAAAAGTATTTTGAAATGTCGTCATCGCCTCGACACGCTTTTCGCAATTGCAAAGTGTCATGCATATTTATTGCAGGCAACAGGCGTCACTTTTTTTGGCGTAACCTTTGTCGCGGGCCCAACGCGTGTACCCTTTGTTTCCACCGCGTCTTTTATAAGACGCATACTCGGCTTTGTACCTAGCGACGTTTCGTTTGGCCTTGTCCATGTCGATGGGTTGTTGCATGGCCTCAAAGGCATCCCGTGTGACTTGGACCCCTTTCTTAAAATCCACCACGATGGGGACGAAACCTCCTTGTTGAATACCTCCCCGCCTTGTCATCCAACGATTTCTTCGTCTTCGGGCGCTGTCTCGTCTGGTACGGGATGGCCTGGCCATCTTTTTTTTTTCTATTTGACAAGGTGGTTTTTTTTTATCTCCGCCGCTTTTTGGCTTTTAAAAAATGCTCCACGTTGTCTTTTATGCCTTTGAATGCTTGCTTGCCCAGGAACAAGCCTGCCGTAGCGAACGAAGGGGCGGGTCCTGATAAAAACATACTGGCTCCCTCGGCTATTTTATCCTGCAGGGTGGGTCGTCTCACGAACCTAGCACCCCCTCTGTGGAACCTCTTTTTGCGAGATACTCTTCTTCTTTTTTTTCTGCAAGGCATTTTCAAAACTGACCAAGGAGGACTTGTGCCCTTTTTTTATAGGGAGGGGCCCACGGGACAGGAGAGCGACACACACAAACATCACCAAAAAAGATAAAACATTTTTATTAAACCCTTGTTACAAAAAAGCTCTTTTCAAAGCAAGGCATCTAACGTTCATGAAACAGGAAAGTGACATTTTTATTGACCTCGTTTTCTCTCTCTTTTTTTGTTGTTGTTACAAAAAGACAATGTTTTTTCAGCTCTTTTCACACCAAGGCATCGGACAAGAGCACTGGGCCTTGAGTGGTTCCTCTGTTGTCAATCTGCAACAGACTCTCATCTGTGTTGTACAAGAACAAAGCTTGCAACGCTGCACCTGTCGTGGTAGAAAACCCCAGCCTGACATTGATCAGCATTTGCAACTGCGGGGTGACAGAATCACCTCCATCTTGGACAGCTGTCAAATCAAAGGGTACAAAGTAGAAACCCTTTTCAAAGGTGTCGGGATCCAACAGGTAAGCATCGCGTCTCTTTTTGCCCGAGGCATTCAGTAATAAATCATAGATTTCGTATTTGTTGGTGAGATCCACTTTGGCTTTGTTCACTGGGACTCCGTTGGCTGTGCACTCGGCACTGGTGATGTTGAATCCTGAAAATTGGGCTTTGAAGTCAAAGGGATTTTTATTGAATTCTCCCTGATAACGCGTATCTTCCAACACCACCAACCAAAACAAGCGCGGGGAACGCCCTTGAAACACATCGTTGAACTCCACTTGGCTGACTCCTGATGGAATGTACCTGTTCTCGCATCGCATGCGTCTGAAGGGGAAGGAGAGGGGGTGGGCCACCGTGGTCTTTTCCACTTGTTCTTCCATGTACTTCATGATGATATCATTGGGAACGCGATAAAACACACGGAGAAAACATTCTTGGGCCAAGACTTCAAAACTAGCCGTCTCGTTCACAGCCCCAGCTGCAGTGCTCTTGTCCAGGGTCATGGACATCAAACAGAACTTGGGGTCATTGAACTCGATCTCAAATTCTACTCTGGTGTTGGGTGGGACGTTCTGTTCTATCTGGCAAAAATTGCAAGGCAAAGGGCACACGTTGAATTCAAACTTGCCCGTGTCATTGACACAGATCTTTTGTCGTTCCACCCCTCCAGGATTATGAGTGGCTTTACCTCCCCAAAGATCCATCTGTCCTGCGCTGTCTTTGTACCATCCTTGTCTCTTGAGGCGGCTTGCTTCATCCCAGGGATCTGCTTCCAACAAGGTCTTGAAATATTCTCGGTATGCCAAATTCACACCAGCCGTGGACTCCGTTTCGTTGTTGTTGACTCGACAACGTACTTGACGGATACAACTGTACCCAAAATTGTTCACTGGGCCTACAATAGCTTGGTTGGTCGAGAAGTCATTCAAGGGTGCTTTTGTGGAGCCCAGTTTGAAGTACACTTTAAGATGCAATTCGATCTCGCTGGGGCAGAAGGGATAAGGTCGATCGGCCAAACGAAACTGGAGAGGGTTTGACGAAGTGGTCTGAGATTTCACATCTTCAAAGTGCCATTTGTATTCTGTGGCATCAATTTCTCGCGGTGGGCGATAATTGTAAAGACCCTGATCGGCCTGCACGATGATCCCACCGTTGCTGTTGTTGTTGTTTGTGTCATCTGACACTTGTGACATTCTGACGGTGCTGTCTAGTCAAATGGTCGACCACCCGTGGATGCTCCTTTTTATAGGAGCTCGTTGAAACAATCACCGTGACCCGTTCGTCTGCGTTTTTTTCCTCTTGCTCTTTCTCGATCGTCTCCAATGCCCACCTGAAAGCCAGGAATGGCATTGGGCAACACCCCGATGGGTCTCCCTCCCAGACGCCGATAGAGATTTTCATCCAAACTCGCGGCCGTGATGTTGCGAGGTCGACGAGGGCTTCTTTGTCGAGGTCGCCGCTTCCCAAAACCTCTCTGCGCTCTCAACAATTGTTCGTATGTCATTTCGGAGAAAGGTACGACCAGTCCTCCTTCCTGATAATCGGCCGTCCCACCATCGTACTTGTCTCCTCTTCCTCCTCGTTGCATCTTTTTCTTTTTTTTCTTGCGAGGCAGTTCTCGTTTTGTCTTTTTCTTTTTCTTGCGGGGTGGTTCCTCCTCCTCCTCCTCCTCCTCCTCCTCCTCTTCCTCTTCTCCTTCCTCTTCCTCTTCCTCCTCCTCCTCCTCCTCCTTCTTCTTCCTCCGACAATGACTTTTGTAAAATTTGCGGGCGGCTCGACAAGCTGTTTCGTATCCCGCGTTGGCCGCTAAATTACCCAGATAACTCACTGCAGGACCTGCCAGCGTGCCCCAAAAACCCCCTTCTTGATACGGAGGCAGGCCTTGATTGTAACCGTCACCACCACCACCTACTTGGATCCATTGCGATCTCAAAAATGTGCGACGCATTGGCACTTTTTTTCAAGGCAATTTACGTTGTCGGAAATACAGAGCAGCTGTGACGTTTCCTCCTTGAAATGGGATGGGACGACCCAAGTTGTCCCTTATATCGATTTCGAGGTCTCGAAAAGTGAAATGACTCAATCGCGAAAAGATCAAGTGTGGAATGGGCACGTCCTCCAAGACCCCCTTCTGAGGATTGACGCCATGGATTAAGACCACCTTGGCCATCTGCGATCCCACGTAGACGGGTTCGGCCACGTTGCAATGCACGTAGACGTTCTGGAAAGAGTTTGGGGAGACAAAACTCCATACGCGATGATCGGCCGGTAAGGCCATGGTATGCGAGCGAGTGATTTCCACTTCGGTCGGGCGTCCGGTCTGAACGTCCGTGCTGGTGATTTCCACCGTGGGATGACGCACGTCGGACTTGTAGTAAAACGGGACTGTCCATGACTCCCAATCAAGATATCCTAAAACTCGAGCCAACCAACCGGGTAAGTACAGCGAAAAATCATTAGTGGGGAAGATCCACTGGTAAAATCCTTTCTCGTCCAACTGTAGTTGGACACGAGCGATCGTGCCAGCATCTGAAACGGGTGTCTCCGTTTCGATGGCTTGATGAAGGGCCAACACAACATCTGTCAAAGTCACGTAAAGTCCGCTCGCCAGAAAAAGATCTTGTTTGCCGGACGGGTAGTTGACAGAAAACTGTATCTGACGATCTTGAACGTTGTGAAACGTGTGAGGCATCAACAATTGCACCAGGGCCACTTCCCATGTGGCATCCAAGGTCCACTGTTCGGGTAATCTCAGCCTGAAACGCGACGGGGCGTTGTTCGGGAAGAGATCCTTCTGATCGTCGCTTTCCAAAGTCACTCGACGTCCCCCAGCAAAACTCATGCCGGCCGATTGCAAGGGCTTTGTGTTTTTAGTTCCTCCTTTGCGAAAGTATAGCCAAACACCGGTGAGACCCGTGTAAAATGGCACGCCCAAACCTTCAGAGTTTCTTAAATGCACTCTCAACTCGCTCAGATTTTGCGTGGGTCCTGCCAACGGTCTGAAATCCAAATGCTGCGGGTCGTATTCGACCGTGAGACCGTAATCGCTGCTAGGTGAGAGGGGAAGGGTGGCCAGCAATTGGCGCTGTCTGTTGCCCACGGGGCTAAATTCCACCACATCTACTTCGGTATTGCATCGCGTGAGGTCCACGTTAGACAAGCGGGTGTTTGTTTGGGCCAGGGATGTTTCTAAACCGGGCAAAGCCAACCATGCCCCGTATCCCTTAACCCTAGAAGGAGCCTTGAGTTGTGGGGTGCCCATCACTGTCTCTAGACCGTTTTTGAAATCGACGTAGATCCCTTCTCGGGCCTGCAGAAACCACTTGCCGGGTTCCGTAGTGACCACCGTCACGGGGGATTGTCGCGCGTAGGGCAACAAAGGAGACGGGTCGCGCACCCAAGCCCCCATGTCAAAGACGGCTCTTTTGCCAAACGTGTAGTGCAACCGCTCGACGGCAGTGTTGAGTTTGATGTGGACGCCTCCCAACAGAAAATCTTCCGTCTCGATGCCATAGTGATGCGTATCCAAACGACTCACCACCCAATCGGCTTGCGTACCATCTCCCGTGTCCGCGTAGACGGTGTTGTGAGCCACGATGCGCGTCTGACCCGGCCGATCTGGATCGGGCTCCAAAAATCCCATCAACAGAGCCAACGATTCCCCCAGATTGTACTGACCCTGCGCCCACAGATGGAGTGAATAATGCGTCCTGGGTCTGGATGGACTAGATCTAGTTAACCAGATGTAATCCTTTTTGAAACCCATGAGTTTCAGGAGGGCGAATCCTAGGTAATATTCGATCTGAAGGAAGCGCGTAGGGAGGGCCACGATAAGTGTTTCCGATCCTTTGCAAAAATTCTTGCACCAGGTCGGGACGAAACAGATCCAGTTTGGGATTTGTGGGAAAATTTTCGTCCGTGGTGCCAGGAGATTCCATGTGGAGTTGGCCATAATGATGTTGACCGCCCGACAAGGTGGGTATCACGTACCACCCCATCTTCTGCACCAAATCGCCTAGCAATTCTGCCGCGTGTGTGAAGTGTTTGTGCGAGGTCAGCGCCATTGATCGAGTGGGAACTGATCCATCCGAACTCCCCACGCGCACATGGTAATCCTGCGACGATTTCAACACGGTGTTGCCGTAAGAATTGGTGTACAACAGTTTTAAAAGGGCAACTTGCCAGTGGTCGGTGAGCGTCAATGGAATCTCCAGCCGTTGTCGGAACGCACTGCGCACGGTGGTCTGTCCGGGTTCGAGGGGTTCCGTGCCCACATCCCCACTATTCAGAAACAGCAAAAAATCGTCGTCCATTTCCCAGGGTTTGGCCATTTTTTTTTTACGACGACTTTTTTAACTCCTTGACGGGAATCCACGTTTTATAATCGGGAGCAAGTCCTTGCCAGTTGACTAACACTTGACGAGTGGGTCCGCGTCCCTTGTATTTAAGCTTTTTACTCACCCGCCATTGATTGGGCAGAGCTCGTACTTTTTGCAGTTGAGGTTCATAAAATCGTCCAGGTACTTTGTCGCCTTTCCAAGTGTCCAGCTTGTAGTAATTCACACCATCGTACAAGGACCGTTGACGATCGGTCACCGTGTACACGTCTTGTGACCAATTACCCCGATAACTCTTGGAAAAGGCACTCTTTTTACCCTTGACAGGTTTGGAGGTGCGCACAAAATCTCCGGGTCGAAACTTGTAAGGGTCTAAGGGAGGGGTGGGTTTGAACAACCGCTTCCAGACCACCGAGGCAACGTCGCCAGTGACATCGGCCGGGGCCATTTGAGTGCGGCTGTGAATGCGCGTGTTGTACATGTCCACCAACAAGGGTAAGACCTCCAAATATTTGGGGGTGTTGCGAGCTGTCATGTACTTGTACATCAATTCCTTCAAAGTGCGATTGAAACGTTCGACCACAGCAGCTTTGGGTTCGCCTCGAGTGGAATAGTGGTGAATGTTATACTCGTCAAGTAATTGTTTCATGTGTTGATTGTAGAATTCTTTCCCTCGATCCGTCTGCAAGTTGACGGGCTTACGTCCTCCGGAATTCTCCAACAAATAACGAAACGCATCTGCCGTGGCCTTGCCTTTCTTGCTTTTTAAGGCAATGACCCATGCATATTTGGACAACACATCGATGACTGTCAGTAGGTATCGGGTGCGTTTGTTTTGGGCAATGAGTTTGGCATCCTTCATTTCCACAAGATCCGCCTGCCAGGTATAATCCACTTGTGGAGGCACGACCGTCTTGCTGCGTGGAAATCGTACCTGACGAGGACGGTGTAACGTGAAAGTGGGTTCTCCTTGTAAATACGTTTTCGCCTGGCTGGGTGAGACGTCCAACGTGTCGCGGGCCACCTTGGTCAATTCCTTGAAATTTCCACTCAACGCATAAGGACTCTCCAGATCCAAATACAAGTCTTCTAATGGACTCATCTGCTCGGCCTTTTTCATTTCTTTTTAGATGGGGAACAAACAGGTGCGCACCACCAATGGGATCAATCGCCGGGTCAGACTCACAGTAAATTGAGCCACAAAACGTCCAAAACTAGGTACGTATGCTTGTTGTTGTTGCTTAAATATCCAACGACGATGTTCACGGTAAGCGTCCAGGGACAAACATTGACGCATAACGCTTAAATAAGCCATCAAATGAAGCAAGGTAAACGGTTCATTCTTCTCGTTGTTTCCGGTCACCAGTTGCGCAAACGCTACGTTCGGTTCTAGCTCCTGTAACGCATCATCGCTCAAGTCCACCAAAGAATGGGGATCGACTCTTTCTAAAAAGAGAATGGCACATCCCAACCAATCTTTCAAAGCGATCTGGGCGTCAGACGTTCTCGACATTTTTTTAATCTCGCGCTCTGAAGTGTTCGTTGTTAAGTGCTTGACATTTGTTTTGATACCTTGTTTCTTTTTATAGAAGATTTTGATAGGAATGACAGTTCGCGTTTTCTATATAAGGATAACGTTTAGTCTTTTTTACACCAAACATGACTTCTCCTTTCACGAGTCAAGGGGTAGTGGACTCTCAGAGCGAGTTTACGCAGAGTCTGAATGCTCGCCCTTGGCGGCGTTGGTGGATTGTAGCATTATTAAAATGCATGCAACATCATGTGGTATTGAAACCGCCCGATAGCCCCATTTGGTCACCCGAAGCCTTGTTGTTCTTACACGATCTACGAGCTAACGTTAGTAGGGCTCTTCGACAAGTCACCTTTCCAGATGTGTACGACGAATGGGTGCATCAGCTGCATGAAAATGGTATCGTACACCCGATCTGGACCCCTGACAACTGTCAATTTGTGCGCAACATGCTGTCAACCGATGTGGTCACCGTACGCATTTTGGAAGAAATTTTATCCTTCCGACGTCAAGATCTGTTCTTTACCTATGAACTATTAGGATTGACGCACGTCAATATTGACGAAGTGTTTGACTGGCAACGCCTGAAATTAGGCCATAATTGGACAGATGAGGTGGACAGCGATGACAGCTCCTCGTGCAAAGACTTGGAATTAGATCCATAAAAAACTGATGGCACACAGAAGTTTGCATGAGAGGGCAAACGACCCATGAGCCTCAATGAAAAAAAAAATTGATCAATGGTTTTTTTTGCCATTGTTGTCAATCGCAGCCATGTTTTCTTCTCTTCACCTTTTTATTGAGTAAAACGTTGGTGCAATGTGAATGAAACCTCTGTTGTCTTAACAAAACATGGTGGACATCAAACATGTTTAAATTCTTGCGGATGTTGTTGTAACAATCGTTTGGGTCGACCAAGCGGAATTCCCTGGGAGGATGCAAATCGTGCCACTCCTCTTAAACTGCCTGTAGCTTTGAAATCGTTGTATTTCGACAACAATTGTTTGTCAGTGGAACATCTTCTATTGGAATAGGTTTCAACCCTTCTTTATATCGTCTATACAAAGAGGAACATACCCACGGCATGACTACAGCTATCGACCCCAATTCCACAAGAGATCCCACAACCTTTTTTCTCAGTTTCATTTTTATTCAAAATTCAAAAAATTAAAACCTTTTATAGCAATAATGATAAGTTTTTTCAAACGTTTTTTTCAAAAAAGAGTAGTACATTTTGGGTGACTTGGCTGACTGGAGCCAAAAGTGTTTGGAAAGGCTTCCTGGATCACTCTCGCTGATTCCGTCTGCTCTGCGCGTTTCTTTTGCGCTTCTTGTTTCTTTAAGTCAGGAAAACAATTTTGAAGCGCCACATGCATCTCTGATCAAGGTTTTGCCTGCATACTCTTTCATGGGGAGAGGGAAGGGATCAAGGTTAAAGTGATGGTCTCCGTTTTTCTCGTTCAAAGGGAGATCGCCCCATTGGAAGTATTTACACTCTCTCTTTCTGCAAGCAAGATAGATTCGACCTGGATTCTTCTCAGAATTGCTTTGCTTCAGGGTCAAGACTTCATTGCAGAAACAACGCAAAGGCTTCCAGTTTTCCTTAATGTCCCTATTCAACTGAGCGTGAACAGTCTGCATGTAAAGCTCTGCCTTGTCTTTTGCGCAGATCACACAACAATCTTGACAAGGGCATTTCAGATAACAAAACCCGTTTGGGGAGCTGACTCTCTGTTCCAAATGTACAAGATGAAAGGGGCAGAATAAAAAAATGTTGTTGTTGTTGGAAGCTGCATCGTCAATTTGCATCTGGGTGATGTGACCAATGCTGTCAACAATTGCATTGACAGCATTTTTTTGTTCCACGTTTAGATCCACATCTTGAATAAGAGGTTCATTCACTTCTGTGTGAGCGTCAGGTATAAACGGGGCGATTGATGCCATTGGTGCTTCATTTGCTCTTCCTTCCGCTTCAATTGTGATGTACTCTACGACATCTTTAGCCTTGTTAATGATATCTTTAACATTTTCTTTCTTTCTTTTCTTTCCCGCAGGAACTTTCGCAGGTTTGGTGGATTTCCGCTTCAGGGCTGCGTAATCTTTTTCTTCAAATGGCATCTTCTTCGGCATCTTCTTCTTTTCTTCTTCTTGTTCTTCAGCTGGAGAATGAGTGAAAATGAACTTGGGGAGCGATTTTTATAATGAAGAAATGGCGTCAGCGAAGGGCTTCCTCGTGATTGGTGGAGCCTGAGGGGTGACGTCAACTTTCCCTTATAAAGGCTCACACTTTGTTCTTTTTTCATTCTTCTCTCGTTCACTTACAACGCAAAGCCAGACGAGCCGCTCGGAAAAAAAGGTCCCGCTGGTGGTTCGCGCGTGGTCTGGAACCGAGTGATGGCGTAAGCCGGTTTTAACAGAAAGACAAGAAAGATTTTTTCACGGCGTGAAATAAGTTCCTCGCTAAAAATTCAGACAACTCTCTTCGTGGAAGGTTTAAGACAGGTGGCTTTGGAAAAAGGACAACGGACAACCTTTTCGGCGAAAGAAAGGGATTTTTTTTTTGTTTCACTGCAAAATCCTTCCGCAGGTTCGCAGTTTGTTGGGAAAACATCGGAAAACACTGTTCTGAGAAAGACAAGAAAGATTTTTTTCACGGCGTGAAACAAAGATGGTTCATCGCTAAAAACTCAGACAACTCTCTTCGTGGAAGGTTTAAGAGAGGTGGCTTTGGAAAAAGGACAACCTTTTCGGCGAAAGAAAGGGATTTTTGTTTGTTTCACTGCAAAATCCTTCCGCAGGTTCGTAGTTTGTTTGTTTGTCTTTGCTCGATTCGTCGTGCGAGGAAACTTTGCGTTGTTAAAAATACTTTCTCTTCTTTCAAACGAATTTTCTGCGAGCATTGAATTCAAACTAGTTTTTTTTCTTTTTTCATTCACGAATTGTCCTGAGAGACGAGCCAAGCTGATTTTCGCTCTATAATACGCGCTGGAATCGAAAGAGAAAGAGAACCTGATTTACGGCACGTCTTCGCGGAAAATTTCTGCCTTTGAATTTATTGCCTGAAGGTTTTTATGCGGTTTAATTACGACGTGATTGCTTGTATTATGTTCTGTAAAAATAATTATTCAGCGCTCTCCACACATGAACTTAGAAACTCTTGTCAAATACTTTTAAAAGTTTTGCTTGAACCCCGATCGGAAAGTTAATCAAGAAAAGAAGAAAGCGTTAATCTTTCTCATTTTTTTCTCGTTGATGATTTTCATTAAAAACATGTTGTTGAACTTTCATCCTTGTGTGGGCTTCTTCTTTCATATTGGGGATTTTGACTACTTCCCCAATTCCTTCCCCAGGAGGATTGTATATAGGGAAATTTGACCACTTCCCCCCAAAAAAAAAATTGAAAAAAAATTGAAAAAAAAACAAAATTTTTTTTGAAAAAATTCGATACTCAAAATCACCTATATAAATCAAAAATTGAAAAAAAAATAAAAATAAAAAATTCCAAAAAAACCCCAATTCTAGTCAAAATCCCCTAATGGGCGTGGTTAGGGAAATTTGACTATGTCCCACGTTGTTGGAACTTTCAATTCTTGTGTGGACTCCTTTTTTTGATTGGGGCAATAGGGCTATGACGTCATATTAGGGGATTTTGACTATGCCCGCATTTCCACAAAAAAATGGGCGTTGGTTAGGGAAATTTGACTATGCCCTACGTAGCCGTGCCTTACTACTGCGAGGTCACTTAGCTTGTCACAAACAAAACTATCTGCTCTGCACTACATGTATGTTCAAATGAACTGAATTATGCAATCCTGACTGTGACAGAAATAATGATAATGACTAAGACAACCTTAATTTCATGTCTCAAGTGAACAAAGAAAAGAACTCAGCCAATATCAACCCTTTCACTATACCATAATTGAAGGACCAAGAGCATAACCAGCCTATGTGACTTTTTTTATTTTTTCTTGCTCAGATTTGCCCATTTTTGGCATGTGAACTATAAATTAGTTGCAAAATTCCGTATGCAAAAAAAAAAAAAAAAAATTAAAGGCTCTTATTGTAACGCAATATTGCTGTAAGCTTCTGTTTTCACACAGACACGGTTCGATATTTTTTAAAATTAAACGTAAGGATTTTTGAAGAACGCAAAGAAAAAAAAGGTAAATCACTTTCATAATGTCCAGTGCGAAAAAAAACCCACTAGACCACCAAGGAACACATGCTCAGCTCAGACTAAGTTTTATTATTTAAAGGTACATACGCATCAAAACGCGTATTTCAATTTGAAAATCCTTTTAGATCGATTTTAATGTCGCATTTAAGACTTGAACCAAATGCAAAACATCTTTCGGCCGGCCAGCAAGAACTCACTTCCAGCTGCCCAAAGCTGTATTTCAAGTGCCCGACCACGCACAGCCGACCCATCTGCCACTGTCACAAAGCATGTCCGGAAATCCTATGACAAAACCAAAATGGAGTTCCCGCCCAAAAATTATTGCAAAATACTATACACCAATGTAAGTCCGATTTCAAAGTACTTCGGATATTGGACATTTCGACCACAGCACGGGATGGGAAATGGCCCACAACTCTCAACGCTGCCCCCTTTCTGATCCAAAGTGATCCCAGACTTTCCCGCCGGCTCGTCTTGCCCACCAAGGTCCGTTTTTCACCTCGAGCGCTAAATGGCACTTCAGACACAAGGGAGGACAAGAAACACGACTTGTTTCTTTGAGAGGTGCTAGAGACTTAAGGATTTCCGGACTTAATGATGTCTTTCAATCACTGGACGGGCCTCATACACGTTGGCTTACACACACGCTACTATACAGAGGCGATGTGTTGCCGTAGTGAGCTCACGATAGATAAGCGAGCCAGGCGTGCATAAATAATGATATTTTCGTTCAGGTTGTTGGCACTGGTCAGAAGTATTGCAGTCGTGTATTCTCACGGCCAAACTGCTTTGAAATGGCTTCGCAATTGCACTCTGAATGTACAGTGAAGTTGTCAAAGCACTGGAGGGCCAGAACTCTGCTTTTATCAGGTGAAATTAGTCAAATTCCTTAGGGTTAGTGCAAATTCAACAATGGTTTATTATATTATTCGTTGTACGATAAAATGAGGCAAATCTGAGCGAGAAAAAATAAAAAAGTCACATAGGCTGGTTATGCTCTCGGCCCTTCAATTATTATGGAGACTTGTAGTGTAGTTCTACCTTTGGAGTCTGTCAACGAAATCCTATGGTGTGACCATTCAAATGAAACCTCCTCAGCAGTACTTTTGCATGGTACCATTTGTTTTTTAATATTTAACAAAATGATATTTGGGATTTTTCTTGAATATTTTTTATCTTTGGCACTCTTGCATGGGAGTTAAATTTCCTACATCTAAAGTCCTGCCTGGTCAATAACATACATGTACAACTACATTGTATAAAATTAAGAACTTCAATGATTTTATTGTTACTTGTGAGTTTGGTTACATTGTACATATCTATGTTCTAGAAATTAGCTTACGAGAGCCCAATAGGTCCCCTTAAGAAATTAAGGAGGCATTCTTCCGAAACAAGCAAATTGGCCCAAGATATTTCAATATTTTACTTTTTTATGAATGATAATTGGTGGTACCAATGTGTAATATAAGCATTTAGCAAATGTTTCTCCGTCAAATGGATGCAAAAACGGAACAAATTCTCTGAAGTTGAACATAGACATCTTCGGAGAAATTCTGTGTGACACATTTGAGATGCCGATGTGATTTCATGTACCAGTATTTTTGGAATTGATATAAATCCTGCAATACTGCACTCTAGAATGAACCCTGTTTCTTGCAAATTTGCCGATAGCACCTAGTAAATATACATGTACAGGCAATACAGCAATTAACTGCAGGTTGTGGGATAAAAACTCATACCTTGTTGATAAACTCTTCAAGTTGCCTGTATGTTAACTGTGGCACATTGCTTGATGCTGTCGCTGCAGCAGCTGCTGATGAACTAGGTGCACTGTTCAGAAATTTTAAGTTATCAATAATAATGATTACTGAATTATATTTCAATCATGGTTTTAAGTTTTGAAGATATATTAATAGTTTTACTGTCACTGGAGACAAAAAGACAATGAAAGCCAACCAAACCGAATGAAAATAACTACTGGTATTGATTAATTTATCTATAGAATAAAGAAATCTTCACGATAAATACATTTTGGAAAACACTTGTGGTTGCCACACTGGAAAGAAAACGATCACTTTTTTGCCCGATTCAATATTTGACATACTTAAAGCCAAACCCGCAATATAAAAGGCGGCTGGACTGTCCAACTCACGCAAATGAGCAAAATCTAGTGTTCTTGCTCATTTGCATTAGATTCGGCGTGGGGTTTTGCCCTTTTATACCGCAGGTTCGCCTTTAAGTTGTTCTCTGTAAATAAAAATGTGACCTCTGAAACAAAAGCTATCTGTTAAAATGGTTAAAATAAATGATAATGGGTAACAAACGAACAAGTTGAATGGTTGTTTAAAGCACTAAAAGGGGTAATAACGGATACCAAACACTTTGAGTCATTTTAACAGATAGCTGTTAGTGTACCTTTTTTGTGCGAGAGGTCACAAATTTCCAGCCAATAAGAATTGCTACCCGGTATATGTGGAAACAAACTTCTTAAATTTATTCAGAAAAAAAATCCCATTGGGATGTGTGATTGACAGGCATTACTTCTCAGTCTCTGATCACCTTGCTTGGTGATGAACAAAAATAAAAAAATTAACATGCCACTCAACATGATCAGGACAAAATACATGCAAGAATCGTGTTACAAGTGCACATACATACATATAGTAACTCCGGAAAGAAAATAGATTTTATTACAATTAACAGGTTAAAAAGCTCTATATGAGGTTTTTAATCATTATTAGTTTAATAATATTATTACTATTAATATATTATTAATAAATAACACATTACATGACGCAAGGTATGATTCCAGGCATGTGTTTCTCAAAAGTCCCAATGGCATTACAGGTCTGAAAAGCTGTGTTATGTTGCACTGGTTTGCGGGCTGCAAACTTCAAAGCCATTTGTTAGAAACTATACGCAAATATTAAAAATATATTTTGGGCCTGAAATGTCTTTCGAAGTGTATGCCACAAGAGAAACCTTTGGTTAAACAAAGTTATTTAACAGTTACAATTTATTCTTCACCTTGCTGTGCTTGCTATTGTCCCAGGTCCTGCAGCCACTAAAAAACAACAACAGTATTATTACAGTATTTTCATTACCAAGTACAGTACTTGTACATGCATTTCCAAAGAGTAAATTTCGATCAAATTTTAAAATGTCATTTTTGTGCATTTTTTGGCAACCTGTCCAAACTGTTTTTCAATTCGATGATGATGATGACGTTTTGATGTTTTATAAGCAGAATACTGACCTGTTGTTGTTGCAGTTGACAATGATGTTGATTGTGTTGTGCCAAATTTAATTCCTCCTGTTACTGGGAGAGAAAGCCCAGTTGCTGATGAACTTGCAGCTGTGGCACTTGTACCAAGAGCAAGCCCTGTGGTTGCTGAACTTGCAGTGGGAGCTGCTGTAGTCTTGGCTAACCCTGACAATGAACTTAACACAGGAACAGTTGAACTACTTTTTGGTGCTACAAAGCCAATAGAAAGTCCAGGAGTTGCAGAGCTGGCAGGAGCCACAGCTCCGCCTAATTTCCCACCGGTGCCAAGGGTCAATCCACTAGAAGAAGTTGTTGTAGGCACAGCCCCCAGTGTGAATCCGGTGCTACTGCCACTCAGTGTGAAACCAGTAGGAGCTGATGTAGCAGCAGTAGGAGGTCCTCCTCCAAACGTAAAAGCAGGTGTTGAAGCCACTGTGGCAGGGGCTGCTGCTTTGTTTCCACCCAGCGTAAAGCCTTGTGATGGTGCAGATCCTAATATTGAACTTCCAGCTTGTGTTTTCGGCGTTCCCATTGCTGAACCTAAAAGCCCAGTGGGCTGAGTAGTCACACCACCCAAATTAAATCCAGAGCTTGTCAGTCCAGTTGCTGCTGTGGGTTTACCAAGTGTAAGGCCGCCAGAGAAGGGAGAAGGGCCAGTGGCGGCGGTACCTCCCAGCGGGATGCCTCCTGTCGCAGGCGTGGCTGAGGGTGCGGGGCTCCCAAATGCAAACCCTGATCCTCCTAAGAATCAGGAAAATATTACAATGTTCACCCCAAAGGTTTTAAGATCAGATGTAACCTGATCTACAGGTTAATAAAACTCTAAGATAAGCAACACCACCATATCTTTTGCAGACCTGAATCAGTAAATCAGTATTTCAGAAACATTAAAGTTGTACTACGACGGAAATTTTTCATTTTGTTTTACACTTTTTTCACCAGCAAACTATCGAATAGGCTCAAAATAATAGGAATCGCGATAAATTAGTTTGGTGTATGCGTAACCACACTGAAAATTTCTGAATGAAAACTCAGTGAAAACTGTCCACCATTACTCAGTCCACAAATGAAAGCCCGCGACTTTTTGGTGAAGCGGTCTTACTTCTGATCACATGATGTGACATAAAATACTCGACCATTTATTTGCATCTGGCGTCAGTTGGTAGAGAAATAATGCGGAATTTGAGAGGCAACAATTCGGAAAAGAATTTCGCAAATCGAATAGGTAAAATAGCCACGTTTGTTTTGATGCATTGAGTCTTCTACGTCACGACTCGCCCCAACTGCCCAAAATTTGTGTCTCAGCCATTTTTTGAACCGAGTAATGGCAGCAAGATTTCGAAAATTACATTTCAAATAAACACACTTCCAGAGCGAATTTTGACCCAAAATTTGGCACAGGAAGTAATACTTACTTACAGTATATTTTCAAAATATGTAGACAGAAATGAATTCACAAATTTGATCATAGTAGCACTTTAAAATAAATGGCAGACTGATCCCAACAGCAAAGTGAGGAAAAACGTTTTCATTGTCAATGCCCCCCACCCCCTAAATTGAATACCTATTGTAATTTCCATTTGAAGGCAGATTAAAGGTCGAGTTCGTCATTCAGATACCTGTATGCCTATGATCGCCAGGAGACATTTTGAACCGGACATCAACAAATTTACAACAATTAAGAACAAAAGAGTAGGAATTACATTGTAACTATTAAAGAAAAGAGGTCTAATGATTCTTTCATTTGTGCTTTTTGTACAGATGTATGCTGTTGTACTTCATCACTGCAGATGATTCAAATCATATCTTTGTGTCTTGCTTATCAGTACATAAATACATGTACATATGCAGTTTTCATTGCACCGTGGTAAATTTGCGGAAAACAAAACGGCAGCAGACAAGGTATCACCACTCCCTATGCACTAATACATGCACTTTTGTGCGGTACTGTAATAACACAACTATAGTTTTCAAATCATTTATAAATATATTTTGAACACCTACATGTAGTACATCTACTAGTAAACATTCAAACTTATTTTTTTGTCACCAAAATTGGAATCACACATTGGTTTTTTGTCAATCATAAAAGGTGGCAGTACATCAAGACAGCATCTTATTGCTGTAGTTGATAATTTGCTTTATTACACATGTATTATGATATATCTGATGGACAGAAGTACATTATTTGACTGCTTTAAAGATTAAATTTAGCACTGTCAGGCCTCTCCTTGTGGCTGTCCAAATAGACCAAAATTCTTACAAACCCTACCTCTAAAATACCAATGTAGAGACTCTTTTGTAAAATAGACACTTGACTCTGTACTTTTTGTTCCATATTAAAAGGTTAAACTGCATTATGAAAACAAAACTTAATTACCAGTGGTTCCTAATGTAATTCCAGTACTGGCTGGTTGAGTAGAAGGAGTCGCAGCAGCACCAAAAGAAAGCCCGGTTGAGGTTCCTGAACCCAATGTGAAGCCTCCAGTTTGTGGTGTAGACGCTACTGTCGCTGCAGGTTTGCCAAACTGAAAACCGCCACTAGGGGTACTGCCAAAATTGAATCCACCTGCTTGGGTGGCAGGCGTTGCACCAATGGTTAACTGCCCTGTGGTCCCTGGTGTTGCACCAAATGTTAGTCCTCCTGTGGTGCCTGGTGTTGCTGCTGTTGTGCTGCTTGCACCAAAAGAAAATCCTGCAGATGCTGTTGAAAGGAAAAAGATGAAAGCTTGAAGTCACATTGAATTAATACCAAGCTTAATCATAGATCAGCCTCTATTGTTTATCACCGGTCGCTTACAAGAGCCCATCCTTGTAAGCTTCCCGAAAGTTCCGATAACTTTTCAGGTTTGGAAAACCATTTTATAATGCAATGTTTACATTAAAGATTCAAATTTTGTTGGCAAAGAAAGCAAAGCAATAAAATTCTAACCTGACGAAACAAGCCAGGCTGGTTTGCGGGCTAAAACTGATGCCACCATTCTAAATATTCTGATTTTTAAATTAAGCTCCAGGCCTGAAAAGTTATCGGAACTTTTGAGAAACAGGCCCCAACTCTCATTAAAATCACTTTTTAGAATTCCTGAGGTTGTCGCTTACAAGAGCTCTGACTGCACCTGTTACAGTGCCTCATTTGCAGCAAAAACTTAATTGCACAGGTACTGAAGAGTGACATTCGACATCAGCATGTTAAGGTGCCAATGCTATCAGTTAGAAAAGTTAATGCATTCAAAACATGTCACTAAAGATGCTGTCACATGAGACATTATTTTTTTGTAACTTGCAATGCAATGCTGATGAAAGCATTGATGCACATTGCAAAAGTAAGGAGCTTCAGATTTGAGTACAAGTATAAGATTGATGAGTACAACTTTTGAATTTCAACCCAGTCATGTCCCCTGAACTGTCACTCTTTCCTGTTGCCAACCAGCAGAAGAAGGGACTCTGGGAATAACATTGGTGTGACATGTAATTATCTAGGTATCCAAACGTGACTTGAAAAGTCGTACTCTGCTCAGTCTTGTACTTGTAGTCTGATTTAAGTGTAAAAAAGTGGCCGGGTATTCCACAGTTTATCCTAAATGTAAAATTATGTTACATTATATTAGGATAAACTGTAGAATACCCGGCCACTTTTTTGCATCTTGTTGAATAAGAATGGATCCTTTTGTTTTCATATGACTTGTTCTATAAAACGTTAAGGGATATGTAGCCGGGTATTCTAAAATCTCTCCTTAACATAAAATTATACTGGTACATGCTGCTCAACATGTGAAAAAGTAGAATTGTCTTTTTTTCTGCAAGTTGCCAAAAAAATTGCCTTGTGTAGCATTAACGCGAGAAAGTTAATGCACCATAATATAAATAACCTTTTGTTTGTGTAAGTCTACGTTCTTTTAATTTACTTTGTGCTTACCCCAGTCAATAGGTTAATTCCTCAAACATGAATTGCGAAGGATGGACTTGTTTGGTATTAAATAAATTTTGATAGTTATTACTTGTCCGAAATTTATCACATCTCTGTTTTTGACCAAAATTGTCCCTCGTCGTGTTAAAGAAGGCTAAAATTAGTTAGTTTTTGTCCGTCTAAGCATTAACTGTACCTGGTTGAGGTGCTGGCGCCGAAAAACTAAATCCACCGGCCGAAGGTGCCGAACTGACAGCTCCAGTGGCTGTTCCTGTACCAAATGTAAAGCCTCCAGTATTCTGACGAAGCTGAGGCGTTGCTCCAAATAAGCTTCCCGGCGTTTGTTGTTGCTTTTGTTGACCAAACATCTTGATCTCCCAGAAATATTCCTTAAATAGTCACTTCAAAGCACATTGCCCATTGCCCGCCATTACGGAAGTAGAAGCGTGGCTACCAAGGCACGTCGTTCCACAGTCGGTCAGTACCTCATGTAAGCCCATGTATTATGTCCCGGGGAGCACCTAGACTTGGGCTTTGCCACAAGTCGACCTTCGCTTTTTTAGTCGAATTTGCGCGCGGAATTAAGTTATGTCGCCTGCTGTATCAACGTCCTGGTTGCTGTTCTCGATGTAAGTGTTACCTTAGCTTTTTCATTATACGTAGTCTTACACCAAGTACAAGCCTTACTTTGTTACCTTTTTACCTTTGGAGCTGTTGACCCCATTGTGTTTAATAACCCACAAGTCCTTGCGCGAGCAGTTATTTCGATTTGTTCTGCCCCCTACCCCCGGGCTGGGACAAGAACGCTTGTAAAAATTTCCCACCCCTGGACTAGAAAGACTGGATTTGTCACGAGTCACAAGGGGGTTGCCCTATGAGGGGGAGGAGGGGGGGGGGGGGGGGGGGGGGGGGGTAACAGCTAGAATTGAACCATGCATTAGCTTATCATGATTATACTTTGTTTTGTTGTTTTAAAATGGTTGTATTATGTATCAGGCAAATCCAAGAGCACCCATCCCCCCCTGGGCATACCCTGGGCATTTGACAAGAGGGTAGCTCAGAATAGTGGGGGATTTGACCACTGATCTTTATATTGTAAACCTTATGTATAAGTCGCAGATTTTGCTGACAAATTAACGATGTAACTTGGGTTATGTTGTCTTTTTTTTTGAAGAAAAGATCGCATGTGTATACACAACCTGCTAAAATCATTTATCGTATGACCCATATGGCCTTGCAAGCTTTTTCTTTGCAAAACCATTGATGAAAGTCCCGTATGGTCTATGAGGGCTGTATGCATTTGCACGAGGGGGCCGTAAAAAGCAGTAAGGCCCTTCTACAAAAGCGTACCGCCACCCATGTTAAAATTTCAAACAATTTTGTCTCCATATTGGCCATAAGATCCCATAAGTTAGGTCGGGCCGGATGGGAAAATATCTGGCTCTCGAGTGTGGGGCATAGGCTCGAGTCAAATATTTTCCCATCCAACCCTCCCAACTCAGTCAATAAGTACATATTTTGTTATATAGCTGGAGTTTTTCTCAATACAATGCGCGCATTGATTGGTTGATTCATCGTCACATGACATCTAACAAACAAACTGTTTCCCGCCAATTATGCTAAGCGGGCAACATTTGCGAAAGTGGGCAACAATTTTGACGTCAGAGGGTAACATTGCACTGTTGCCCGCTAGCGCACGTGATCAGACCGTGACAAAAGGTGGCATGATTATGATGGACCGATTGCTCAGTGCGTTTTTCAAACTGTCTTGTGTTGTGTCTTATTTTGTTTTGCTATATAACAAATCACTTAATGACTGATCCCTCGGGAAACAGTGAATTTTGTTTCCCTCGAATCTCAATGTTTCCCTCGACTTCGTCTTGGGAAACATTGAGATTCTCGGGAAACAAAATTCACTGTTTCTCTCGGGACCAGTCATTAAGTGTTTAAGGATGCATTGGGTAAGGAAGGATAGTGTGAACTCAAAAAATTGTTAAACAAGGTTAAAAGCAAAATAATAACTTGTGCAGACCAATGAATTATTGGCATTAACAGGGAAAACAAATAAAACAATAATAATGTTTACATTATATTAACTTTATTCATTTTAGGAGTCAACTTTGTCCCATCATTTCTTTTTATTGTTTCTGGTGTGATGTTTATGCATTGCCAGTACTACTTGGAAAATTTCCAACAGTGTCCCTCCTCACTGGCAGTGGGTCCGAAAGGAACCACTTATGTCCAAAAATACAGGCAAGTATTGTTTAACGAGTACGTCATATTTGACAGAGTTGTTTGTTGTTTTCATATTACTTCATATGTGACAGAATTTTATGTGTTTTGGTAAACTTTTATAGGCGAGGACACTTTGTGATGCCAGTTATGGAGTAGCGTGGCTCCCCTCTGCCTGCATTTCTCTGGACACATCTTGCTCAAAACATGCTTGAGTTAGTGTCGTCTGGAGGAAGGACAGGTTTGTACAATAAATTCACACTCTTATCTGGTTAGCGATTTTTAAACACAAGCATTTTTGTAAATCTTCTATTTTCAACAACCAGCAGCCTTCCATGTTCCATTTTTACACACGCTGTTATTGGTTTCCCGGCGGTACCAATCAATGAAAATCAATTATTGATCGCCAATCAATACAATCAATAATAATCAATAATAATCCATTGATTGATATTGATTGGTTCAACCAATCAATAAAAATCGATACTCACTCACCCAGACTCCTTAATTGCTATTGATTATTATTGATTTTTATAGATAATCAATAACTGATCGTGCAATGTAAAAACCCGCGTTTCAAGGCATTTGAGATCAATTTGGCAACTGTTACCTTGATTCTCCGGCGGCCTCAACGGAAGATGTCAAGGCAATTAGAGGTCGCAATAGCCATATTCTTTGTCGTAAAAGGATACCACCAGTGTCCTTTTCACGTGACGAAGGAAAAATGTTTTCCGTTAGTAAGAAGAGGGGAGAACGCGGAAACGCGGTCAAAGTTCTGAATGATCGGGGGCAGCTTGGCCACCTTCAATCCGAGCTTGTTAGCCCTCTCTAGCCTCTTCAGACAGATATCTCTGCGTAAGTAAAATAGCCGTAGAAAATTAATAATTGAGGAAAATTATGCGAGTTCTTATTTCTGTCTTCTGTTCTCATTCCCTGTTCTCATTTTCAATATATTTTAGAACCGTGACAGGACCTCCAGCAGTATACATTGCAGTATACGCGATGGTTTATCTCTCTCATTCTCTGTAAAACGGCAAACGACAAGCTGAAGCTTCCCGTTTGCCGTATGCTTAATCTCTCTATTAAGCTTCGCGTCTAACGCAAACAGGAAATGTAAGCTTGTCGTATGCCGTTTGCCGTCCTATAGTGTATAAAAGCAGGTCTCGTCGCGTACAAATACGGCGGCTGCCGTGACTATCCCTGCCGTTCGCGGGTAAAAATTACGCAAATGAGGTAGTTATAAACCCATTAAAAACCATCGCGTGTACTGCAAACGGGAAATCAGATGTAAACTTGCCGACTCTGCCACTTATCGTTACAAAATATGTGAAAGCAGGTCTTCTCGCGTTGAAAACGGCAGCTACCTTGACCATCTCTGCCGTTCTCGTGACGTTCTCGTTCTCGCTCCGTTCTTTCTCTGTCCGCCTTGCGGACACTTCGCTATGTCAGACATCCTCTTATCGCGGCACTGCAAATATAACTTCACGGTGCTAAAAATGTAACTCCCTCTATAATACGAAATACTAAATTCTGTCTGCGTGCCGGATCGATATACAATTAAATAGGTAATAAAATGTTGTTGTTCCGTTAATTTTGTTGTTGTAATTTATTTATTCTTTTTACAAAAGCGAACTTTTGTCACAAATCAGAACAATTACGCTTTATTCGAGCGTTTATTAGAATCGAAAACGGAGATTTTAGTTTTCAATGAAATCAATATTAATCAATAGAAATCAATGAAAATCGTTTCTCACTCAACTCCAAGGCATTGATTTTTATTGATTTCCAATAGCAATCAGTTAATTGGTATTGATTATTATTGATTGTTATTGATTATATTGATTATTGCTTTTCATTGATTGGTACCGTCGAGTGGTTTAAACGGCGTGCGCGCGTGTCTTAGTCTATTAGTCATGCGACTTTAAAAAAAGAACCGCTGTTTTTGGTTTACCATCTCGAAAGAAGTCAAAAACAATAATGATAATAATACTAAAAATGTTTTGCAGGCATGGCAACCATTTAACCCAACAGTTAAATGCACAGTTGGCTCCGGGCTGAAATACGCTGCTGTAAAAAAACGTAAATTTGACCTGCATTAAATTGACGCGAATTCATACAAGACAATCCTACCCCTTGCCACTTCTTGTTAAAACTTTTTACCTTCTTCAGCGTTTTCCGGAAAACTTTTACTTCATAAATAAAGTCTAGTGAAAAGCCAACAACGAGAACATGCTAGCCGAGTTCCCATTCGATAACAACAAGGGGGGAAAGGAAACTGAACGAAAAAGAACGGTGAGTAAAATGAAGAAAAAGAGGTCAAGTTTTTCTCGTTAAAAAACTGTCAAAATTTTGCTTTGTGCGCATGCCCGAAACCAAATTTTTTTTCGTTTTCAATTTGCAAACAACGTTTAGGATAGTTTGCTTGCAATTTGCCTCCACGGCGGACAGAAAACGGCATTAGTGGCTTCAAATTGCCGTTTATTTTCTGTAACTCTGTGGTCAATGGGTTAAAGTGCTGTTACAAGGCAATTTTTTTCCACGCAACTTGTATCGCAACGCTGACGAGAGCATTGCGAGAAAAGTTGTCTCGCAATGCTCTTGTCAACGTTGCGATGCAAGTCGCAAGACAAATTAAATTGCCTCGTATAATTAACAGCACCTTTACTTTTTCGCTTCGCACGTGTATAAATTTGCATGTTTACCGTGCCTGGGAACCTTAATTAGCGATGCGTGCATGATTCACGTGTCTGGAGTAAAATTAGCATACGGATTTTTTTTCTGTACATTCCGCAATTGAACACAAATTTAAAAAGAGAAATAAGTGTGTCTCAGACATAACAATTTAATTTGCCCATTTTTATGTTCTTTTTGTCGGTTAAAGGCAGCAAGATGTATTATCCATTTCAAATCCACAATTCAGACTCAAAATAAACCTTTGCACTTTATCGAGCGCTAGCTCCTTTGAATTAATTTGAAACCTTTCTTACCCATCCACATCACAGAAAATACCTACGACTTCATAAAACCAACGTCACCTTAAAAGTGCTTGTTCAGTTCTATCGCAAATTTCCAAAAAACAAAAAAAAAATAGCGAAAACATTAAACTGGGAACCCATTCACATTTCACTCCTTTTGTGTTTGGCGTTTGATTGGCACGCTGCAAGTCAGTGCAATGCACGTGAGTCATTCACAACACTTTTGATTCACAGCGGCGACACAGCTCGGTTAGTGTTTGGCTGCTGATTGTTTTAACGACATTTTTTCGTTTCAACCTGAGAAATTTTTGCTCAGTGTATCGTGCTGAATTTTTTCAAGTATCTTTGAAATAACCACGCGTGAAATTTACCAACATCAAAACTGAAACGGTGTGTTTACTGTTTAGGAAAAAGATGGACATCATGTCATCCATTACCGCAACGCAGAGGACGGATTTGCCGTCGTATTCTGTCAGGCCGAAAAGCAAAGGACACAATGATATATATTTTGATACGTTTCCTAATGAAATCGAGGAGAATGAGAAATTTATATTACAAAAAGTTGACGAAGCTTGGCAAGCTCGTAACGTGGAAAGAATGTTTCAGCTTATAAAAGTAAGAACCGCGTTTAAAGTTAAAAACTATATATTGCTCAATGAAAGTTAAAGAGTTTCATGAATCATGATCTCTTATCTCTTATAACTTTGTTGTTTTTCATTTCGTTATTTAGCTATTGTTTAATTCATTCTTTTGTTTTGCTGCAGGAAAACACCTTCAGTGAGATGGTGCAAAAACAAGTCATTGATTATTGGGACAAAGGCCATTACTTCCAAGCGCTGGAAAAGAGCGGAAAGCCGCTCACAGCGTTGGCAAGATTTAGAATACGTCAGAGGTAAGGCCAGAAAACTTAGAAAACTTGTTAAAACGCTCTGAAATTGTACGGTAATGTTTCAATATCCTATTTTTAAGTTATAGAATGACAAGAAACTCGAATGTGTCTCGCCGAGCCGGGCCAACTACGCGTCTTGTGGAATAAAAAAAACAATAAATAAACATTCAACATTCTGACACACGCACAAACGGTATCAGGCCATGAAAGTTAAAACTGTTTTTTGTTGCTTTCGTTTCACGAACAACTTGAAATTCAGGTCCATTTTGTGCATTCAATCTGACTATTACGCTAAAAATAATCGTTACACGGGACGATTCGCAACGACGATTGTTGGCTGAGTAAAAATGTTACGCTTAAAGTTGATGCCGTGAACATGGGTACGCAGACGATTTTCTTCGCAATTTTTGCGTTGCGAGTTTTTGAATCAGCTTCTAAAACCTGCAACCCAAAAATTGCGAAGGAAATCGTCCGGGAACCCATGTTACACGGTTTTTTAGCGCAACATTGTTGCGCTAAAAATCGTCGTTGCGAATCGTCCCGTGTGACATCACCTTAAACCGTCTGGATCGTAGACGTTTAACAATGCTACTTTCGATCGGGTTCTGAAGACAGTATATTTAATATTGTCGATAAATAAAATCTGTTTATGTTAATCCAGCAGATGGAACATTTTCCATCTTCTTTTTCACTCTCCTTTTTTTCCAGAGTTGTTTTGCTTCAAAATTATTCATCCAAGCTCAAAAAACTCCCTCCCGGTTTCTTTTTAAGCTTCCTTTCTGTGTTTTATTTTTTATACTCTTCTCAGAATTCTCTTTCGTTAGGTCGCAGTTAACTCAGTTTTCAGTGTTTTGAATAAACACTCAGTCTCAAAAATTTAACAGGGAAGCTATCGAGTCAACCTGATAGGATATAATTAGTGAATGGTCCATGTCAAAACAACAACAAGAACAATTCAACTCGTTTAAACTTGTAAACTTATTTTTTGGAAAGCTGGGTACTAAAGGAAGGGACGAAAAAGCCACATCGAGTGCAGGTAAAGTATTTTTTAACGTTAATTTGTGTCCAAGTATTGATTGCCTTGATTTCAGTTCTTTCAAATTGGATCAGCTTTTCGCTCTGTTCAGCCGCATGCTTGTTCAGTTTGTTTTTCAACTCTGAATTGAAGTCTTAATTTATACAGACACGATTCTCTGCCATTTTTCTCCCTGTATTTCATGTAGTCTGCATGTCGTTTTATAATAGTTAGAATTTCCGCAAAAAACCGTGGTTTGTGAAATTTTAGCGCAGCATGGTCGCGAGTAAACTTGGCCACAAAGATAAAAAAACTGACATTAATAAGCTGTGGTTTTTGCCATTTTTATTCAGTCAACAATAAAAATTGAGGCTAGACTGTGTAGACGTTTGCTTCCACCCGGAAATTTTCGATGTTGTTCTCCATTTAAAAAGCGTTAAAATCCCGTAAAAACGGAGTGAGCGAAAAAAATTGTGCTCAGTAGCATGTAAACATTAAGTCCATTTACACACCATTTTTATGATAAAAAATTATGTACGCACGGACTGGCGTGCGTTTGTTAAGTTATGGATGCACGCTCTCGCTATTGAATTAAATCGAGCGAATTATCTCGCTATGGGCAGCAGCCCCGAGGCCGTTTCTCGAAAGACCGGGTAATTACCGAGCCCGGAAAGCTGTTTTATTTTCATTAAAGATTGAGGTTTCAAAAGTTTTGCAGATAATACGATAAAACTATCAGTTAGCAAAACAAAATGGACTGGTTTGTTCGCTAGGACCCGCGCTTTTATTCTTTAGATTTTGATTTCAATATTTGGCTTCGGGCCCGAAAAGTTACTGGGAGTTTCGAGAAACGGGCCCACTACAGTCAAAAATAAAAATCCGCCCGTGCAAAAATCGAGGAAAACAAAAGAAACCGCTCCGGTGGGACACGCTTTTTGTGGAATGTTTTTGTTTTTATGTCATTTTGCACGGGCTAATTTTTGTTTTTGACTGTAGTGCGACCAGGCTCTATGTTATAAGAGCAATTAAATTATGGAAACTTTGTAAATGTTGCATATATACTGAAAAGCGATGCTATGACCAGTTCTGCAAAGTTAATTTCTTATAGTATCATAGTCCTTTGTCATTACGGAAAGCGAACGGCATGTGTTATACCAGGTAGCACACAAAATTTACGAACGGTATATTCGCTTCCCCCAAAATGTCTGCATTACATTTTCAGCTAAATATTCGAACAAAATGCAAATAGTTTTATTTAAATGCCCTGAAAAATGGGAAGGAAAATATTTTGTCCACACTACTGGGTTTTAATAATGTATACTTAATGAAACTATTTCGACTTACATCCGACCTAAAACGGTCGAAAACGCTGTCATCGTTTTCCAAAACCTCCATTTTCATCCACCCACTGACACCTTTCTTTAAGCGTTTTCATTGTTTCTTATAGTGCGAACGATCGGCCGTGAAAACGCATGTATGTGTTTTTAAACGAAACGCGTTAGTGTGAACGGGTCCTTATTGTGTGTCTGGCATCTTATATTCCATATGCTGTGCTTTTCACAGGAATATTCCCCCAAAATCAATTGCTCCTCATGGAAGGCAAAAATCGACACTACCTAAAGAAGCCACCGCAATTCTAAGAGACTGGCTAGAACGGAACAGTCACCGCCCATATCCTTCTAAAGAGGAAAAAACAAAATTAGCACAACTTACAAAACTGTCGATTATGCAGGTACGTTTAGAGAGTGTACGAATTTGGCTTAACCAAACCCTCAATCCGTTGCGTTTGTATGCAGGGCCGATCCAATTTGAGAAGGTCCTGTTAGTTGAGATTCTTAACCTAGCCTTGCAATTTTCAATTTAAAATGTTTTTTCAGTTCTAAGCCACTGATTTAAATTTGGGCAAAAAAAAAACTACAACATAGTAACTGGGTGTTAGATTAAAAGCTAGCCAATCCTTTTTTTCTATGCGTTTGCAATGAATTGTTGACTTGATATGTACGATGCAACTGCGAAAATGTTTTGTCGCGAAATAGAGCCGTTCCAAAATCAGAGTAAATCAGAATAGTGGCACAGTTTTTATCCCGCAAACTAGCGCGACTTTCATTTTTTTCGTAAACTTAGAACGGTTAATGTTTATTTCTTAGCTTTCAAAATGGACAAAGTCGGGCTTGGGAGCTTGCCCTATTAGATGATGTTTGACTCACAATTTCTGTTGGAAGAATGTTTGATAAAAATCAAAACAATTTTGGGTTGAAATAACAGGTAAATACGTGGTATGCCAACAGTCGCCGAAGAATTCGCGGTAGGCGTACCAAGAGCCAGTTGACAAAACAAGCCAATGCAAAAAGCAAGCGGGCATGGAATAGGACAAGGTGAGTGTTGTCTACCTTGTGCGCAATGCTCTTCACTCAGTCAACAGCTTTGTAGCTCAGTTACTTACTCACTGTCTAACCGCTTGTTCATTCAGTCTCAGGTAATTATAGTTTGTTAACGAGAAATACGTGTACCGGAAAAAATCTCGCAAGCCAAATCGGGTTTAACCTACAAGAAAGAGGAATCGAACGGATACTTTTCGTGACAGTAACAAAATGAAATCCTAGAGGTTCCTTACCAGTCATGGCCGTGTCTTCGTGGTCGGCCATGTTTCTTTTTGCTGTTGACAAGGGCGAAAGAGGGGCTTTATCTGTGGGATGTTTCACGGGGTTTGCAGGATTTTTCTAGTATCTGTCAGTAGTTGTTGGTTCTTTTATCTTGGATCAATAGTATACGAAATCTCTACAAACGGTGCCCGTACGATAAATTCACGATACAGTCAATATTTTAATTTATCATATGACCCGTACGGCCCTGCGAACCTTTTCTTTGCAAAACCATTGATGAAAGTCCCGTATGAGGGCCGTACGCATTTGCGCGAGCGGGGCTGGAAAAAGGCGTACGGCCCTACAACAGAAGCGGACGGCCTCGCGCGTTCAAATTTCAAGTAATTTTGTCTCCAAATTGGTCATACGATAAAATACTTATTGACTAAGTACATATTATCATATGACCCGTACGGCCCTGCGAAACTTTTCTTTGCAAAACCATTGATGAAAGACCCGTATGAGGGCCGCACGCATTTGCGCGAGCGGGGCCGGAAAAAGGCGTACGGCCCTACTATAAAAGCAGACGGCCTAACGCGTTGAAATTTCAAGTAATTTTGTCTCCAAATTGGTCATATGATAAAATACTTATTGACTAAGTTAGGTCGGGCCGGATGGGAAAATATTTGGCTCTCGATCATGGCGCACGGACCTCGCTGCGCTCGGTCCGTACGCCATAACCTCGAGCCAAATATTTTCCCGTCCGGCCCTCCCACTTAGTCAATAAGTGCATATTACCATTGATATTAATCCCGCTCACTCGCCCACTTCTATCCCTCTACTGAATCACGCGTGACGGAGCTGGCTATTTTTAACTGTTCTGACGTATTTCTGCATCAGTCCCCAGCCTTGGAATGCGCAAGTTCCCATCTTTCCTCCGACCCGCCCAACGACGCCTACGTCAGCGTTTACGTCATTCTCGGACGCGAACATTGCACCAACAACTTTGGGTGAGTGTGACTCGGTAAATGTTTGCCTAAAGTGTTTCGATACAGTTGTAAGGCGACCATACCTACATCACGCAAACTTTCGCTTTTAGTGCGAATTTTGAAGATTCTTGTTTATCGTCGTCATGGTAATATCGATTTTATCAGAAAATACTGACATCTTGCAATCTTCAATCCAAAACCAGTTTATAGTGGTGAAAATTTCACATCGATTACTTAGAGAAGACCGCTTAAAACACGATTGAAAAAGGTATGGTCGTCCCAAAACTGTATCGAAACACTTGTAATCGCTTTAGCCAATCACAACAGACACAGGCAATCCAATGAGCCAATCAGAATTCGAAGCACATTCATGTCACCCGCGCCAAGCGCGGGAAAACGCGGACGAGCAAATTACGATTGGATTTTGTGTTACTCGTTTCTGTTTGGCGTGTTGAGGTTCCAACCACAAAGCGTTGCAATGCAATCCCAAAACAAACACTTATTATGCTTATAAACCACTAAAGGCGCCTTCTAAAGGCGTCTTAAGTTGGCAAACTTCACGAAGTTGTCAAACACGAGTGACCGAAGTGGATAAATCAGTAAAGGTTTACAGCAGTTACCAATAACACGCGACCCACTGCCTACAAAACATGTGGATAAAGTTGAGTTTTAGTGGACGTCAATAAAGAAAAGCAGTTAATTTGGGTTCTGACAGCATTTCAAGCAAACTGAGCTAAAAGATCGACAATTTTACCCGCTGTAAGAGAAGGTAAAACTTAATTAAACTTGATTTCAGAAAACAAAAAGAAAAGCTGCCGTTTGAAGAAACCGTGTTTTTATTATAAAACTTTTAAATTTCACAGCACGTCACAATTTGCAACTCATCGATGCATGATCGGATCACAATCAAAACGCCGCGACTCACGCAGATCCAGTTTTTTATCATGCTGAATGATAATCTTCCCTTTAAAACTGTAATTGACTTTGCATTTGGTTGTTTTAAAACTTTTACTATTTCTTTTTGGTAAAATTGTTCGAAATCCAGTCGGAATTAAAAAAAAAAAAAACCAGTGATAACGGCTTTCCTTTGATTGACGTTCATCAAACTCAAGTTTGAAGAGCGATGGGTCGCGTGTTAATGATACCCGCTGTAACAATTTGGTGAATGGTTCTAACAGGTTCAAGTACATGGCAAGATATGAGTCACACCAACAGACGGACATTCATGGAATGGCCATCAAGGTAACTACTGCTAAATTTGCACCTGCAACAACAACAACAACACTTTATTAAATAACAAATATTAACGATTTAAATAGTACCTACCCACACAAATAGTTGAAAAACTAGTCGAGGCGGGTAGGTATATTTAAATTAGGCTTATTACGAGGGTTCAGGTTACAGCAGTTTAGATTACAATAAATAGTAGATTAAAATAATAAATTAAAAACAGTAAAGAAAGTAGAAAGAGATTACACTATACTGGTCGTAGTTCCAGGATTGGTACAGTTTACAAGTTTTTAATTAATTCAAGAATTGAGGATGTTGTATTTGCCAGCATTTTGCATCAACATGCTTCCAACCACAACCGGTCATTAAGTTTATTATTCGTCATTCCAGAACTGAAATAGTTGTTTTTAACTCAATTTATACACTGAAATAAACTTGATCACCGGCGTTCGTATCGACAAGTGTCACAAGCGTGAAACAAGCTTTTGTCTTACTGTTTTTCAGTGACAAGATCTCGGGCTTTGTTAGCAGAGTGAGCTGATGGGTTCTGACTTATTCCTTCAAATTTCTTTATCATTTATTGGATTGAAAATTGTATACACCCTGATTTGCTAATTTTTTATGATTCCGCGGAGACATGTTCTTGTTTTGACGAGTGAATTGGGTAAAAAATATCAAATAGTGAAGAGTTAAAGTTCTCATAACTCGCGGTTTCATTTTAGTTTTGGTTTTAGATAAATTCTGTATCGTAAAGGATATCAAAATAAAGAACAAGCGTTGTCATACAACTCTTAGCGAATTTTAATAACAACACTCGAAACATGGTTTGGTCTTTTCTATTTGTTAGCCCAGGACTTATCTATCGAATGCAGGCCAGAGAGCAGAACTTTTTTTATGGCGCCATATGCGGTTCTTAGCCAGGAGCACCCTCCCCTGAATCAGAAGCTCGTAACAGATGAGCTTCTGCCCGAATTTAATCGCTGCTGCTTTCAACTTTCCGAAAATCCTACCTGGTCTTATTTCGTAACCAAATCGACATTGTTAATCTGCCGATGTTACGAAAGTTTGACGGAACATTTTACTTACGAAAATTTAGTTTTAAATCCAATTTATTAGGAATTTTTAAGATGGCTAAGGACTTGTGAACAGCTTTCTATCGAAACGATTTGTTGGATGCTCCTGCTAAGCGCTCGTGAGTAGGAAGTGACGAAACTGAATCTAATAAGATCCTCTTCACCTTCTTTAGCCATGCTGCAGCTCATGGTAACCAGTACCTCACGACTCCCGTCGTTACACTTGCTCCAATCTTTTGGAAACCTGAACTCCAGTACTGTGGACTGCATGCAGCAGCGCAGATACTTATGGACATGGCAAGCAAGTGAAAATATTTGCGACTTTTGAATGCATTTGTTTTGTTTCAGCATAGTTCGTGCTGAAAACAATCAGGTTGTGAAACGCGGTAAACGTTTTTGTTCCGTGTTTTGTTAGAATATATGGTCTTGATCGTTCACACATTGTAACAGCTTTTTAACGTTATTTGAACTCTGACCAATGTAAAGGTTTGGCTTTAAGATTGTATACTTGTTCCCAACATTTTATCGCCATGTTTCGGCACATGCCAATTGTTTATTGTAAAGAAATTGAAATCTTACTTTTATAGAATAATCAGTTCGTGGTTTGAGGATTTACAGTTATATTGTAATTGATAAAAATAAGTTGGAAGATTGTTTTGCTTGGATTTAATGGGTCCTGATTTTTAATCGCCATTTCTTAGGTTATAGTTGTTGTGTTGCAGTTAGTACATTTTCATGGCTTAATGTTAACTGTTTGGGAAACATACGATTATTGTGTTGTCATCATTGAAAGAATCAATTGAATAAAATAAATTTAAAGTCACTTTTTCGCCTGATTTTTAATTTATTGCAAAGCAGGCGCGTATTAAAAACTCGTGGGAGGCGCGGTGGTCTAGTGGTCAGCGTGTCGGACTTCAGTTCAACCTGGAAGACTTTCCTACCACGTAACTGTTCATGATATTGACGTCTTCCCAAAGGACCCGTTTACATGAGAATTTTCGTCCCGGGATAACCTGGAGTGCATCTCGAGTGTCTGGTCATTTTCTATTTAATGTTTACATGAAAAAAATCCAGGTAAACAGTCTTCCCGGGATGAAAGTTTCGAGAAAGTTCAGACAGCCATCTTGTTATAATGATCTGTCATGTAAATGGCAATCTGTCAACTGCCAGTACTGTTACTTGTGGCGTACCGCAGGGTAGCATCCTGGGTCCCTTGCTTTTCTTGATGTACATTAACGATCTCCCTAACTGCCTGCGGGTTGCTGCGCCGAGAATGTTTGCCGATGACACCAGTATAACTTTATCTGCAAAAACGCTAGCTGATCTGAAACTAGCAGTGACTTCTGAACTTAACAATCTTACCTGTTGGCTGAGAGCCAACAAATTAAGTTTAAATGTGGCCAAAACTGAGCTAATGATAATCGGATCTAGGCAGAGATTGAATGCCCAATGTGAGGAGATTAATATAAGTATCGATGACAGGATGATCAAGAGAGTTGACCATACTAAATCTCTGGGCCTTACCATTGATGCACAACTCTCTTGGTCTAAACACGTTGACGAGATAAGCAAGAAAGTCTCTTCAGCCATTGGTGCATTGAAACGTGTACGACCTTTTATTCCGACGGATGTTGCAGTTCAAATTTACAATGCTTTAATATTACCACATTTTGATTACTGCAGCCCGGTTTGGGATAGTATGAGTGGCTGTTTGAGTGATAAATTACAAAAATTACAAAATCGCGCTGCCAGAGTAATTACTCAATCACCTTTTGATACGAGCTCCAACCTCCTTCTTGCGATGCTTAAGTGGGAGAAGCTGTCTCTTCGTCGTAAAAAGCAGAAAGTTTTAATTATGTATAAAACATTGAATGAACTTGCCCCAGACTATCTTCAATGCCTCTTCACTCAACGTCACGTTAATGATTATAACCTAAGAAATCTTGAAGGAAAGCTTTCGCTGCCCAAGCCAAATACTAATTACCTAAAACGAAGTTTTTGCTACAGCGGGGCTTGTTTGTGGAACAACTTGCCCCAAGATTTAAAAAGCGTTTGTTCTATTGGGCAGTTTAAACGGGGTACCTTATTACATGAAATTTTGGCGACACGTTAATTTAGCGATTTTGAAAAATCCATATTTAGCGGCACTTTAATTTAGCGATTTTTCGTAAATTTTGGAACATAGTCACTTAATTTTCGCGATTTCACGAGCTGAAATATTGGTGAATTTATTCAAAACTTTTACGACGATAATAGAACATTTTTGTAATAAAATCATAAACGTCAATAGCTTCATTTAAATCACTTTAATGCGATAAAAACAAAATCGTTCTGAAACTTAATTCTGAACGAAACAAACGAAACTGCAACTGTAATGCCCTCGCTCATATTTACATTTTCACACAAAGTCAATGTTCCTTTTACTGTGCACGAGATATCTGATACACGTCATAATCGACCTTCAAACAGCATGACTGTCTGAAACTGACCAGATGGCGGAATTTCATATTGTAATCACTTTAATTTAGCGACGATTGAAATTTAGCGACACTTAATTTTGGTGCATTTTAATTTAGCGATTTTTAGAAAAATCGCTAAATTCGCTAAATTTAAGTGTCGCCAAAATTTCATGTAATAAGGTATTAAGAAAGTATCTGAGATATCGGATTCCCACACGGCAATCATGTAAAGCAGTTGTACAAGTTTTAATTTTTAATTATTAACTTAACTGATGATTCTCCGTGTTTAAATAAAGATTTACATTACATTACATTACATTACATTACATTACATCTCGATTTCACTAGTTGACGATTGTCAAAGCTCAACTTCTGTAGAACTTACTTCTTACATTACACACACCACGGTAAATGTGTAAATGTTGTGTCCCCATAAAAATGTCACGCAATTCAGTGAGTCACTTTTCCTTTGCGGTTACGTGTTGATGCCAAACGGAGCATCGTGATTGGCTCTTGTACCTTGGGCATCAAAACACCATTGCAACTTACCACGTTAAATGTCATGGGCGCTTCGTGTGATCTTTTTTTTTTTATGTATCCATGGATATTTACCGCCGGAAATTTACCTCGCGAAATGTCGGTCACACTCACTATATGCACTTTCCAGTGGTGAAAGGGTCATTTACCACGGTAAAAGTGCCCCGTGTAACCGCACCTTGTATAATTCAAAGATAAATTTACTGAAAAAAAAGGGTGTATCGTCAATACGCTCGGCTTGGAATAAAACCACTCATGTAAACGAAAATTTGTTTCAGCCAGGGACGACACTTATCACAGGACGAATTAAGCGCATTTTTATTTACAATAAGCTTACCGTAAATCCTATATTAAGCCCCCCCTTTTCAGAGGAAGAAAGTTATTAAAGGCCTAGTTGACATGACTGAAAACAATAAAAAGCCAATTGAAAGCCAACAAAAAAGTGGGATATGTGTTGGAAAACATGCAAGCTCTTCTCCTAGTGAAAAATTATAGTAATCATAAATCGCAGAAAAAGGAAGTTTGGATGCAAGGGAAGGTAACCTTAGTTTTGCAAGAAACAAGTCAGTTTACAGCATGTGCACACTGAAAACCTCGTTCCACAGTTACACTGCTATTGTTTGAAACTGATAAACACTTACACTGTAACAATATTTTTATGGTGGCAAATCTTTTGTTCTTGCATACAAACTAATAAACTTATCATCAACAGCCATTTATTTGTTAGTAACAAATGCTTTCTTCCCAGAGCTAAGCTGTGCTCTGTTACTTTTTGGACCAAGGGTCTGTATGATTGTACGGTTGTTTAGGATCAGGCTGAATTTGTCTCCGTCCGGAAGAATCAATCACATTTTCCAAATCATAAAATGAGTACTCGTTGTATGAATAATACTCAGGAACCTTGTAAGTGCTTTTCTCTGAGGCTTCAGGACTGTGTGCTGTTGAAAAAACAACAAAAATTAAAGGAATTGATGTAACTTTAAAGGAACACTGTGCTTACCTTATTTGTACGTTATATTGCCAAATGCCACAGAATATACAACTTCATTCAATAAAAAGATGATATAGGGCAAAATAGAAGCTGTTTTGAGATAAAGTGCAGGATTGCAAGGATGGAGGAGGATTACAGTTCATCAAATTTGATTTTGCAACAGGTGGCTTCTTTGTCCTAAACAGGGTACGTAATGTTGTTGTTGTTACACAAGTCTATCCTAAACAAGAGTATGGTTCTTGCTAACTTAGCGCATGGCTAGACAGGGTCCTAAAATAAAGGGTGTTGTCCTACACAGGGTAGGTACTTTAGTCTTTTTTTTTCAGACCCTCTCAACGGCACCTCTATAACCAAATATTGGTTAAGTCCCCCCCTCCCCAGGCTCTCATTGTACCTAAATGACGTATAGCCCGTTCACACTAATGTTTAAACATGTTTAAATGTTGTTTAGTTTACTGCGCCTTTCAATAACATGCGGAATTTGAAATTCAAATTTCCACCAACGCTTTCGTTTTACACTGCCGTCAATCATCTTAGCTTACCTCTCAGGAAACAGATCTTTACGTCAATGAGGTCAAAAGGTCACGTCCGTGCATTATGATTGGTAGATTTCGATCCATTTTGTTTGTTTCTTTATTACATGCACCGTTGGCTTTCGTATTAATTATGATTGACGGCAGGGAATAACGCAACCGTTGGTGGAGATTTGAATTTCAAATTCCGCATGTTATTGAAAGGTGCAGTAACACACAGATTTGGAGTGAAATCTTTACTAAGACAAACTTTTTTACTAAAAATGTTGTTAGCAAAGCAACATTAACAACATTTAAACATGTTTAACCATTGCCCGGGGGGGGGGGGGGCACCCATATAAAGATGACGGGGGTGCTCGTCATACCTTTTAGGCGTACAAATTTGTAGATTGGTACCACTTGGGGTGTTGAAATCTAACACGACCACGGTTAGAATTATTGAGGTATCTTTTAGGGTATTGAGCTTGATACCTCGTAGGGGTAAAAATTAATTTGATCCACACCCATCCAACAAGATTCTGGTACCTTTTAGGATGTTTTTCAAAAATGTCCGACTAGCACTCTCATCATTTTTATATGGGAGTCCCTCCCCCAGGAACCATTGGTGTGAATGGTGCTGTAGGCCTCCTCTTGTTAAACACTGTTTGAAACTACACTGTGAGCTACTGTGTTATAAGGAAGTTTTAATATAACATATGACAAAATCCCACAACACATTTTTGTTGTGGTAGATGATAATCATAACAAATGTTATTGATTTTACACAAAAGAATTCAACTGGAAGGAGGTTGCAAAGTTGTACCAAATGAAACTGATTATACTGCTTTAATGGAGAATGAGATTATAACCATTTGCCTTTATATTGCAAATTACAGTTAGCTAAATACCAGACTTCAAGTCAAATTCCCAAGGCGGCGATGACAAGTCAAATGCCCCTCCCCCTGCCTACCTACCTACCTACCTCCCTACTCAAGCTTACGGTCAGTCATTTCATTTCATTGTTGACACCGAGCTGTCAACATGCATTGTAACGGTTTAATCACGGTTTAATCACCATATATTTTGTCAAACATGCCCTATCAATCTTAAGGTGGCTCGAAGTAGTTTTTTTTTGGGTCACACTTCCCTTTTTGAATGCGCTTATACATAACCTTACTTTAGCTCAATAAATCTGAATTTCATACCAGATATTAGGCTTGGATAAAAGTTTTGGATGATGCTCTTTTTATGCTAATCAGCGTTTCCATAGCAACGGTAAACAAATATGACGAAAAACAGTTTTTCCTAAATATCTTTCGATTTTGGGGCTACCCATGACAAGCGAATAAATGCGCTATAATCTACGCATCGTTGCACACAAAATGAGAAAATTTCAAACAAATTAAACTGTTCGATTTTGAATAAATCGCAAAAACATTTTTTAACATGTGTTTTTCATGTTTGAAATATAAGCGGTCAAAACATTTCATAGGTCTCACAAATTATCATTAAATTGCCACAGAAAGTTTCCTTGGACTTAAAATATTACTCCCTGCAAATAGCTCTGACTAACTCCTCGGCAATAAAGAGATCGAGCTTTTCATTCAAATGCAGTTTTGCTTTACATTTTCACTCTTTAAAAGTTTCAAGTGCATTTGCATATAAATTCAAAACGAACAAATGAAGATGTTTGATATCTTCCCAGTATGTTTTTAAATATATAGGCAATAATATTTCCAAGCTTCAGTCCAATTGATTCAGAAGAACATCCCAAAAAGAACCGTTGAAGTTCGAGTACGAAAGCAGCGACCTCGGGATGAAAATCCAGTACAACGAGTGTGACATCGCATGTTTATTTCACACGAGCGCTCGGTGACAAATTCCTCTATGCACGTGCGCTTGCTCTGATTTGGATGTTTTCATATTGTAATTATTCAAGTATTGTTTTCATTATACGCATTAGTTTTCAAATACATCATGGTTCGTACTCGTCGACAAAATTCCAAATTCAACCGAAGAGATGCTTGAAAAAGCAAGAGAAAAGCGGTGGATTGGAGGGCCCCCTATAAGTGAACCACCTGGAAAAGCCAGAAGAAATATTCCCATCTTTCGCTCCAGTCAAAATTTTCTGAATGAAAATTATGTTATCAATCTGAAACTTTTAATGGAAGGACAGAAGACATGTTATAGTTGCAATGAAGGTCCATTACTTTTGTAAGATATAAAAAAGTCTTCATCGTGCAACGACCTTGAAAAAATGAAAAAAAAAAAACAATGAATAATTACAATATGGAAACATTCAATATAAAAGCGTGCATAGAGGAATTTCTCACCGAGCGCTCGTGTGAAATAAACATGTGATGTCACGCTCGCTGTACTGGATTTTCATCCCGAGGTCGCTGCTTTCGTACTCGAACTTCAACGGTTCTTTTCGGGATGTTCTTCTGAATCAATTGGACTGAAGCTTGGAAATATTATTGCCTATATATTTAAAAACATACTGGGAAGATATCAAACATCTTCATTTGTTCGTTTTGAATTTATCTGCAAATGCACTTGAAACTTTTAAAGAGTGAAAACGTAAAGCAAAACTGCATTTGAATGAAAAGCTCGATCTCTTTATTGCCGAGGAGTTAGTCAGAACTATTTGCAGGGAGTAATATTTTAAGTCCAAAGAAAATTTCTGTGCAATTTAATGATAATTTGTGAGACCTATGAAATGTTTTGACCGCTTATATTTCAAACATGAAAAACACATGTTAAAAAATATTTTTGCGATTTATTCAAAATCGAACAGTTTAATTTGTTTGAAATTTTCCCATTTTGTGTGCAACGATTTGTAGATTATAGCGCATTTATTTGCTTGTCACGGGTAGCCCCAAAATCGAAAGATATTTAGGAAAAACTGTTTTTCGCCATATTTGTTTACCGTTGCTATGGAAACGCTGATTAGCATAAAAAGAGCATCATCCAAAACTTTCATCCAAGCCTAATATCTGGTATGAAATTCAGATTTATTGAGCTAAAGTAAGGTTATGTATAGGCGCATTCAAAAAGGGGAGTGTGACCCATAAAAAACTACTTCGAGCCACCTTAAATTATTCTTTTAAATGCTATGTTTGGCTTTATTTCTTGAAATATCAACTTCCCACTGTTCACCTCCTTCTTTCTCGCTTTGTCTGCCAACTTGAATAAGGCGTTGAAACAGAGATAACGTGACAAAGAGGGGGAGGAGCTATCCCTTTTATAGCGTGGGTCCGTGTTTAACATCATTAGGTGCATAATTAATTTACAGCCAGCATTTTGTTAGGCATTGATCCAAAGTACTGGCTTCAGGGGTTTCAAAATACTAATACACTTACATGTTGTCCTTGCCCTAAGTGAGTCGAAACCATTTCATTTTTGCTTAAGTTTACATTGTAATACACTGTACCTGGTGATGAACTAGTTGGCTTCTGTGGATCACCTCCACCAATTGTTGGATTACTCGACACAAATCTCCACATTACTGGCTGTAGTCTCTGCGAAATAAAAGACATGCAGCTACTACCACACTATATAAATTTGCCATATTAAAAGTCTTATTGTACCCTGACGTACAAATATGGCACAGACAGCTGAAGTCATCAAGCAGCCAGGAAATTACCAAAACAAATTGCCACAATATCACAAAAATTATAAATTACAGGAAGAACAAATATTCTGCCATGTATTTAAGCTCTTACCAAGGCAAATGTTCGTACATTTCCCGAGTTGAATATCTTTGCTACGGCGGCCATATTGGAAACTTCGATTGTTTCGTGGCTAATGCGCATGACTGTTGTTATGTTAGTACCCAGTACCCAGGCCTCAGTGTTCATAGTAAAATGACGGACTGTGTTGACAAGTTTCTCTGAAAAAGTTGTTAGATGTTTTCCGTCCTCTAAGGCCGTCATGGTGGACGGATTTGGAGCAATAACCTGGTGGGGATTTAGTCCGGCTCTTGATTTACAAGAGAAGCTCCAATGTAAGTGGAGATTCGGCTGGTTGTTCAAATACTTAGCTGCCCGTTCAGTTTGGAATGGGTTTGCATGTTGTGCGTCTATTTGGTTGCTATACACTACTGCTAGATAGAAGTTTGACGGGGAAGAGTTTTATACTTTATATTTTTTACTGAAAATAGTTCATGCATAATTGGACATCAGTGGATTAACGTAGATATAATATTTAAAAACACCTTTTCCAAGGTATTAATATTTGACAAGAAATTCTGGGACCTAAAAGGGTCCTTTTTTAGATCAAAGGCTCTAATAAGGCAACTGGTGAAGACAAAACAACATTCGGACCGTCCTCCTTCCTATGGAGTAAGTGGTTTGCTCCACCCACGCCCCACCTCCAGCGTCCAATGCCCCACCCTCCCCTCCCTTCAATGCTGTTCCCATGGGTGAGACAGTTGACCATTACATATTGTGGGCTCAATGTTTACAGTTGATCAACCAAGTGAAAACTTGCATATTTTCCCCTGTATTTTATAACTCGTTCAATGCCTCATGTAAAGGGGGTCTAATTGATCTAATAAGCAATAAGCTGTGGAACTCATGTCTAATTTTTTAAATTAACCCTTTCACTGGGCCAGAGTCAATTATGGAGACATGTAATGTAGTTGTAACTTTAGAGTCTGTGGATATCCTATGGTGTGACCCCAGGGGGGTACTCTACAAATTTTTGGGTGGGATTGTGCTGCTGGGACTCTGAGACCCTTAACCTATACTAGACCACTTTGGGAAACTGGCGCAAGATTTCTTTATCCAATCACAAGATTGCAATCGAGAAAGTTCTTTTCTTATTGTTTTAGCCAGGATTGTTTGCAAGTTTGTGGTCCCAAATTATCAATAATTTTTTCCTAAAAGTTGTTCCTTTTTTTTTTGCTTGGGGGATACCCACTTGGCGTGTATCTGTAGCGGTTAAGTCTGCACAGCAACTTCCCCAAGCTTACTGAGTTTACTAGTTTATTGTATTGTTTTTTTCATGTTATCGAACTGCCAATATTCTAGTCCAATCTAGCACCGCTGGTTAGATAGGTGAGGCGCAATAGGTCGTTTAGTTGTTTATGTTTGTGCATTGCTGACCTTAGGTTTCAACTCATAGCACTCTATGACCTGCCAATGCTCTTCTCAGAGTGGCGCGTTGTTGGCCTAGGCTTCAGTTTGCAGCACTCTAGTTTTTAGACCGGCCAATACTCTTCTCAGAGTGGCACGTTGTTGGCCTGAGGTGTGCTGCTACTGCTGTGCATTGTTGGCCTAGGTTGCAGCTCATAGTGCCAGAAGAAGTGAGTTTAAAAGGTCATGCAATGGAAGTCGCCTGTCATGCTAATCACTGAGCGGTGTCCCCTATTTAACTCCAAGTGTGTCTGCATGGTGGTCTTTATTCTAAACAAGTTATAGCTTGAATTATTAACCAATTTCGGAGAGGCTATTTTGAGGATCAATTAATTGGAACAGTGACATTAAACTTTGGAAAATACCTAGTACTGTATTCTTTTAACTTTATAACATTTAAATCATTCATTTTCAATTAACCAGAGAAGACATTTTTCATATTATCTTTACTTCAATAATAATTTTAGTTCTCTTCAATAGTTCTTTTCATTTCTTGACATATGAACCAGAGAAACCAGAAAAAAAATTAATAGAATAGAAACTGACAATTTTTTTTCTATCTTGATAACTTCAGAAAACATTTGTAATAACAATAAATAAATAAGTCTGGTATATTTGCAGCATAAATCTGCCAAAACAATCTTGTGAGTGAGTAACAGGATGTGCACTGTATTAATTTTGGTTGTCTGGTATTCTTATTCCAGAATACAGCCAATGGAATGCTATGAACATTCTCACAGCATAGTGTAGTTTTTCCAAAACCCCTACTTTTTGTTTTACACAAACTGACTGTTTTTCACAATTTGTAGCATTAACATCAAAGCTGGAAAATTTGAAGATTTCTGAAGATGAAAAGACCACAGAACAAGGTATTGATGGACACAATCTCTTGAGCTTTAAATGATTTTACTGTGGCTGCCATGTCGTTGTTCACTAAGGCCCTGGTCGCACTACAGTCAAAAACAAATATCCACCCCAACCTCGTTCCCAGGGTCTCTCTTCTTCCCGCCCCCTGGAGCGAGAGAGAGAGAGAGAGAGACCCTGGTTGGGTCTGGTCACGTGTCTGGTGGACAATCATAATCCTAAGGAGGGGTAGACAGTATTTGTAACGTTGTCTTGTTTTCTGTACAGTGGCTAGGCTTGTGCTGTGCGCCACTGTTATTGTTTCAGCTGTGGCTGTGAAATAAATATGTTCCATGTTCCATAACCTCTTGTTGAAAATAGGAATCTGTGCTTCATTTTTGCTGTTTATGTTATGCCTGCCATTTATAACTGAATAAATAGGGACAAAAGATCTTGACAGCTTATAATTTTCGAACTGCACATAATATGAACAAAGCCCTAAAATCGAAATAACGAAACGGTTCAGTCAAACGATTCAAACAAAAGCGAATAAACAATGCGCAAGGATAAAATTGTTGCTCAAAAATTCACAAGTATATAAATGAACAATGCATAGACATTCAAACAACTGGAACTGGTGAACATTGAACTAAACAACATGCCTTACACACGAAGAATAAAAGCTATCATTGTCTTCTCTCGATTGTTTCCTGTTATAAAAGTGTACTGTTGATCAGCGTGGCAAACATTGATTCCGTGGCGGCCGCTTCTCAGTTCTTGCTTTGCCATCGTCCGAGAACAGATGGCAGCACTTTAAGGGACCTTTCGAATGAAGCTTGAAGATCGCCTGTTAAGCAGTATGTAGCGATAATTCATGCCAGTCCGGAACAATTTCCATAAATCAAGAGCGCGAGCTTAGCGGCGTCAAGTAATAAAATTGGATTGCATTCTGCAGCAAGTTCAAAACTAGCTTTACTGCAGTAAATCTTCAAGCGCCGTGACAATTCCTCTGATCCTAAAGCAACTTACACTTCCATAACCAGACCATGTGGATATGTTTTCGAAGTCTGCGGATGACCGCCGCTTCACATTTGTCGCGAGCTGCCGAACGCTTTTGCATTTGTTTCGCAATGCCCAGCTAGAGCAGACAAACTTCACACTTTGCCGCCCCTCCCCCATGTCCTTTAATTGGAATCTCCCAGATTCACCGCCGACCGGTAGCTCAGTTGGCAGAGCGCCGGACTGCTGTGCGGGAGGTCTCGGGTTCGAGCCCCAGACCGGACCAACACTCAGAGTCTTAAAATAACTGAGGAGAACATGCTGCCTTTGCAATGGTATCCGCAAATGGTTAGATGTTCTAGTCTTCTCGGATAAGGACGAAAAATCGTAGGCCCCGTCTCCTGCATCTTCAGTGTTATATGGTTAGCAGGGGACGTTAAAGAACCCACACACTTGTTGTAAAGAGCAGGGCACGGAGTTCCCGGTGTAGTGGTCTGGCCTTGTTTCACGGGTTGGTGCTTCACATAGGGTTAACCTCATTGCACCTTTCCCCACTTGGACAGATTTGTCCAAAGAAAAAATGAGTATGAGAATACTCATGAGTATGAGTATTCTGGGAGACATGTGACCAGACCCAACCAGGGTCTCTCTCTCTCGCTCCAGGGGGCAGGAAGAAGAGAGACCCTGGGAACGAGGTTGATATCCACCCGTGCAAAAATCAAGGAAAACAAAAGAAACCGGCTCTTTGTGGAATGTTTTTGTTTTTATGTCATTTTGCACGGGCTAATTTTTGTTTTTGACTGTAGTGCGACCAGGCCCTAACATGCCAGAGATGATGTACACACAAACCATGGTCATAAACTGACCAACAATAGCAACAATCAGACATTTATACCATAAACTAGTACTGACGATGATCATCGGCAGTAATTACTGACATGATTATCGGCAGTAATTACCATCACAACAATAACACTGATGAACATGCAATCCACGTAAACAATGTAAAAATCAACACACCCAAAGCCCTCCAACTTCTTGGGGTCACGATAGATTCAAAACTGAACTTTGGCGAACATATAAGTAAAATCTGTAAAAAAGCCAGTCAAAGGATCGGTGCTCTTATGAGACTCCGAAACTTAATTCCAACAAATGCAAAATTGCAATTATTTAAGGCAGCCATCTTACCTTAGCTTACCTGCTGTCACCTGGTATCGCATTTTTGTACCGGTAAATTGAGTAATGCTCGAGTACAAGAAAGGGGTCTGAGGGCTGTCTACAGAGATTAACACTCTACCTATGAACAGTTATTGCATAAAGCAAAGCTACATGTACCTACGTTACTTAACAGGCGCTTACAAGATATATGTAGATGTATTATATTGTGTAGTTCCAGAAAAAATCCACACCCACCCCATGGAAGGTCATTGGAAATTCCTATGGGGAGAGGGATCTTAACAGCCAACATTTTAGAAGCAAAGTATGAAGCTAAACTGGAATTTCCTGGGGGGACAGGGGGTGCTAAACAAAAAACCTTCTGTGGGGGGAGGATGGATATTTTCTGGAACTGCACATTCTATAATTTGCCTGATTTTGACCCTATTTTCTTAACTGAAACTAAAATCGAACATTATGTAAACTTAATGCAACAAAATATATTCTGTATTGGCGACATACCATTCAACACTCTAAGAAACTCAAATTTTATAATATTTTTAAGAACGAATATACACCTTCTCATTACTTAGACCTTACAAGGAAATCAAATGACAGAAAACAATATTAGTAAAATTTCGTATAAGTAATCATAAATTAATGATTGAAATTGGTAGATATGAACAAATCAGGAAAGATGATAGATTGTGCCCTACTTGTGGATCTAATGAAATTGAAGATGAAATTCACTTCGTTTTCCACTGTCCTAAATACTCAATTCTTAGGGACGGATTTTACAGGAAAATAGGGTATCACCTACCAAATATAAAACAGTTATCTCCTTCAGAAGTAACCAATGAATTAATGAACTCTCGTAATTATTTTGTAAATATTAATTTGGTGAAATTCATTATTTCATGCTTAGATCTACGCAATAATAAAATTATCAAACCAGACTTGTACTTTCCCTTTCTTTATTATATTATTGTAATTTCATTTTGTTATGTTTATTGCTTTGCAATACTGTGAGGATTTATAGTCATGCAAATAAAGCTACTTGTTGTTGTTGATGTATAAAGTCAAATACAACTTAAGCCCTCCAAATGTTTGTAATCTTTCAAGGACACAATTCATCCTACAATTTAAGACAGTCTGACTTAATTCTCAGTTCCCAGATATAACACAGTAACGTATGGTAAACACTCATTGCACTACTTAGGACCCACTTTATGGAGCAAACTGTCAACTGCAGACAGAGCAGCTACATCATTAGCCAGTTTTAAAAGTCTGTAAGCGTGACATTAGCATATTGTTTTAAATAATGGCGGTAAGGACTGTACTCTTTGAAATTCTTAATTCTTATTTGCCACGTTACGTAAATTTGTAAACTTTAAAATTTTTAATTTCCTCTTTTGTAAACAAAACTCAGTTTTCTTAGTTGTATTTTACCAGTGGCCCCTACATAATTTGGTTTTTCTCCCAATCCTAATTTCTTACCTTGGTAGAATTTTAGTAATTTTAGTCATTAGTTGTGACCCCACAACTAATGACTAAATTCACATGACTCTGAAGATGACTTCCGCTCAGGTTGTCGAAACGTCAGTCATTGTCAGCAACAACAGTTCTTTTCAGAACTACACTAACCTGGACAATCACACTCTTCACAGATCACTACTGATACTTAAGGGTTCAAACCATTTACAGTGTTATCTGGTGAAATGGTTCACTTCATTGAAGTGTCAATATATTAGTGTGAGTGTGCTGCAATGCAATCAAGGCTACTAGAAATGTAGCTAAAAAATAAACAAGGTAAATTGATTTTTCTATAAGCCAACCACCATCATTATCTTAATTGGTCAAGGTCACTTACGAGAGGTGGATTTGGGCTTTGAACACCATGACTGGACCATTTTAGTTTGGCTAGCTTCGAAATTTGCATGACACCTTCCAATTACATGTACATGTATCTGTTCATTTTCCTTCAGGAATGTATAACTTCCTTGTCATCGGGGCTGGAGACTGCAGACACATTTTGAAGACCATTGGACATGCTTACAGACATATCAAGATAAGTTTGAATGTGAGTTTTCATTATGAGAACAACTAAAAACTTAATAATAGCAAACACATGTACAAAGGAAAAGGTGGACTTTCCATGATCTAGTGGCAGAGCCATTCATTCCTCTCTTGGTATTATCATTGCAGATATATGTTGTTGAGAATAATCTTGAGATTTATGGAAGAGACCTCCTTCTTCTTTCTATTGCACTGGAACCCAAAGACAGGCTGGGTTTGCAAGGTGAGCTATTTGACATGATTCATCAACAGGACAACATTCTAAGTCCACTTTAGGGTGGTGCTGTAAGGTGGACTAAAATGGGTGCTAAATGCATTAGGGAAGGTGTCTGCTGCATGAATTTCTTGCTAAAAACAGCTTCAAGTCGGACTTTTGCAGTTGCAGGATATTTTTTCCTGGCAAAGTGACTTGCAGAATATTTTTTTTCAAAATTCCCCCCCCCCCCCCCCTTAAGAAGAAAAATGGTCCATCCCTTAGGGTAGATGTCTACAAAGCAAAGGTGTTTTCTTAGGGGAGGTGTCTGCTTAGGAAAGGTGTCTCCTTGGGAGAGGTGTCTAGTTAGAGAACATGTAGGCTTAGGAAAGGTACATGTATGTATCTGCTTAGGACATGACTGTCTGCTTAGTGGAGGTGTCTGCTTAGGACATGACTGTCTGCTTAGTAGAGGTGTCTGCTTAGGACATGACTGTCTGCTTAGTGGAGATGTCTGCTTAGGACATGACTGTCTGCTTAGTGGAGGTGTCTGCTTAGAGAAGGTGTGTTCTTATGGATGGAGCAATGCACAAGAATTGAAGTAGAAAATTGTGTAATGTAATGTCATGACAATATTAATTTATTATGATATTGTTTTTAGAAAAGACAGAGTTGTTTCTTGAGTTGTTTGGAAACAGTCTTGTGAGACCACAAACTAGCGAATATTTACAACAGAAGTCAAATGAGTTTATCAGGTATAATATATGTAGTTACTGACAATATTATGCTTACTCTTGTATAAAGATGACTCCCTTATTAGTGGTTACCCTGTGGACTGGGAAAGGTGGCATTTGTACAAGTTGGTTAGCCTGTGTACAGCTGCCCCTCCCCTCAAAATTATTCCAAAACAAGTTATGGAAATCACAGACAGCCAGTCTCTGAATTTTCTAATGTGGAGTGGGCGGCTCTACACAGGCTAGAGATGGTCATTTAAGGATGTTCGCGCTAATTTTTTATGCGCATCCTTACTGCGCATGCAATTCGTGTCGCAACGCCATGCTACGTCATGCACGAGCGCGCGCAAGAGAAAAAATCTAAGCACAAATCTAAGCTGAGGAAGTCGTACAATTCAAACAGTTCTTTTTTATTTTGTTTTTCAGAATGATTACAGATGCTGATTATTTAGAAGCTTGCTTGCCTGTAGTTAACTTTTCTCATCTGAAGGTAAAAAAAAGTAACTTTTTTTTTTCATTTTTTTCATTGTCTTTTTATGGCTTAAACGTTTGTCAAAAAAGCTTTTTCATAGCACATTTTTTTTGTAAGTGCTTCCTCAGATAAATTGTTGATAATTAAGTACTATCCTTCAATATGTTTTTGATATTAAACTAATAAATCATTTACTGATGCCTGTGCCATTTCACAGTTTAAAGAGAGAGATCAACTGGAAAGTATCTTTAAATTCTGGAGGAACACAGATCCTAAACTGTTTGATATTTGCCAACATTGGTAAGTAATATGTTCAATGTAAAGCTTGTACCTTCAGCATGGTGACAAAGTCCTGGTCTGTATGTGGGAATGGCAGAGTTGTCATTGAGTTTCAAAAAATGTTGGCTCCACCAGGAAAGTAGCCGGTCATAAAACAAAGAACGTCTTCCATAGTTGTTGTCTTTTAGTCATTTTTAAACTTTAAGTAGCCAGCTATCTTTATTGTAGTTGCTGGCCAAAATAGTGGGTTGACAGCCCTAAGAGCAGGGATCGAAATGAGCACTCGCCCACTTGCCCAGGCCAGTGTCAAATTTTCTTGGGCATGTACAGAGTGTCAATTTTTTGGTGCAGTTCTGAAAGTCACTCGCCCAATGAAGTTTCCAACCCTGGTAGAGGAAAATTATGTTGATTGAGATCTATTAAGATATTGTTTTGTCACCAGTACATGTATAACGTTTTATGTCTATAAGCTTAGAAGAGGCTGGCAAGTGAAGTGAGTTTATTCAGCAGACTGTCGATCCATGCTTCTAAGGAACTTAAAAAGCCTTGAACTTTGTTTGTTGTCTTAAAAATTCCATGAATCTGGGCATACATGTACTCCTTGAAAAGTACATTCATGAGTTGTGGATTAAGTCTCAAAATGTAAATAAAATTTAATGCTATTTTTCAAATCATTTTTTGGAAAGAATTTGTTTCGCACCCAACAAGAACTCTGGCTGAAAGAGTGACTTCAAAGCTGAATTCTCATTGACTGGATAGGGAACAATAAAAGTTGTCCATAACATGTTGAGTGAGTGTTACCTGAGGCCTTAGTATCCGAGTCTTTTTTTTTTTTGAAAGGCTTTCTAACTTGTAGATCTCAACAACATTTCAAGTGCTGAGGCCAAGTGCTTGAAAAATTGATTTGTGCCACTATCTGAAACATCCTAGAATAACTCATTATACAGTTCATACTGGTACAATAGTTCCAAAATACAAATTGTGTGGTAGAAAGAGGAGAGGAAGGCTCTTTCCATGCATTTCGCATGCCCCCCCCCCCCCCCCCTCCCCCAATTCCACTATCCTCTCTCCTTTCTTACCCTCGCCACACAGGCTAGAAGAATCCTTGAATTTTGTCTCAATGCTTAATTCTGTTGCATGTGTTAGGGACAAGCTCATATGAGCTGCTTTCCCAACAAATGACTTGTTATCAGCCTCACAGTATTTTTAAGAATTGACATGCTTTATATTGATTTTACTCAGGGAGGAGAGGTTGAGGCAATACTTTGCTACTCGTTATGACTCGCGGCACAATGTGTTTGACTGGGATTACAATATGAAACTGTCAAAGAAGGTAAATTGCTGTTGCTGCAATGTTATAGTCCTACTTGCTACTGTGGGGAAATCAGTTTGTGGCCTATTTCCATTAATACTTTGTGATATTGTGTAGTTCCAGAAAAAATCCATACCCATCCCATGGAAGGTCATTGGAAATTCCTAGGGGGAGGGGGGTCTTAAAAGCCAACATTTTAGAAGCAAAGTATGAAGCTAAACTGGAATTTCCTTGTGGATGGGGGGTGCTAAACAAAAAACCTTCCATGGGGGGAGTATGGATATTTCCTGGAACTGCACATTGTATCAGTTTGTAATCTTTTGCTTGAATGATAACCATCGCTTGGTTAATCCTCTTCCTTGAATATTAAATCCTATCCTGTTCTAGGCATTCAGATAGTTGGGAGTGAAGGATCGGTGGTGCGCTGAAGGAAAATTATCATGTGTGCTGACAGAGGGGTATTTAGCTGCTTCACAGCTCTATAATCATAATCCCGGGAATAAAATTAGCCCAACCTCCCTCCACCTCCCCTTTGAAGGGTTTTCCCTGCTCAAAAATTACCATTTCCCACCCTTCGCTTCTCTTTTTAGCTTCTATCAGATACCATAGGCTGCAAACAGTCTCTGCTATTCTCCTGGATCTGATAAGTAGCGGTAAAGCTGATGCTTTTTAGATAAAAACCAAATACAGATCAAACAAGTCCCATGAAAAAAAGCTATGTTTAATAGATCATTTCTTTCTTTTAGTTTTTGACCAAAGTCATCATATTTCCATCTTGCTTTCAACCTCCAGCTTTCCACTCAGCAGTAACTTAAACCCAAATTCTCTTAACTTGGATAACAGCAAATATGTAAAACCATGCAAAGAGAATTTGTATGCTGTATTTATTGTGTTATTTTCCTTGTATACAGGCATCAATTATTAACAGTCATGAGTATAAGAGCTGGCGAGAACAGGGTGTGGCATTTGAATTACGGAGCGACTCCACTTATGAAGTTTCTAACAGATCTTTGGCTTCAGGTCTCATCATTAAAAAGGTAACATGCAGAGATAACTCATTCGCCAAGAAATAGAAATTATTGTTAACCAGAGAGAAGAGGGTAGACTAGCTCGTTGTCCTTTTTCAGTCAGTGAAGCGGGCGATCTGATCATAAAAACAAGCCCGGCGAGACTGGAGTGAGAGAACGAGCTGAGAGGAAACTGGGGAAGAGGCGGGATGAAAAGGGACTACCCGCTTCCACCGCGGTCAAACGTCCGAGGCGTATTTCGTTGTATTTAGTGGGATTTTATTTAATATTAAATGGAAATATGGCCATGGATGTATAAAAATTAGTTGACGTTACTATCTTTTAATTTTTCTCTAAATTATGAGTTTTTTTCCGTTGAAAACTGACCAAAACTCTTTGCGCCTGATCAAAATTATGTTAGCAAATGGCGCGGAGAATTCTGCAGTTCACGGTTTTTAAACGCTTAGAACTTTTTAAGTAAACTTTCAAAGCGTTTGGTAAATTGACAGTGTATTGGCAATACATTAAACTTTAAACAGTGAAAATGACCATCTTAACTTTTAAGTACTTTGCTTAACTTTTGCAAATTTCTCTCGTTTGGCCGCGGTTAACTACCCTCTAAACTTTCCAGAGAGGAACTGCTAGCAGTCTATAAAGGAGAGGGAGATTTGTAGTTAACTTTAATCTTGCTGTTCATCTTATCAACTGTATCGGTAACTTAACTTCAGGACATGGACATGAAACTGTGGTCTGATGCTGTGCCACTGTCTTAGAAAACTAGCGCCACTGAAATTCTCAACCAATCATAGCACCGATTCGAGTTTTTGAATATAGCAAGTGAATGTAAAATACCGGAAAATATAGTCGTTTTGAGTGTAAAGTGCCGATATTTATTTCTAGTAGAAAGTCAACAGTCCTTAATATAAATGTCTACATAAAACTCCGTAGCGTTCAATCATACATAGATGTAAAGTTTTTATTATAATGGCTTTTGAAAAATTTTGTTGAAAATGCATCCATTCTCGACAAAAACGCACGCGCCAAAGTTAAGCATATAAATACACTTTATTGTCAGGCCACACATCTTTCTACTTTAACTTAAAAGTTTTCTTTTGTCCAATGTTTCATAAAAGGAATTCGGCGAAATGAGTTCGTGAACGGTCCTTGTCATCATGGACAAATAAATGTTTATAAAGGAATTTGTCTAGAGAATGTATCAACGTAATAAGTGTGCGAGTTCTTCTGATTTTAAATTGTTTAACTGTGATAGGACGGCGAGCGGTTTGCCCGCCGCGGTTACTGGGGCGACATTATCAACAGTCCTTACCTGGCATTCGGTACCGAGAGCGAGGAACAGTCACTTTTTCAAACCTCCAATGGCCAACATGTTAAAGTGAGTATTTAAAGTATACCATGTAGAGCTTTTCCACCGGTCAGAGTAGATAATTTCATCCATACAATACATAAATCCTTAGCAAGCGAAAAAATATATGTAAAAATGGAAACATTTTATTTCACTGGTAACAAACAAAGCTTTAGATGGGTTTGTTTTCCCCGCACTTAATTTCCATTCAACCAAAAAAAAATACGGTTTTAAATATCCAATACCAAATGAAATATATATTTATAAGCTTGATTTTCTGTTCACAAGTAGGCTGTGATAACATTCTTTAGTGGTTTTCAAGTAGTGTAGCAATAACCTTTCAGCGCGTTTTTGGCAAAGGACGTTTAGGTAAATAAGTAGAAATTTTCGGAAAGTCAAAATAGCCGATGGAACGCGACTTTTTGCTCGAGTGAGATTTAAAAAAATATAATAACTTCGCGAGGTTTACTCAAATTTCAGAATTTAAGTTGTTTTATTGTTATTATCTTTTTTATATTTAGACAGCGACACATGTGTCGGAATTCAATGTCACGGCACTTATGCATGAAATAATGACGAGAGAAAAGTATGTCCTGCCAAAGATTGACGAGAAGAAAACAGCAAAGAAAGAGAAAGCAACTTTATTGGAAGTGAAGGAAGAAGACGAAGAGAGAGAAGATGAAGAAAAGACAGAAGAAAAACAGGATCCAGCGCCTCGGTCAAAAGGTAAACGGTTTGAGGAGTTTGAACTCTGCACAGCAATGCTCGTAGGGGCAGTGGTGTAGTGGTTAGCCTGTGCAGTAATGTAGTGGTTAGCCTGTGCGGTGGTGTAGTGGTTAGCCTGCGCAGTAATGTAGTGGTTGGCTTGTGCGGTGTTGTAGTGGTCAGCCTGTGCAGTAATGTAGTGGTGAGCCTGTGCGGTGGTGTAGTGGTTAGCCTGTGCAGTAATGTAGTGGTTAGCGCGTTGCACTTCAGATCTGAAGGTCTGTAGTTCAAGCTCTGGTCTCTGCCATTGCGTTGTTTCCTTAGACAAGAAACTTTACTCCACATTGTCTCTCTCCACCAAGGTGTATTAATGGGTACCGGCGGAAAAAATGCTGGAGGTAACTCTGCGATGGACTAGCATCCCGTCCAGGGGAGACTACTTAGCAAATTTCCTAGTTGCGTCATGCTACAGGAGACGGGTTAAGCTCTGGCTGAGTGGCCCAACCGTGGCACGTGAGCGACTTAACCTTACAGCATTGCTTGATTTAACGACGCTAGCATAAGTAAAGACACAAGAGTCCATACCAACAATACACATGGAAGCACTAGGATCATAGCGTTTTGTTTGCTCTGGACTCTTATGTGCTTGCGCGTACACACAAACAAATTCCTAAATCCTAATTGTGTCTACTGTCCTATAAAAGCAATCCCATGAGTCCTGAGTCCCTTTGCTCGCACTCTGCTTATTTTATGCTTATTTCACGCTTATCTCATTGCTTATCTGCTTATATTTTCCATTATCCTCCTCCCAAGGGGGGGGGGGGGTGGGGGTGAGGGCTTTTAAAATCATATATGGTGGCCATCGAATCACTACGTAAGAAACACTCCCAATTTTACTATGCGGACGTGTTTTATTTTACAGAATACATAAAGTGTCCCGATATCAAGGTCCATTTTCTTCCTATAAACTCTGTTCCTGATCTGTCCAAGAAAAGCAAGTATAACAAACTGTTTGACGTCATTTACTTCTCAAACAGGTACGTAGTCACGTGATTTTCGGGTGTGTTGTCATGGTGATTGGGAAAACCAAAGAACTAATTTCATCCTTAGAGAATCACGGTTGCGTCAGTATTTATTTGACTCTCTTGAAAAAAAAGTCGTTTGGTTGAGAAACAAACCGTCAATTTTCCCCTGTTCAAGTGTGTGTCATATATATTATTTATATATAGTTTTTAATGGACAATTTTTTTATAGACTGATTTTACTGGAGTTTTGTCCATACATTTTTGGGATAATGTATTTTATGTTTTTTTAGTATGGTTCATTTATTGACCCCGGAAGTGGAGAAGATATTTGCTAATGAAGCCATTGTTATCACTGAAACAACCAAGTAAGTACATTAACCACTGTTTATTCTGCAAATGTTTCCTTATTTTTGCGCGGGTTTGTTTTTGCGCGGCGGTCTGGGGTGAGTTTAGATTAGGAGAGCAAGACTGGGCAAAAATGTTTTTTTTTTACTTCACCCCGTACGCGCCAGCCGGCAAACGAGCATACTTCCTTCACCGGCCACCTTAACATAAACGTAGAAACTATTTTGCAGTCATGTTTATCCGCAGTCCACATATATGATTTTCATGTATTCATATTCATATTTATAATTCAATACATTGATACACTGCCCAAATATGGTCAAAAAGTTATCGAAAAACGCTATGTCTACATGACGTATATCCAACGATGGAGGTAAATTTCGCATTTTGACAAGAGAATGCAAAAATGACGGACCGGCCGTGATATCGCCTAATAATAGTTAAATATTCACTATCATCGGGTATATTACGATCTCACATCTGACCATCTATCCATGTGGCTTGGTAGCTCAGTGGAGCATTGCACCGGTATCGCAAGTTTATTGATTCGAATCCCGTTCAAGCCTGAATTTTTTTCAGGTTGCTTTTTCAACTGCTTGCGAGGATCACAAATTTCACTCATGTTTATATATCCGCAGTTCATATATTCATATTCATGAGTCTAACAATTGTTGTGGATTGAATGTGTGTTTCGAGCCGCTACCCTTTATCAGATTTGCTTTGATAAAACACTAACAAACTCCTTATTCGTGGTAATCGTAAGGTTAACTAGGATGAAACTGTTGATGTAATGTTGTGTACGGTGTTTTGTTTTCGAGGTTCATGTTGGACCTCAGACCGGAACAAATGCAAGAATATTTTAAAAAGATTACATCCATGGCTCAGAGTGCTGGCTGCAAGGTTAGTTTAGAAATTTACAATAAACATACACTGTCGGGTAAACGGTGTACTGTTCTTGTTAATGCACACGAAAAGATCCCGAAGCTTTTCTTTCCAATCATAAAGCTTCGCGAACACATACGAGTGCCCCGAAAGCATATACACGGCATATACATGTCACGTTTCCTGGCAACCTCTTTGTCTGATGATAAACCTGTGCTCACTCTCTCCGTTATGACTTCTATTAGTCGATGATCTGTTTAAATTCATAGATGAGGCATTCCTTAGAAGAACTAAAGAAGAATCGTGTAGCAAACCGTTGATGCGTTTAAATAATTTATCAATTTTCATAACGCTTCCACTCTTGCCACAGGCTGGACTTTAGTTTGGATGATCAGTTTTGTCACACAAAAACTTTCTGCACACAATGCGTTTCTATATTTTAACTTTAACTCGTTTTCTTGCAGACGGCAGACTCCGCGGATGGAGAGAATGATGCTCATGCCTTCTTCACATTCCAAAGATAACGCTGGTTCAAACCTCCGTGACGAAAAGGCTGATATTAGCTGTTGCGTGACTGATATTGCTTTTTGTGACTTTCCTTGTAACACATCCAAAAACATGTTAAAATGTACTGTATTTTTGTATTTACCAAATTTCTGTTAAGTGCTACTGCTTATCTGCGTTTAGAAAAGGATGTCTTATTAGGTGCGGTTATACGGTACATTTTTACCGCGGTAAATGCCCCTTTTACCACGGGAGAATGCATCAAGTAAGTGTGACTGACTAACCGTGGTAAAAAGCTTATGTGGATACTCCGTTTGAAATCATGAGGAAACTGCAAAATGAGTTAAGCCCGGACTAAAAGAAAAGAAGAGTTGACGAGAGTTGAAACCCTCGCTCTCGTTTTGCCTGAGATTCGTGCGCCCTCAGGGACTCTAATGCGTTCTCGGAGACTCTGGTGCACTCTTGGGGACTCTCATGCGCTCTCGGAGACTCTCGTGCGCTCTCGGGGACTCTCGTGCGCTCTCGGAGACTCTCGTGCGCTCTCGGGGACTCTCGTGCGCTCTTGGGGACTTTCACACGCTCTCGACGGCTCTCGTGTGCTCTCGAAGAAGAGTTTGAATCCACTCAAATGTTCATTATAGTCAATGGGATTTACCGTGGTGTGTGTTACCGGCCGCATTTATTATGTTCACGTGGTCGAGTGAATGATAACATTTTGTAAATAACTTAACAACTTGAAACAGTGATCTTCTCACAAAATGCTGACTGAGATAACTGTTTTATTTTTACGCTTTTCATTCGACTGATGAGGACCGATGAAAGAGAACTTTTCGGAGAAATGTCTTCAGACATTTCGAAAACTTTTGCGTAACCAAAATGCAAAATCTTTAAATTTCGGGATCGGAGGTAGAGCAAATAAAACTGAAGCGGACGATAAGAAAAATGTGAAATTTTCCATTCAGGTTAGAAACTTAAGCTTATGTATTCTATGTTCGTTCCTTTGGTCGAATGGAAAGCTTCCCTTTATCTCAAAGTTTTGCGCGTTGTTCATTGTCAATCTTTATTTATTCTTATCCGAGTTCAAAAGCCCAATAAAACAAGGCTCCTAACAAAACGCGTTTGTATGTGAAAACTTATTGACTGGTTGTTTTTTTAATAACAGCGACATCAAAGAAACTTGTTTAACCTCAGGAAATTGGCCTAACGTATCGAAATACATGTAAGAAATATTGAGCTCTGTTATGTTACACATGCGCGTTTGTCGCAAGTGTAAACTAGCGGCAATTTCTGTCCGATTCGGGTGCGACATGTCGCACCCGAATCGGACAGAAATTGCCGCTACGATCCGAAAAAAAA
>JAJGOT010000332.1:97500-100000 GCA_022457155.1 Cladopsammia gracilis | reverse complement strand
TTTTAGATTTTCTTTTTTACACTTATAAAATTTATTGAAAATAAAATTCTAAGTGTCGACATTACGTTATATAATTCTCAATAAGTGTCCGACCTCCTTCTGAGCTATAGACACTACCTTTATTGTTTAGGGACACCAGCATGGCCGCCGTGACGTCATGTGAAAACACTCCATTGTTGGTAATTCCTAACATTTTTTCTTCGTCACTCAGGCAAGGAAGGGATACGTTTAAAGAATTAGCCCATGTAATAAAATCTTTCCAAAATAATCCTACATCTGTACATTCCAAGAAAAGGTGCTCGAGGTAAAAAAATGTAAAAGCTGACATTAAGTTAAGAGTGCTATGCCTTCGTTAGAGCGAGAGGAACGAAGGGAAACGTCGCCGGCTTTTAAATCACCTTACGGTGGCCATCTTACCTTAGCAACTCGGTTTTTTAGCCCTTAAACTTGCCAGACTCGTTTCTTGTCAACTAGCTGAATATCTGTCGTAAACTATCTGAATATCTGTCGCAGACATTCTGCAAAAACATAACTTTTTGGGCCAGAAAATTTTCGGACTATTGAGAAACGCACGCCTGGTCTATTTAGCCCGGCGTTGCTTCTGCTGCTTTTTTCGCTAATCTCTCGCAAAAGTACAGACTTATTTTGCAGCCTATTTTTGCGATAAAACTCAGTTTTTGGTACATTTTCGGGCATTTCCGGCGCATTTCCGAGCGTTTACAGTGTTTTCTCCGTCGAACACGGATAATTACGTACGGTACCTCATGTACGGGAAGCACGAAGAAAGAAAATTCTAAAGTGATATTTTTATTGATTTTAAGAACGAAGGCCAGTAGCTGATTTTATTCACCTATTTAAGATTGTCCAAAAATTTTCTCGAAAGGTTATCAAAACCGAATTATTTCCTTGTATGATTAGAACTCTTCATCTAAAAAAAATTCAGCCTGTATTTTCGCTAATTCTAATTAAACAATTCAAATTCAACGAGACTCTTCCGGTTGGCGGTTGGTTTTGCTCGTGAACGTCAGTGCAATTTTGTCCATGTAACTGATATGTGTAATCTTTTGAGACAAAGATATGACAAACTAACCAATTTAGATTCCACGTATTTACGCGTTATTTTCGCGATATGACCACCTCGTTATGCACGGCAACTTTTCTTTGGCCCGAACACAACAACGTACAGGCATTTTCTAATCCGGTTGACTCCGTTAATCTGACCACCTAGATAATAACACCAACTCTTTCGGCCCGTTTTATTCACGGAATTTTACTGTACATTGAGTTTTCTTTTTAACGTTTCAGTAAAAGGGTAAAATATTTGCTTCCCTGAGAGTTTACTATTTACTATTGAGGACGAATTGGAGACGCTGAGATCTAGGTTTATAGTTTGCGTTGTTAATATCTGAGGACGGCTTCGAAAATGGAAAGAGCTTTGTACAGTCACATTAGAAAAACGCCATGGGTTGGCGGGGGGGGGGGGGGGGGGAGGGGACGGCGTCTCTGCGCAACGTAGTTCCCCTTTCATTTACTCCCGGATCCCACCCCTTTGCAGTTTGCTGTTGCAAACTACTACGCATTATTTGCATAATAAAACTGACGCATAAGAAGAAAAATACTACGCATTGTCTGCAATATACCACCCATTAACAGCATGCAAGATACTACACATCTGCAAAACACCACGCATTATCTGCAAAATATTACGCATAAAAAGAAAAATACTATGCATTATCTGCAAAATGCCATGCATTAGAGGATAAATACTACGCATTAACAGCAAAATGCTACGCATTAGGATCAGCAAAACACTACGCATTATCTAAAAAAATGTTCAATTTGTCACGTTTTCCGCCATTTCTTAGCTTTCCCGTGACGTCTTTTGGACTCGTCCCGCAATCGTTCCTCGCCCTAAGAGGTTTGTGGCGAACCGACCAGAGAACGTCTGCGTGAATGGCTAGTCACCTCTCTGATCCAATTTTCTCATGGAATGTCTTCTCTCCCGAGTTCCCGTCCCTTTCCCTGTTCCCTCGCCCCCTGTCCTGTTCCCCCGCCCCCTTCCCTGTTACCCCGCCCCCTTCCCTGTTTCCCCCGCCCCCTTCCCTGTTTCCCCGCCCCCTGCTCTGTTCCCCCGCCCCTCCACTCAAAATTACAGTATCCCCGTAAAAATGTTATCCATAATTACACTTATTTCGGTTATCATTTTGAAAATTGCGCTGATGTTTTAGGAGAGGAAGCTTAAACTCTGTCTCCTTGTCAAACGAACTTCAGAGGACAAGCAGAGGGAAAGCATGCTGCAAAAGAGACGAAAGTCGCTCCTCGAGGAAAAAGAAAAGAAGGTACGTTATTAAGGCAGCTCACAGATTTTCTTCATATAATTCAATATATTTCTTACTATTTTGAGAACTTCATTATAGTTTTTAAGCGTAATATTAGGGGACTTTAGATCGGACTACGAGTACGAGATTGAGTACGAGTACGACGTTTCAAACCTAGTTCG